>VXAD01004603.1:0-122541 GCA_013399195.1 Dicrurus megarhynchus | reverse complement strand
TTTTTTTTTTTTTTTTTGTAACCCTATAAGTTTGGGTTTATCATCCCCATTCCTTGGCATTCAATGATGTAGGTATCATTACTGGGGTCTTCCTCTTCTGACTTCGTCACAGTAAATTTGGCCTAAAAGAGGATTAGAAATGTATCACTAATTAAGTTATCACATACAGCAGTTTAAATATTCAATATCTGGTGTCCAATAATCGTATTGCCATGTGTTTATGTTTATTAGAGCTTTGACAGATTTAATTCAAAAAAACATTTAAATAAAGGTGGTAAAATTATCTAATCATTCTAAAAGCTTTTAACTCTAGAGTATTCTCACTTTCTACAGGAAAACTCCCAGTTAATATTATAGCAATTGTTTTATCAATGCTTATCCTCTATGATCAAGTTCAGCTCACATTGCCTGGTGAACTGTACATTGCCAAGTTACAGGAAAACAACTGATAAGTAAAACTTCCTGAAATTTTGGACTCACCTTTGTTAGCTGCTCTGCAAAGTGTATAGCTGTTTGAGTATGAAGTGTAATTGGTCCACTTTTCACTCTAGACACTCCCTTTGCTAGTGCCATAAAAATGATCAGCTGAAAGGGAGGGAAAGGTAATTATTAAGTCATTCTTCAGATTCTAGGAATTTACAGATTAAAAACAACCCAACCAAAACATGCAAAATGTCTGTAGATATAAAAATCTGGTTTTCCAAGTTTCATAAAAGTTCATGAAGCTGAGTTTGAGGAGTGATCCAAGCTCCAGAAGTTTGGAGATTACTACTGTAATGCCTGTTACAGAAGGGCTACTTTTCCACAGTGGAGATTGCCCCTGAATTCCTGTTACTACATTTAACTTTGCTCTCCCCCACTGTATTGCCCCAAAATTCCCCAAAGTCATGTCAGACTCCAGATTAGTAGATTACCTATACGGAGAGAAACTTGAGAAGAGGTACTTTAATTCTAACACTTCCTGACCACATATTCACCAGACACCTAGAAACCTCTGATTTGACTTACAAACATCACCATGACAAGAATACTGTAAGGTGTGATATAACTCCGTGCAGTTCCCATACACAGTGACTCTGGCTGTGGCTTGCTCCCACTAATTGTACTTGCATGCTTTGAAAAAAGTAGGATGAGTCCAAAACCTAAATACTTATTATACTACATAATATTAATGTGTGCCCAGGTTTTTACAGCTAAGAGGTAACACCATCCTAGCTAAACCAGCCCAAGATTCTTATCAGGCTAAGATAAGGCAGTGGAGGGCCTTCATTCTCAAATGCAGTTAGGTGAGCAAGATAATTGGGAGCACGTCCTAGATACCCTCTAATACTTTTCCTTAGTATCATTCTATATACGTAAGCAGGGAGCTATTATCACTGCACTACATGGAATGCCAAATAGTAACAAATTCCTGCCTCTTTTTCCATTCTTACTGAGGGTTAGAGAAAGGGAAAATTTGAGGGTGTTGGTGCAAAGCCAACGGCATTTGTGGTTCATAAGAACTGTATGTAATTTGCTGATCCTAGTGATGTTGTGACTACACATCTCTGAGACTTCTAACATCTTGTTCCTTCTCTGTTCAGATCTATATTGTTTACAAGTAAAGCATTCATGTTCTTGCTACTTCATGTAAACAAATATAGGAAACTTACTTGGTCTTGCAGAGAATCATCCACAGTTCCACCATGTTTAAGATTCTGAAGCAGCCTCTCAGCTGCTTCAATGCCAACCTTGTCAGAATTCTTTCCTAAGAGAGAAATTAGAAAGCTGAAAACTACTATTTAAAGTTTTAAAAATACAAAAGAAAAAAACCCCCAAGAAATTATCAACTTTTTAAACATTATTTTCATGCTCTTGCCTCAAACGTCTGCTTAAAATAACCCCTTCCCATCTTATGTTCATATACAGTTCATACTTCCTAAGCAGTGGAAAGAAAGTAGCCTCATTTAGTCAGAAAAATGTTTGATACAAGTAATTTAAAACCAAGATCACTTCTATTCATTTTAATCTAGATTCACTCTTGAGCAAAAACCTCACATGTAAAACACAGTCTCTTCTTAAAATCCAGAAATATTTCCAGTGATTCTCCAGTGATCCTTAACATTCCATTCTGATAAAAGGTAAAGTTAACAGTTTTGTAATTTTTATAAATTTCCATTTATTATGCTTTAAATCTGCTCATTTCTGCTGTCCTTTATTACTAAACAACATACATTAAAAAATGCAACATTCAAAGCATCAGATCTTTAAACAGATGATATTTCAGATTCCTATTTGTTATTGGTATATTCAGTTAAGTCTCAAAGAATTAATGGCATTCTTACCTCTCTTGCCAAGTGAAGATCCAGCTAACAAACAACCTGTTGAGGTCTCTGCAACAATGCTAAGCAAAAAAGAAAAAAAAATTCAGAACAAAATCACTCACATTACAGTTTATTTATCAGAAACGTAATCAAGATCCATCTAACCAATCAGCAAGATTAGAGTGATCAATAGAAATCGTGGACTCATCTTACATTATTCCACTTCCAGTCCCAATGGCTTGATCATCAGGTTCTCTGACAGGTTGAATGTTAATGTAAAGATCTCTGATTTCTCTTCTGATGCATCTCATTGCTGCTGCTGACATGTCTTTTGCCAGCTAACAAGACAAGACATAAACCCAGTAATTATGTAACTACAGCAATTTTTTTTCCTCATAAATCTAATTATTACAGTTAATCCCCAAAAAAAGGGGCTACTTTATTACCTAGAAAAACAAAAAGATTTTTATAAAATCCCTACAAGCAAGGACTGAACAAGATTTTTTCCTGAAAGTTTTTCTACAAAATTAAGGTAACATTAAACGCTGTACAAATGACAGTTATAGAAATGTATGCAGAAACTTCAGTATCAACAGAAATTCAAGAACTTCTCTTCATTTATAGATAAAAAGATTTGATTTTAGTCTTATCCCAAAACATTAGATTCTAAAAAACCCAACCCCAAAACCAACTGCAAAAACCCCACCCCACAATTATGTACAGAATACACTCTGAAAGAGAGAATACATAAAATAACAATTTTAAATGATAGGCAAGTGGGGACATATGAAGCTTATCCCATTCCTGTGATCTAATCATAGCTATATTCAAAGCTTTGGAGATTTTAAGACCAAAACTAGCAGTCCACAATTCTTCAAAAAGTAATTAAGTTTCTCCTCTTCCTTCCTCTACTAATTCCTAGCCTGTTTGTGAGAAGGAACCTTAAGGAGATCCCACCACTCAGGACAGAAAGAATAGAGAGGAGATATAAAGGAGCAAATTTCTCTCCTTTTTATTTTTGGCTAAACCCACCCTTAACCTGTTCTAATACCCTTAGCGATGGTTGAAAAACTCGTAATCTGGCCTCTACCTATTATAGTGCCCACAAATCTATGAACAAGGGCCCTAATTTCAGATTTAAAATTATCCCCATGAACAATATATAAATCAGATAGGAGATACCCCTCAATATATGCTAAAGACTTTTGAATAGTCCCATGAAGGATAATGAGGACATTGTTCTCATTTCCTGTTTTAACTTTACACTGCTGTGCAATTAATGAATTTTAGGTATATCCAGTATAATAGTCTACAGCCTGAATAATTGAAACCATTTAATAAAGTTGCTTATCTTGTATAGGACTGCAGAAGACAGGAGAGTAGAGGAATGTTAAGCAGATTACATGCAATTTTATACAGCTATATAAAGTTGGATACTACCAGAGCCATCATCAGCACTTACTTTGATAGGCAGTGCTCCAGCAACAAATGCCCTTCCATATATCTTTGTCACTGTGCCACGTTCTGTTAAGTTTATTGGGCTCAGCTCTTTGACTGGAGACATCTGGACTACAACTTCACCACCTCCTTGAGGATAGTAGCCCCTTTTTAGAAAAAGTAATTGGATATAATTAAATGCAATGATCACAAGGAAACCAACAAAAGGGCCAGAAGGCTCTTTATATATTTCATGATATTTTTATGTTCTCTGTTACCATACATACAAATTTTCTTGATGTGTGCCTTAGAAACCCTTATAATGGAATTAGGTTCTCTAACAGTAATCCTTTGTAATGCACATCTTATTAACTTCCTAACACAAACCTAACTGGCACCTCGGGAAAAGCTCAGTAATGCACTGCCTGTTCAGCATGTGCTCTCCTCAGGGGAGCCAAAAGGAAACATTACACAGCAGCTGTAGACTCAGCAAGGAAAAAATAAGACAGGAAAGAATCACATCCTATTCATCATATGGTGACAGTACACACAGCAGCAGCTAATGCAGATTAGTTCATGTATTATAAATTCATCCCTCAGTTTGATTGAGAGCACCTTGTGTGTGCCGCTGAGCTCACACACAAGTTCAGTAAGGCCCAGCTCTGCTGCACGACTCCACAACTCACCTCCTTTTTATGTCACAATTAAACGTGAAATTGAACTTTTCAACTATTGGCTTGAAAACCTGAAAAATAAACACACATAAAAACACAGAGTGAATTTATCTTGCATTGATAATCTCCCACTCTTTTATGCAATCTTATTAAAAAAAAGATCAACACAAAAATTTCAGTTATATTATTAAAAAAAACAATAGCCGGTCTCATCCATATAGCTTATTTGACATTCCTCACATTTCATTCTCAATGTCACTTTGTGTAAAAGGATTTTCTTATGGAAAAAAGAAGAGTAATTCACTTCCAGAATAAAGAATACATTTTAAGTGAAATTTTCTGTAGTAATTAGAACCAAAGAGACTATTTGCTGTTTCAGGAAATTCCATGAAACACTGGTTGCTCTCTACACCCAGTACACTAATAGTGTTATATTCCCATGCCTAATTCCATAGTCACAAATAGACTTGCAGTAAGAGCAACAGAGAACAGCAGTTACATTGCACACATATTCATGGAAGATGCACCAAGGCAAAGGAATTTCTCCCTACCATGACTGTGTAGTCTATCTGAGGAGCCATCTCCGCATTAGTCCCACCTTTTAAATGGAGCTCTGATGGGGAAGCAGCAAACAGCACACAGGGCATTGCTACCTGCATCAGTAGACACACACTCCTAAAAGCAATTACAAGATACTCAAATGTCATACGCTCGCAATTCATAGAATTCCACAGAATCATTATATATCAAAGGCAAATGACTTTCCAGAGCATTTACTTCTGTATTTTATTTTTTTAATTATCTATAAACTTATTAGTCTTAAAAAATACTAATTTAAAACTTCATGTCCTTAGCAAGCCTAAATACAGAAGTTTTCATTTCACAATAATTGCATCTTTAATAGTTCTGTTTGAAATAAAAGTTTTATGTATCTTACTTAGTATGCTGATGGGACCATGAAAACTGTGGGTTTAGGTAGCAGAAAAAGCTTAGGCAGCAGTAACATCTTAATACTTATTCAATAACAAAATAATTTGAAAAGCAAAAAAATTGCTTAGAAGCTGGTCAGCACAGGAGAGTTCAGGGGCATAGACAATATGCTTTTAAATACAAGATTCCTCTATCACTGAATCTCTCCAGAGATAAAAAAACTTCCAAAATAAGTTTTGCAAAGGTAAAAGTTTGTTTGGCAAAACACAACAATTATCTCATAGGGGTTTCAAATATAATTTTGAATTGTAAAAACAGTAATCACCACAGAACTGAAGATAAACATGGGTTTGTTTTCTTAAATAACTCCCAAATATTTGTGAACCACAGTGTGTCTCCTTTTTTCTTGTGCTTAATTAGCAATTCTGCTGCATTGTTCCTTACCCAAACTCTTTTGTGTTAAGTAAAAGGCATCAACTTAGTTGTTTATACTACTGCAGCTCAGAAAAATATTTCTTAACTTAAAGAAAATTTTAACTTATGACTGCTCTGGCTTATGCTTCCAAACAACTGTTCCAAACAAAACCAGCCTTCCAAAGCTCAACCCACTTACTCAGTTTTGCAACAGATTCCAAGAACAAAGGGCCCAACACAGAAATATGGAAGAAACAGATAGAAAGGATCATGGATGAAATACATTCCCAGTTCCAAAAGTGTGACATACTGTGCCACTATGAGTGAAAGTAAAATGTCAAAATTTGCCTTATTATATGGTGATTATTTCAGACCTCATGGACGTGAGATATTTATCTAATTTAATACATGTGGTCCAATATGTAACATACTAATGTGAGAAAATAACACCTGAAGTTTTAAATACATGGGCAGCTGCTTTTTGCATAACATGAACCAAGTATTCAGCTTTTATATCAATCACACTTTTAAACTTTGCATGTACTTTGCATGTACTTCATGCATATCCTGCCTATACTACAGGTTCTTTGGTCACATAAATCTGGCTCAGGCAGCACATATCCTGGGTCATTANCCCCCCCCGCCATTGTGGTAATTTTAAAGTTATCAGAAGCTGTGTACAAAGATATACCCTGCTGTTTTTGTATCTGCTATGTGGGTTCCACCTTTGATCTTCCCAGGAGTGAAGGTTATTTCTGTTGAGCCAATTTCTCCACCATTCAGCTTCCCATCACACAGGTCTCGAACAATCTCCAATCCAGACAGATGCTGAGGTCTTAGAGTGACAACACAAAGTTAAAGATACATGCAGGTAGACTACATGCTCATGCTACATTAAAAGAACCACTAAACACCAGCTAATTTCGATCAGACAAGGATCAGGAGTTTACTCTGGTTGTTACGGTACTTCTCCTGAGTTCACAGGAGCCAAAGGAGCAGCATTCAGGCCATTCTGGAATACGCAGGATTCTAGTATCTTTTCCACTAGAATGGGTCCAGACAGATAGACAAGATGCAGGAGCAGTCGCTTGTCCTAATATGATAAATGCTTGGACAGAAATGCAGGGGGATAATGATGGCAATACTGGCTGAGCCAGAATCGGCTGCAGTGCTACAGGAGAGTTAACAGGTTTTTTATGTACCTGCCTTGTGCTTGTTTCCATTTGTTAGGGTAATTTAAATAGGAAATACACTAACTGTAGCAACACTAGGATATGCACTAACTGTTCTTAACGCTGTACGCTCGGTAAGCTATGTTTTGCTCAGGCATTACATGACTGTATTCCGTGTTTCAAACCGTGTTCCGCTTAGCACCTTTGGAACCATTTTTGAGGCGGTGGCCGGGCCGCGCCCTCACCTGCCCCGGCTGCAGCCCGCGGCGGGAGCCGCTGAGGGCACTGGCGAAGGAACCCAGCCCGGTTCATGCCCCAGCGTTCCCCCTCATTTCTTGTGAGCCACTGACGGGATTTTCCGGTAAAAAGGCTCTTTTAAAGCAACAGAAACACAAATGTTTTAGAGAGCAGCCGAGGCCTTGCGCGGCCGTGCCCCGGCCCGGGAAGGCCCCAAACGCCGTAAGTGACCGGCTGAGCGCCCCGGGACCGCCCGGGGAGGGTCTCACCTGAGGCCGGGCTGGCTCCGCCCGGCGCGGATCCGGCGGACCCGCAGCGGCAGCCCCAGCAGGCAGCTCAGCGCCGTGGACACCCGCAGGATCTGCCCGCCCTGCACGGAGAAACGGCGCTCATCAGGCGCTACGGCACTTCCCGCCCACTCGGCCAGCCCTTACCGCTGCCCGGGGCCAGGTAAGCCGCGGCCCGCTGGCTCTCACCCCCTCCATGATCCCGCCATCTATCTCCACCCTGTCCCCGTCCATGGCTGGCGGGGAGCGGTGTCTCTCGCAGAGGCCGCGTCGATGGGATCCCGGCGGGGCCCTAAACACGGCAAGCCCTCGGCGAAGCAGCCCCGGGGCCAAGAGCGCTTGACGATGCAGGCACGCCCGGGATGCTCGGGTGCCGGTGCTGGGGGCGGGCGGCGGTGCCGGGCAGGCGCAGAGCAGAGGGGCCTCCCCGCCAGCCCGCCCACCGATGGTTGGCCGGGGCGGCTCCGCCGCGGGGAGGAGCAGCCGGCGGGCCCCAGCGCCCAGGCAGCGGGCGGGGGCCGCTCTCTGGTCCCCGCGGTACTGACCGCGTTCCGGCGTTCTGCAGGAGGCAATGCCTTTCCTCTGTCCTGAGGGCCGGAGCGGCGACAACCGCGGCACCTGGGAGGTCAGAGCCATGGGCACAGCGCTGCCGCCGGAGCAGAGCGGCCGGATTGCTGCCCTTCCCCGTTAAAAGCGAGTTTTCCTCAGAATCACAGAATTAATTAGGTTGTAAAAGACTCCTGAGCGACTACCACAATGTCAACCAGACCATGGCACTAAGTACCACGTCCCGTCTTTTCCTTAAACACCTCCAGGGTTGGTAACTCCACCACCTCCCTGGGCAGCCCGTTCCAATGTCTAATCACCCTTTCTGTGAAGAGATTCTTCCTACTAATGTTCAAAGTAAACCTCCCCTGGCGCGTCTTAAGGCGATGTCCTGTCGCTCGTCACCTGGGAGAAGAGGTCGACCCCCACCTGGCTACAACCTCCTTTCAGGTAGAACCACAGACACGGGCGTGTTGGTCTGGCAGGCGCGCTCGGGACTTTATTACACGTGTAACGGGAATGGCCGGGCCCTTCGCGCTGCCCTTCCCGCTACTGCGGCTCGGGGAAGCCGCACGCCCTGCCCCGCCACCAGCGGCTCTGCTCCGGGAGCCCCCGCACAAGGGCCGCTGTCCCGGTCCCTCCCGTGGGTGTGTGTGGGCCCCGAGCGCCGCCCGGCCCGCGGCCCCCGCCCGCTCCTGGTTGGCTGTGCCGGCGCGGCCGCCGCCAGTTGGCTGTGCCGGGGGTGTGTGCGGGGCCGCTCTGCCCGGGGTAAGATGGCGGCCGTGACCGCGCTGAGGAGCAGCTGCCGAGCCGCGGGGCGCCTGGTAAGGGGAGCGGGGACCCCACGGGCGGCGGCGCTCCCGGCCAGCCGGGGCGGGGAGGGATAACGCACGGCATCCCCGAGTCCTGTTGCTGCCGTCCGGCGGGCGGACAGCGAGCACCGCGGCTCTGCAAACACGACGCGCTCGCGGACCTGCCGCCTCGGCAGTGCCCGGGGGCGGGCAGCGCCTCAGCTCCCCTCCCCGCTGTGCGCTCCCCGTGCTCCGCGCAGGTGACCGAGTCCCCGGCGGTGCCTGGGACCGCCCGCCCCGCGCTGCACAGGGACCCCCAGAACTGACACCCTCCGCCCCGCGCAGCCCCTGGAGTGCCCTGCCATTGCCCATGCTCCCTGTGAAAGAAACGTGTGCCTCTGTAGTAAGCCAGTGGCATCCTCCTCTTCTGTTATTTCTAAGTCGTCCCGTTATTGCTTTGCCTATACGTTGCTCTGCCATCACTGCTTCTCCGCCCACTCATCAGCACCCTTTGCATACCGCATCTGCACGGAGACGGTGTGGCTACACGTACAAAAAAGGGAAACGGATTTCTTTGAATCCCAGGAGCCTTGATACTTGAAAAGTAGTTGAGATACCTTACCATAAGAAGTGAATCTACTTGGTTGCCTTTTAGGATACTTACAATCTCATGAACATAGACTTAGTTCATGCTTCCTTCTGTCTTCTTGTATTACAGTGTTTTTGCTGTTGTGAAAAGTGTTGGTTTCCAATTATGTCACCACTATTTTGTGGGATGTCAGAGAAGAAATAACTTTTGAAACTTAGAATCAAAATTAAGGAAGGATCAGTTACAGTTTCTATTATTTTTTTTCTCTTAATAATTCATATTGTAATTTTAAAGCATAATGATGAGGAATTTTTAAATGATACTTTTGTAATCTAGTTTTAAGCTAATAACTTATAAGTATTTATAAATAATTTTACTAATTAGGAACACTGAAAATAACACTATCTTTTTAGTTTTATTTCTAACCATCTACTCTTAAATCCAGAGGGAGATTCTGATGAGAATGCTCATCTTATCCATCTTATCTATGTACATGCTGAACTACAGAATTGGCTGGTTTATAGTGTGTGTTTCCTGCAAGCACACTTTCAATCTGAGCCAGGGGGCCTTTGCGTTAAGTGCTAGGGAAATGGCAGTTGCCAGGACACTGGGACGTGTGCCAGGTTTTTAGATAAGGAATGACATCGGACTAAAACATGTTACGAGAGATGTTGCTCTAGTATATAGGTAACTATATACTTGGAAATACAGAATATGTATGCAAAACAGATCCAATGTGAGCAAATGTTCATTAAAATGACTCAATGGGACACAAGTCAAGAGAGTTCAGCAGGGCAGTATCCTTTAATGCAAAGTCATTGCCTGTGAGCGTGAACTGTTCAATTTGACCTGGAAATTTAGTGTTACTCCATCAGGTAATCAGTTCTCTGCAGGCTGCTTAAAAATATTTGGTTCTGAAGCCAGCATACATTTTCAGGATCAGTGGTAATTTAGAAAACCAGAGTTGGCTTCTTTTTGAGGAAACAACCAAAGCTGAAGCTGAGGAGCAAGGCAGTTTTCTCCCAGAGTGCACTCAGCTCCCCTGTTGGCTTGGGTCAAACCACAGCTTTGTCAGCCAGGCTGGTGTGGCCTCAGTCCCAGCCAGGGACTGAGTGGGCCCTCAGTTTTTTTGCCAGAGTCACTGTGCACATCAAAGACTTGCACAGGAAAGGTGTTACCTTGCTATGGCATTATTGCCTTTAAATTGCTGTATAGTGAAATAGTAGGGACATTAACAAGCTCAGTACCAGCAGTTGTGTTTGGGGTTTATTGATAGATCTTTCCAGACATGAAAATATGTAGATGGTATGCTATGGATATTAGAGCTAATTTTGTCTTTTATGTGCCATTTTTATTTCCTTATTTGGCATTACACCAGTATTATGGTGATTGAATGCTGAAATTGTAATCACAGTCTCTTTGTTTAATGGATTTTATTTTTTTCCTTGTTAGTAAGGAACACTGTTCTGTGAAGAGATTGTGTACTGTGTTATTACTTTAACACACTAGCACACCCAACTTTTTGGTAGAGAATATGCAAAACTGAAAACCAGAAAGATTCCATTTTCAAAAATGCAGTAATTTTGAATTATTCCTACAGATGTAATATGAAACAGCATGGTAACTCTTCTGTAACAACACCAGTCTCTTTTTTTGGCAGTGACATTACTAATTCACTACCTGCATTGGTAACCAAAGGTTAAAAACACATGGAAATCATTGTGAAACTTCACATTTAGAAATAGTTCAGAGATTTGATGTGCTCCTTGTGATCATCTTCACAGGTAAATACTGAATGTTTTTCATTTAGGGTCATATAAAGAGAAAAGAGGGTTTTTGCAAGTTTGTGACAAAAAGGTCTAGTTGAACAATTTTTTCAGTTACATTTTTATGCAAACATGTACCCTTCAAGCGGGAAGAAACACAGAATTAAAAATAGGAGAAAATAGGATTGTGAAGATGTATGGTATATACCAGTTTTGTAATTTAATGAGAACTTTAAACATATTCCTAAAATATGACTTTTCATAGCTTAAAATTGCCATGTTACCTCATTGTTGAATATGGAAAGTTATTTGGAGGACTAGTGGAATGATTTTCTGTTTGCTTGTTGTAGGAATTAGAAAAATACTCATTCTAAATCAGTAGGTATGATCTTAGTAGCAGGCAACTGAAAGGTAACTCATATGATACAACTTTGTTGTGTCCTTTATGATAGATTGTATTGTATAAATGTTTGTTCCTTAAAGAAAGGTGATATTAAATATAGTAACCTAGCAGTGCTAGGTTAAATAATGCAGAAAATGAATACATTGTCAGTTCAGGATTGTATGGCCTGCTGAATAATGTACTTTTTAAAGAGTGACATGTGATAGCAAATAGTTGAATAGTTTGGGGTGTGGGGAGGGAAACAGGAAGTTTCATATGCTCTGTAATTACTGAAAGGACTTTTTAAACAAGAAGTTAAAATGAACTTTCCCATGCAGGTGTGCTGTTTTCTGGCTCCTCTAAGAAGATAATTTCTAAATTTTACAGTTTTGAGCTACTTGAGGTACATTGTAGCACCTGAATTTTTTTCATACCTCTAAAATAGTTAGAGATAGTATCTACAGAGAAATTGTTATTTTTATAAATTTTACAGCACTCTTAAGACAACATAACACCAGAATTACATTAAATTTAATAATTTTTACTAGATAAGAACGCTATTAAACTAACTTGTGTTGAGATTAATAAAATACCCATTTATGTCAATGCAAGCACTACCAGCTTTGCTTTTGATCACAATCATGACTGATTACATGATGCTTTAAAGCATAAAGTTTTGCCTGAAGAATCTTTCAGAAAATTCTGTAGACCGTTTAAAATTTATTTCTGGATAAATATAATTGTAACCATGAAAGGAAACCATCTCATGCCCAGTTCTTACAAAATATCATTGAAGCTGATTTGGGATGATGTTTACTTGAAGATGATTGCCTCCTATATAGGAACAAAAATGAAAGGGCAACTCTCTGTGCCCTCTGGTGTGAATTTCCTTTCTGATTGGTACTTCTGATCAACCTCTGATGGGAATAAGAACTGATGAAGAAAAATATGCTGGTTTTCCCTGCAGTCTAGGGAAACCTTCCAGCATTCATCCTGGATAGGAATATTTCAGATGGCTGATGTAGCTGATAGTATGTGTGCTTTTTGTGTGCCTGCCTGATTAAGCTAATTCTTGAGAGAAACAATAGCAGTGACTCACCAAATCCTGTCATGATTTTTGTTAATTGGTTATGTCACTGTGGCTTTGATCGCCGCATGTGTTGTGTTAGTGAAAGAAGTTAAAGAACTGCCAAAGCTTTTGCTACTGTAAAAGTTATTGTATATTCAAGAATGTGTTCAGTGTGATTGTGTTTCCATAAGAACTTCTCTTATATAGACTAGAATGAAACAATTTCAGTATTACTGTTACATCAGGAATATTAAATGAGCTGTACATCCTCAGTCCATTGTATTAACCGTTGAGACTTTTCTCCCCAGGTTTGCACTCATCGCGTTAGATCGTGCAGCAGCATTCGCTTTATAAAATCAAAATATGTGTGCGTGTTTGACAAATCTGCCCTCAAGTTTAGTCATCAACAGCGATTATTCAGAACATCTGCTGGTAATCCTTTTCATAATAAAATAATTTATTTTAATTTGCTATTTTATGAGTGTTATGTTAGAGGTTTGCATATGGCTGGTATGTAGACTATTTCTGATGCATTCAGATTTTTCTGCCTGATATCTTGTATTTAATATTAAACATGCTGTATTTTCTTATTCTCTGTTTCAAGTTTCATGTGGCCAAATTGTCCAGTTTAAGCTTTCTGACATTGGAGAAGGAATTACGGAGGTGACTGTAAAAGAATGGTAAGCTCTGCTTTCCTGGAAATCCACTAAGAAATCAGCAAGTAGTTTAGCACCTTTAGTTGTATTATCAGTTCATTATCTGAGAATATTTCCTGGGTTACTCGTGAAGTTTTTCAGGTTTCGTTTTCCACATTTTAAAACCTTGTACATACTGAGCTTTACATGTTGTTCATTTGCAATCTGGTATATTTGTGAGTGGAAAAAGTGGAAGGAATGGGATGCACCTGTATATAGGCTTTTCCTTCAGTGATTAATGTTTTTTGAGTTCAGGAGGCTTGTCTTTCGTTATGTTTACTTAGACTAAGCTTTAGAAACAAATGACTAGACTAGAGAATCCACATAATTTTATCCTATAACCCTTCTCTATTGCTTTTAGTAAAAGATTTTAACTTTTAAATTGTTTGTAGAAAGCCAGTGATTAATGGATTAAACAAAATCAATGTGTATAGTGAAGGAAGGCAGTGCTGAAAGGCCTTGTTCTTTGCACAAATACCTCTCCTTGCATGGAAGACAGTGTTCCCCACTATCCATCTCTTTTCTGAAACTGATCATATACTTCTGACAATTTGAAACTAAGAACTTCCTTGCATTCAGATTAAGCTGAGCTCAGTCTTATTTTTAGATGCTTTATAATCTGACAGGAAAACTCTGCTTTACGAAAGTAAATGTAGTATGTGTATAATGATATTCACAATCATTGTGTCATTTCACTCAACAAAGGGTTCTGCAGCAGTCAGGCAAAATGCATGTAGCAAACACATCCAGGATGTAGAATTTGTCTTCTCATCTGGAATGCTTGTTGTCGTGGGGATGTATATTACTGAACTTAGCAAAGGAATACACAGAACAGATTTTTACACTGACTGTGTTTCACAGTAGCCTGTGTATCACCTCCTAGGTACGTAAAGGAAGGTGACAGTGTGTCTCAGTTTGACAGCATCTGTGAGGTACAGAGTGATAAAGCCTCTGTTACTATCACCAGTCGTTACGATGGCGTCATTAGAAAACTTCATTACAGCATAGATGATACTGCTTTTGTTGGAAAACCACTCGTGGACATTGAAATTGATACTTCAAAAGGTATTGTAAGCCATCTTTTTTTCTTGCATATTTTATGTTTGTTGTCATAAAACAGTCAGTGACAGAGAAGCTTACTTTTTCCTCCTGAAAATCTTACAAGATTTTTTTCTCTTTACAAAGTCAAGAAATTTATGTAGAGAAAGTTGTGATATTTTATTAGAGTTTAAAATCTCCTAGATGTTTCCTATTGAATATTTAGCTTAAGCAACAGCCTTTAGCAAACTGTGTTCCCATCCACAGTAACTCAAAGTAAATTGTAAAAACTTCAGCTGTCACAGAATCACAGAATGGTGGGAATTTAACAAATGCTTATAAGGTAGTAAAGTTAATTATTTTCTTTTTGTTTGCAGGTGTTGCTCCAGAAGAAGATGTTGTTGAAACACCTCCTATGTCTCATGAAGAGCACACTCACCAAGAGATAAAAGGTCACAAAACATTAGCAACCCCTGCAGTTCGTCGCCTGGCCATGGAGAACAATGTAGGTTTGCTGAATAAGGTCCTGCTGCATTTTATATGGCTTTTTATATGGCAGTTTGACTGACTAGAAGAACACTGATCTAGATGAAACACTTGTTTTCAAATACATTTTAAATATGTGAAAACTGTTGTAAAAATGAAGAGGATTGTGCTTTCTGATGATTATGGTGGATAGAAAAAGAATTACTAGGCTTAAAACACAGCTAGGAGGCTTTAGGCTGAAGATTGAGAAGACATTTCTAGAATAAAAATAAGAAACTGTCGGAGGAGATTCCTGAGAATCTCTACAGAGAAAGAAGGAGGGAAAAATAAAAAAAAACCTTGTTTTGTTTTTCAGATTTGTATTAGAGCAGAGGATATACTAGGTGATGTTTTACATGCCTTTCTAATGCCTTTTTTTTTCTATGAATATTCCATTGGTTTTGAAAGCTTATGATGCATTTTTAGGAGAGAATTAACTCAAATGAATATTTTATTACTGATCCTGTGAGGTAATTAAGAGGTTAATAGTACTCTTAGTTCCTCCTTGAAGTATGCAATCAAACATAGTGGGACTTTTGGATGATTTGAACTATGTTGAATACCTAATAAATTATTAGAAAGGGAAAGAAAACTGCAGATATGTTGGATCAGAAATGGGAGTAATTTTAACCTTAGCTCACAATATAAGATATTTTTACAGTGCCGTAAAACTAAAGTGTCACAGCTTGTTATGTACTTTTCAGATTAAACTGAGTGAAGTTGTTGGGACAGGGAAAGATAACAGAATCCTTAAAGAAGATATACTCAACTACTTGGCCAAACAAACAGGAGCTATTTTGCCTCCATCACCAAAGGCTGAAATTGTCCCACCTCTGCGGAAAACAGAGACTGTGCCAGCTGCTCCAAAGGACAAAGTGCGGAAAATCCCTGTACCTGTTTCCAGACCCATTGCATTTTCAGGAAAAGATAAAACTGAACCTGTAACAGGTAGATAATGAAATATAAAGTCTTGAGACCATGGTCACAGTAGGCTACCAGTAAATATTGCTCTGTGAAAAGCTGATTCTTTTTGATGGGAGTGTTTCATGTTATTTTTATGCAAGTGAGCATTTAGGAAAACATTCTCTGTAAGAAGCATCTCTGCTGAAATTATTTTATGAAATATTTGTTCATGTTTTGGTTGGATGGAGTTGGGCTGCAAATTGCACTTGCTCATTCTTCAAATGTATGCTGAAACAGGTAGGAATTCTGAAACATGGATTTGTCACAGTAAGGATCATTATGCAATTAGTGGCAAAGTGCAGCGAATTTAAGGGTTTATCAGTGCTTAATAATAGCATACTGCACTATTATGTGAATAGCATTCACACTTGTTCAGGAGAACAGTGCCATAAAAGACACTAAGGTAACAAAAAATCACATTTAAAGGGGAAGATTAAAGTTTTTTGCTTGCCTTTCAAGCCATGTTTATTTGGAGAGGCTGGAAAGAGTAATGCAGATTGTCATATTATGATTTCAAATTCATGCATACATACATTCTGTATGTATGACGCAGTAATATAGTCTGAAGTGTTACAGTCATCAAAATTGAGTTCTGCGAACTAAATAACTCAATAAGCGCTCTTTACCCTGTTCTTTTTTGGTTATGGTTTGGCTTTGGTTTGGTTTTTGTAAGCTGTGTAATTTGTTTAATGGAAACATGAAATTTCACCATAACTTCACAGAAGCTCTTTTTGTTGGTTTAAGAAGACAATGAATATTTTCCAGGTTTTCAGAAGGCCATGGTAAAGACTATGAGTGCAGCCCTGAAGATCCCCCACTTTGGTTATTGTGATGAGATTGATTTGACTCAACTTGTTCAGCTGCGAGAAGAGCTGAAACCCCTAGCTGAACTCCGTGGAGTTAAGCTTTCCTTTATGCCTTTCTTCATAAAGGTGAGGCATGCAGCAGAGCGCTGTAGGGAGTACTTATACAGTTTTTGCCAAAATCTGTTCAATGATTGTTTTAAGTTTGGGGCACCTCTCTATCATCTGAGTTATGGCAGATCACAAGAAAACTTTAAACTTGTTTTTTGTTTATTGAGCCACTTATCAATTTACAGATGGAATTGCAGCTAGGGTTATGCAATATCACTGAAATTTTTTGAAATATTAATGGGAAAGGATAGAGTGCCTTTAGCATAATTTAATATGAAGGTAGGCACCACTAGGTGTTTGCATCGCACAAAACAAATTTTTGAAATTGTCAGTATTTTTTGAGCTCCTTTAAAATGAACCTCATATTAAATACATCATCGTTGTTGTTGATGTTATTATTATAATCTTTGTATTGCTAATGAATCCCTTAGGTCACTCACTGTTGTCCCTTCCATTGTTCAGAAGAGCAGGCAGTGGCACTCATTTGGTTGCTGTGGTTCCATTTCCAGCTGTCGGCCTCACTGAAGGCCAATGCGCTGCCTGAGCTGTGCAGTGAATGCACAGCTTGGTCTGAAACTTCTCGTAATGCTATTGCACTCAGAGTGCTACCTAAACACTCGTTCCATATTGTTATTAATCTAAATTTTCTCCTACCATTACTTCTTTCCCATGGAGCTCTCTGGTTATAAAATAAAAAACTCTATTTTGTTTCCTTTTGTTGTATTTAACCAGGCAGCCTCTCTGGGATTGTTGCAGTACCCCATTCTTAACGCTTCTTTGGATGAGAACTGTCAAAATGTCACATATAAGGTTTGTAAACTATGGATAAATGTTGTGAGCAGAAAGTGTAATGTCTAACAGGGGCTTTTCAGAACGCCTGAGCTAATTATAAGAACCAAAATTATGGTGTTGTGCAGGAAAATAATTTGTGTGTTCAGATTTTGAGATTTAGATTTGATTTATTATTGGTCTTATTTCAGTAGTTTTTTAAATAAGAGTCACTTTGTTATTCAGACTTGCCTCAAAAATGCATACTGATATATTAATTTCCTATTTTTCACCTGAATATGGGCCAAGCTTTTAAAATGAGAACATTTCAAGTCTAATACAACAATTTTTAAGTAATGGCACAGTGGTTCTACTCTACACTCAACTCTTGTATATTAAAGTACAGTCTTGATAAAAGTTATATCATTTTCATTCAAGCTGCTGGATTGATACTTCTGGGCAGCAAATATCTATTTTCTTAAGTGATGTGTACTTGCTCCTTGCAGTACAAACTCTTTTTGTGCTGTTTTATAAATATGTCTCAGAATCCTTATATTCCTTCCAACAAATGAAAAGCAACTCAGTTTCTTTTTTTTTTTTTGTGATTTTAGTGTTCTGTTTAAAATCTGCTATGTATGTTTTGTTACATATATGATCATCCTAAAGTGCAGTGTTTTCAGTGTGAAATTGATTCCAGGACTTTGTATTCTCTGAAGGTGAAATTGTCAGCATCAATTTACAGTTTGCAGATGTGAGGCTAATATTAAAAAAATGACATCATTTTCTCTCCTCACAGTTGTATGCAGGAGTTGCTTACTAAACACAGCACTTTCAGGTTAAAAACATAAATAAGGAAAATGTCATTTTTATGTAAGATACATTTTATGTTGACGGTTTATATTAATGTCTGGTTAATGACACTTGTTGCAGGCTTCACACAACATTGGAGTTGCAATGGACACAGAGCAAGGTTTAATTGTCCCAAACGTGAAAAATGTTCAGGTCTGCAGTGTGTTTGACATTGCTGTGGAATTAAATCGCCTACAGTCCTTGGGCTCTGCAGGCCAACTGGGAACAAGTGACCTCACTGGGGGAACATTCACACTTTCAAATATTGGCACAGTAAGTACAGGAAAAATGAAAGCTACATCTGAAATCTGCTTCTGAAATGCAAGCTTTACTGAAGTTTAATATGTGAAGAACAAAACCTGTAGCAATTTATTCAAAAGGCAATCTGCTTTAAAAAAAATTGTTAAATAATATCCCCACCTTTTTCTTTTCTAGATTGGTGGCACTTATACCAAACCAGTGATACTACCTCCTGAAGTAGCTATTGGAGCACTTGGAAAGATACAGGTATATCAACTTTATCTCAGTGATGTGAATGTTAGCTAAGGTCATGAAATGGAACATGGAGTCTCCCTTTGTTGCAGAGAAACTGCATAGCTCATGGTTGAAAAGTTTGTGGTGTTTTTAGATGACTATGCAGACACCAAATGTTTAATTAGAAGTCTCTTACGCCAAAGGTTTATATTTATTTTGTAGAATCCTGTTATATTTCACTCGCATCTAGTTACTAAGAATCAATGTAAATATAGTTTTACAAGTTTTGCAGCATGGCAATACCAATTTTGCTATCTTCAGGGAAAAGACTTAAGAAGTATTCTGAAAATGAAGTTTAATTTCACGAGCCAGATAGCTGAATCCATACAGAATTTTGAATGTGAAGGCAGTTTTATATTTTCTGAATTTCAGGCTTTAATTCTTTAATACAGACATTTGAGCTCAATGCTGGAAATGAAATTAGTATTAACTGAAATTACTTCTTCTATGTGCTTCCTCTGAGCATTTTTTTAGAGTTGCTTTAAGGAAACTGCCATTTTGAGAACTAACAGTGCAATAAACTATTCAGGAAGAATCTTTTGAGTCAAGAAAGGCTGTTACTATTTCAGTATTTCCATTGTGGTGGAAATGGGCTATGACTGTTTATTATGCAGGCTTGCAATATATTCTAATTCACAGCACAAACAGTAGTGGAAAGGTCTTGGGTTTTAGCATGGTGCTACTGCTGTCTCTCTAATTCAGCAAAATGTTTAAATTTAGACCAACAAATTAACAAGAAAAAAAAATACAGATTTGCTAATGAAAGTATTTATTATTTCTGGTTTTGTCCTTCCTCTGATTTTTAGGTTCTTCCTCGGTTTGATGGCAAAGGTGAAGTATTTAAAGCACAAATAATGAATGTGAGTTGGTCAGCTGATCATCGCGTCATTGATGGAGCTACAATGGCCCGGTTTTCTAACTTGTGGAAATCTTACTTGGAGAACCCTGCTTCGATGCTGCTGGACCTTAAATAAAGGAAATCATGGCTAGAATATGCCTTTAAACTCTGTGGATTAGACTGAATACTTATAAAAGCTGTCTCTGCTAACATGTGCCCTTTGCTACGTGCATTATATAATAATGTTATGTGGTTAAAAGTTCTCAACAGCTAATATCAGTCTCAATTAGTTGTTACTTCTTTTAATTAGTATTGCTGTAATTTCTTCTACAGCAGACTGTCAAATTGAATAGGTCACAGCTTCTGATATATGGTGGTGGAATGTCTTTATTTTGCCTTTTATAGTAAGAATGATTGTCAGGCTGGTGTGACTGAGTGCCACTGCTCTACACCTGCAGTATTTATAATCTGAAGGGGACTTTTGGAGGGGAATACTTGTAGTTCTTCCATTTTGGACACGTAAATTTATTTTAACAAATAATATCTGAATTCCGAAAAGGGATTATGCAAAAATCATATACAAATAAAATGCCTTTAATGCTTCTGCTGCAAGATGTCCAGAGAGCTTTTTGTTGTTTAACTGAGTAAACCTCTTAAGTCTTTTGCTAGTCCACTTTTTCCTGGCAAGTACTTGCACAGGTATTCTTTATCAAACTATAAATGAAGAGGCCATATTTATTCAAATGCTTACTGACAACACTGATTGATAACTATCAAGGCCTTAATACTCTCTAGAATATCCTGTATTTTTAAAGGCTGAAACTAGTTTCAGTCCTTAATGCTTTCCAGTTATTTTTATTTCTTATAGAAGGCATCTGTCTGTTAAAACCAAACGAGGAAGAAAGAGAAAACAAAATTAAAAAAAAGGATCTTGTTTTATTATTTTGTCATTAGGTAAGCCTGACAGTAAGCTGATCATGATCTAAAAGCTTGCATTGTGTTATTGATATTCAGATACTAGAATTTGACAGATTAATCAGATTCAACAAAGAATGGACATTAAAAATACCATGTGAGATAAGGACTTCTTAAACTCAGATACAAGGCACATAATGAATAGGTTCAAGTTAATGCCTTTAGAACAGAAAACTGTTATGTGGCTTTAAGGTAAACTAAACAGATCATGAGGTTCCACTGGTGATTTAATGGGAGATATGAAGAAAACTGTTGGATGTAAATACCTTCTAGACACATAAGATTCACACAAACACAAGAAAAGACAGTTACATTGCCTTAAAAATGAATTTGTAATGCACAAAATGGACATCTTCTCCTTTTTTTAGATGTATCAAAACCAGGAGCATTCTCCAAAATTGTAGACCAAAGTTGTCTGCTGCATTTAGCTGTGAAGATTCGAGACAGGCTACCAGAGGTAGAATCCCTGCTATCCATGATGCTGAGAGTGAATAAGAGGAAAGCTGGTAATGTAGGAGGGGGAGTGTGGAGCATCCATGTAAGGTGCTATTAATGTTTCTATTGTGGCATAAGGGTCTTTTATATAAAGGTAATTTCTTGCAAAGTTTGACTAATATATCATGCTTATCACCTATTTCATTTTTATCAGATTTATTTATTCCTAATAAAATATATAAAGCCACAAAGAATTGTAGTAATATTGTTTTTATTTGTGAATTTTATGCAGGCAATTCTGTACAGGTGACTCAAACTCTTTCTTGTAGCTTTAAAGAACATACTGTACTCAAGGCTACCAAAAGAACACAGCCTAATATCTACTTTCCTACAAGTAAATTGTTGGGGTAAGGGCTTAGGATAAAGGCTTAGGATATTTTTTAATCTGATGACCATTGAGAAAATAAATTGAGGAAATAGAAGTGTATGAAAGAAAGCAATAAAATTACTTTGAGATATTTAAGACAGAATAATTTTACTTACACAAGGAGGGAATTGAAAGCTAAAGTACTTAGTGTCTTTTTAAGTAGGTATTGGTGTTCGTGTATTTAGTTGGTAGTAGACTGGAGAGGGTTGGGGTTTTTTTGTTATAAAGTTCTGTGTGGTAGAGTTATAACCAAATTGATGTTACTTTTAAAATTTCATCTTCACATTTTATACTCCACTGCAATTGGTTTAACTATCCAGTTTTATGGCTTCTGCCTCAAATAGTGACCTGTGATTATTGTTGTCTCTCTCTTTCCATTTGATTGAAGAAAAAGATTCTGACAGACTTGTTCTCCTTTTATCTTCTCCAAGGGCTATTTGAAGAAATAGAATGTTATATATGTTTCATGATTGGAAGCATGAAAAGGGGTGAGTAATAACCCCTCTGCACATCCTGGTAAAGATTATTTTTCTGTCTAGACTTTGATAATTTGCACTAAAATTCTTCAGCAAGAGAATTCTTCAGCATGGGCAAAAGTAATGAGTAAAATACTTAGTGATGTAATACTTTTTCTAGTCTATTTAGTCAATGTTCCTGTTTAATAGCACTTTGAAGCTCAGTTACCTTGCAGAGAAACATTACTAAAGAAAGCGGTTGTTTTTAATTCAATACTAGCCTTTTTTATTTTTAACTGTCAATTTAATTTTAGTTTTAATTCAAAACAAACTCATTGTGTAGCATAACAAGTACTCCTTTGTTCTACTTGTTCACAATTTTTAAACTTCTGTTAAAGGGAGTCCAGTTTAGGGGAGCCCAGTCACACTCTGCAAACTGGGAAGACTAACAGTGGTAAATGCTTGGGGGTTTGCAAAAGTGCCTCATGTGATGTGCCTTCTATTCTCAGCATAGGTTAAAATTAGAACTAGACTGACATTGCATTGGAGTCTGAGTGAGGGTTTTAAATGGGTTTGGTAATACAGACAAGATTCATAATTTATCTCTGCTCTTGTCCAGAAAGCAATGAGTCCAGAAAATCCTTGAACACACCGAATAATTGAGGTAAGTTGTTGTTAAACACTTTCTGATGCTTGGAGGTGACGTTTTTGGGAGATCTGATTACTTGGGAGTGAATTTGCAGTTGTTTTACAGCCACGCTTGGGAATTCACTTCTGAATTGTTGGCTGTGATGGCATGATTATTATGGTTTTTATTTTCTTGACAAATAATAAGATCTAAGAACAAGAACTTTTTGATGGTAGTCATGTTATATCATGAAATCCTCCTGAAAATTGTCATATACTTAGGCCCTTTGATATTTCATGGTTCTAAGGCAGTACTTGTTGAATAATACGCTTTCCACAGCAAAAGAGAGTTGCCCAGAGTAAGCTTAACTAGAAATAAGTATTGGTTTGAGCGTATAGTATGATACCAGGTTTAGTAGTACAACTATTAACAAATGTCTCTTTTCTGCACAATTTATATAAAAAGATTTCTAGTTTCCTACCGAAAAAGGCTTGTAGTTCAAAAAATGTCTCTAAACAACAAGAAATTATAGATTAGTTATTCACTTGATCTCAGTAGAAATTTAGTCTTGAAAAAATCATGCAATTTGAATTGGAACCACTAACTGGAGCAAAAAATCCTCATGCATACATAGCATTACTATTGCATATTGGGATAAAGAGAAGCTAATCCTTCAGATTAGTAAATGTGATCACATTTATGTGGGGGAGGGAATGAGGATATAGTCCTCCCTTTACAGGAAAAAATCCAATCCCTCTGTAGGAACCCAAAAGCCAGACTGTACTGTGCCACGCTGGAGTTGCCATTTGTGTCACTACTCAAATCCTGCCATTTTTCCTTAACAAACAAAGAACAGCTAAGAATCATAAATATTAATGTATTAGACCAGATTCTTCTTTATCCAAGCTTTATAATTTCATTTTTATGCTGTTTTTGCAACAGGAGGCAATCCTGACATTTTACGTTTTATTTGCCTGCACATTTTAACTTGATTTCAGTATAATCAGACTTTACAAGTAAGTATGTTAGCAAAAGACACAGTAAACATAAAATAGAATGACTGACAGTTTGAACACAAAAATGGTCACTAAGTAATTGTGGCTTATCCAGGCCACACAAAATTATAACAGAAAAAATACGAAAGAAAAGATTGGTTCTAAGAGACAGATCCACAGCAATTATTGTAGGGAAATATATGTATGAAAAGACATGAAATTCCTCTTTTGTTGTTACCTACCTGCTTGTTTGGAAGAAAGTTATCCTTACTTTTTTAGTTTGAAGCATATATAAGATGTTTTTCTTACTTGCCCCTACAAGTATCAGTAAAAAGTTAGAAAGGGAACATTCAGATCATCAGTGTTCAGGGTACACTGCTGTTGGCATGAAGTTTAGCCCTGCAAGTTTATCTGACTATCAGTATCTTGGCTCCAGTGATAAAAGTAAGAATGATTTTTAGAGGGATGCAGTGATTAGGATGAGTATCCTATTTTTCTGCTCTTCAGGACAATATGTATTAATTATCTCACTAAAGGATAGATAACTTCAAAAGTTTGAACTGAATTTAATTTTAAATGTGAATTCTGACACCCAGGAGGGCTACACAAACACTCAAAGAGAAATCAGAAGAATTTAAAAGCCTTTTCCTAAAGGTAAAGCATTACTAACTATAAAATACATTGTAATGAGTTAAGCTGTGAAGAAAATGAATGCAAATAGAGTACACGAATTAATTTCCAGGAACAGTTCAGTTCTTGTAAAGTGCAAAACTCTTGTAGCTACAAGTATTTATATCAGGTAGGTGCCAGAATGCAGCTATCAGAATTTAACTGCCTTAGGTTGCAGGTAAAAACTTAATTTCTTCCTGGTATGGGAATGAGTACTCAAATCTGCATTTGATAATTATTAAGGTCAATACATAGCCTACCATTGGAAGGAACTGAGAGAAGCAGTTGTTCACTGAAAAAGAATGCAGAGACTGCAAAACCATCATTTTTTATTATAATAAAATTTATCTAGGTGCAATTATCTGTTTTTATAAAGAGAAAGCAGTCAATAAAATCCTGTCAGTTCTTTACATTAACTAATTTAATAACATAATGAAGTGGGTATTGCAGTATTTTAGTTTTCACATCACTGTCCCCATCTGGTAACTGATACATGAAGTGGTCATTGAGCCTGAAATTCAGTCATATTCCTGCAACTGAATCTGAACATGATCATGGCTGAAACTGCAGTTTGCCTGGGAACATTCACTGCTGTGAAGACACTCTGGGAAGTGAGAATACACAAGATAAATGAAGAATTACAGAAAGAAAAGGAATTCAGGCAGAGGTCTGCAGGAAGGTAGGTAAATTGTAGAACTTTAAGTATGTGAAAAGCTAGACCATATGTTACATTTCAGAAGACTGTAACTGGTTTCTTCAAACTGATCTAGGCTCTGATTCTTTAGTTATTAATCCAGCAGGATTCCCAGTGATTAGAATTTATCTAGTGTCTGTGATAAAAATACTAGTATATAGACTAAATCCCCTGAACTCAGATACTGAAATCCTCTGCTGTGTAGATATTCTAACCAGTGAAGATTTGTTATGCTTTCTTCTCCATTGAGTTATTAACAGGGTTGCTTGCTCTTCTGTCTGGCCAGCAATTTTATGAAATTTGAAGAAATTTAGCATTCTATTTTTGGAACTCCTAATTTATCAGATGTGTTTGAAATGGAACAACAAATTCAAAAGTTACTGGATAATACAAGCAGAAAGAAAAAGAATTACCTTGTTGTCATAATTCTTGTTTAAGTCCCCTTTGGAAATCAAGCTAAAAGAAGCTGATTGACCTTATTTTGTTGCACTTACATGTGGTGGAATGCTAGGCTTTCATTTTAGGAGACTGCTTCAAAATGTGGTTTGGAATTTAATTCCACATGACTTTACAATCTGTGGCCCTGCTGCAACATGATGAAAGTGAATTATGTCCTCCTTCTGAATGTAAATTTGAAGAACTGTAAATAGAATTCCTATAAATTACCTCAGCAGAACATTAAGTGTTTGTCTTCTCTCCAACTGATAGTATATTAACATCCAGATATAATTAGTGTTATTTGCCAATAGGGCAATTGTCTCTTTTATTTCCAGAAAATAGGATAGTATTTATTGGCTGTATTTGTTGTGGCACCACTGGCAGATCTTCTTTCCCTTGTAGGCTACTGCTTGTCTGGGAGGAGAGAGCTGCTTTAGCAAAGCTCAAAGAAAAAGTTATTAATGAAGGTGGAAGAGCAATTTTAAGGATAGAGGAAGAAGAATGGAAGGTAGTGTTGGTAAAAATGACTGCTGCTTGGATTGAATGACTGATGCATTAGAAAACTACTATTTACAACTTTACACTAACAGTGGTACTATTTTTGTTCTATTAACTGATCACTGTGCTTTGCTAACAGTGAATTGGGACACACTGTTGTGAGTGTAAAAAAAAAGCAAGCTGGGTGTTCTTTAGTCCTGAATATTAACCATTACTCTGTAAAAACAAAGCCCAAAAAGCTTTTCTGAATTAGAAATTATTTATGCTGCAAATTATGATTTTCATTATGTAAATTCTCATTTAACATTCACATGCCAGAACTACTGAAATGTACAAAGGGGAACACCCTCTGTATTTGGGTGCATGAAAATATTTCTTATTGTTTATTTTTTCTATCTAAGAGTGAAAATGAGCCTGTAGATTCCCAGAACACTGTTATTGTTTCTCATGCAGAGGGATAATCTGCTGTTAATGCTGGCAGAGTGAAGGCCAACAGTGCTCTGAGCCATGCAGAAACGCACAGTCCAGCTCCTAGAAAGTGATGAGAATTAGTCTGTGTTGAGGCCATTG
Organism: Dicrurus megarhynchus; assembly: GCA_013399195.1. Lineage (NCBI taxonomy): Eukaryota > Metazoa > Chordata > Aves > Passeriformes > Dicruridae > Dicrurus > Dicrurus megarhynchus. The sequence goes on along the minus strand of VXAD01004603.1, from coordinate 96,036 downwards.
AGAACATGACAGTCAGACCCAGCCAAACTCTGGTGGTCTGCAGGCCAGTGGTCCTTGTTCAGAACTCTTTGCATACAGACATTGTAGTTTTATTATCCCTCAGCTCTTCTGCTCTCAGCTGCTCACTGGTTTTTTTGACAGAATAGGAAATAGAATTTAGATCTCCCTTTATGTGCAAAAATCAATTTAGAGCAGTTCCATCTTCAGTTATATTGATTTTTTTTAAAAAAAGAAAGAAACAAACAAAAACAAGCCTGAAACTTGTCAATGACAGAAGTGCAGGTATTTAAATCCTGGGAGCCAAAAGTGGGCAGGTTAAATCTGAGATTAGAATGACAATCCACATTGGTATTTGCTTCAGGATCATGGAATCATGGAACATGCTGAGTTCACAGAGCCCAACTCCTGGCCCAGCACAGCACCATCCTCAAGAGTCACAGCCTGTGCCTGAGAGCATTGTCCAAACATTTCCTGAACTCTGTCAGGGTTGGGACTGTGACCACTTCCCTGGGGAGCCTGTTCAAGTGCCCAACCACCCACTGGAGGAAGAACATTTTCGAAATATATTGATGTAAACCTTTATAAAATATGAACCTTTTCCTAATATGTATGATATTAAAATCATATCAATTATGCTTGCTATTTTTAGCATATTTTAGAAAACAGTTCCCAGGATTCATTTTGTAACCCACATGTTACAGTATAGCTTAAGAAGGACAGACTGTTAGGGTTTCAAATAAAACTTCTGTATTCTTCCTGCATACTAAGCTGAATTTCTTCTGGTTCATATTTCTTGTTGTAGACATTACCTTCATGCTTATTGAAACTAATCCATCTCCAGGAATGGCAGCTTCACAGAACTAGTTTGCAGAAAATCCCTCAGTTTATTGGAAGATTTCACAGTCTTGTTGTTCTGGATCTATCTCGGAATTCAATTGAAAGTGTACCTAAAGAAATTGGTGAGCTGTGCTTTCTTTTATTTTAAGCTGCTTTTGTAAGAAAATTGGTCTTGCACAAATGTGCCATTTTTGTGCCCTTTGCCTGTCTAATAATCCTATTGGGTAGTAAGAAAACAGATTATTTAAATAGGACACTGAAACAGAGATCTCCAAACCACTGATTCCCTTTAAACTAAAAATGGGGCTGGATGGAAGAGACATTTATCTATGAAAGTTCCCCATGCCAAAAAAGGAGCCTGTTTGCACAGCAGGGACTAGACATCAGAATGCAGCTAGCAAAGTGATACTGAAAACCAGACTTCATGTTCTGAATCCACAGCATGACTGGCCTAGTCATAATTTTTTGGTTTTGGGTTTTTCCTTGAAGCACTCAACTAGAGTTCAGTTCTGTACTAAAGAGTCCTGAAGTGCTACTATTTGCAGTTCAGTGATTTTTGTTTTGTGAGAATGCAGAGCATTTATATAACAGTAAAAGGATAAGACAAAACAAGTAATATTGTGCTTCAAATAAAATAAGCATAAACATTTCTCATTTGTGCTCTCTACAGGCCAGCTGACCAGCCTCCAAGAGCTGCTTCTCAGCTACAACAGAATAAAATCTGTTCCTAAGGAAATAAGTAACTGCATCAGTCTGGAAAGATTGGAACTGGCTGTCAACAGGAATATCTGTGATCTTCCTCCTCAGGTTTTGACAGACTGTTTAGTTTTGTTTAATGCATATTTTGAATTTATCCAAAGCCAATTATCATTACACATTGCACTTCTGTTTTCAGATTTGCTGTGATATTGTGATTGCACAGTACTCCCCAGAAACACTAATGTGAATAATCTTTCTATGACTGGTCAAATTGAAGCCACATGAGAAGCACATACCTGAGTAGCCGAAGGAGCCAGTCTTTATTTTGGCCAGATAAATGACGTGGTAGTGCTGGAAGGGCAGTGATACACTCCATATCAATTTGTTTAGGCTGGTTATCTTCACTGATTTACCCCACTAAGAGTCTGATGCCTTAGCACAGAGAAGTTGCCTTTTATGTCTGAGAGTATAAATTTGTACCATATGCCAGGACACAACTGTAAGCATGTTTACCAGAACAGCTAGCTCTGAAAAGGGGTTGTGTGATTTATACAATTGTCTGTGCAGAATTGAAAAATTTTTGTTCTCAAATGTTGAAAACAATTATGAGACGCTAAAGACAACTACTCACCTACTATGGAACTTTAATTTGAACTCACCTAAATGTGAGAGACCTGCATCTCTAACTATCAGTCTCTTAGATAGAGATGACAAAAATCTAACCATATTTGCTTGTTTTAATTTGTTTTAAAAGCTAATCATGGCAATAGTTGACAGCAATCAGTGCCTTGCAAAATTGAGTGAGTCCAAACAGCAATAGCCAACATAGAATCTTCAAATGGAAATACACACTGTTAACCAAAATCCAGAATTTACAAAATCTATGTGGATACAGGTTGCATGGGGTAATGTAGAAAATCCGTAGTTCTGTCCTGTGGAGACTGCAGCAATGTGAACACTGTGAAGCTTTGGTTATGTGCACTTAAGTGGCATTCAGTGTTTAAACAGTTGGACCAGACCTGACATAAAACATCTTTGTATCACTTACCACTTGAACATTGCAAAAGCACCTGAAGGCACGATTCACCAAAGCACTTAGGTGCTGTGACACTATGTTGCATTTTTAGAATGTCTTGCCAGACTAGACGACTTCACAGCATGGAAGGTGTCAAAATTCTCTCTAAAATACAGTCTGTGCAATTTGATACATAAAAATCTAAATATTTGACTAACAAAAAATGGAATATTGCACGGAGTATGAAATGCTAAGGACAATGCTGTCTTTAAAATTATTTTTCTTGAGGCTTGGGGCACAGCTGCATTGTAGTCAACAGTTAGGGCACTCACTACTAGGTGGGAGGTAAAGTTCTGCTGCCTTATCAGTTCCAAACCTACCTAGCTTCCAGGCAAAAATTATAAGGTACTTTATTGTTAGGTACTATCAGCAATTGTAACTCAAAACCATTCTGTGTTTACTGGCTCCAAAATGTGTTTTAATGTTTCTCAAGATTATTAGAGCACTGCTGTACTGCTGCAACAGCTACACAAAGTTGGATTAAATCTCCCCTTCTTTTCAGCTCAGTGATTTGAAGAAGCTTTCACACATAGATCTGTGCATGAATCAGTTTACTACCATCCCTTCAGCTCTTCTCAACATGCCAAATCTAGAATGGTTAGATATGGGGGGAAACAAACTCCAGGAGCTTCCTGATGCAATTGACAGGTAAGTAAAGCTCAAAGCTCATCTTAGTCGCAATTCCATTGCATTGAAATTCTAATTAATAAATACTACTTCAATAGATAATTTTTATGTTAACCTCACTCCAAAGTCAAGATTTTATCAGCTCATCAGTGTGATGTTTTGGATGAGCTGGAATAATCCATTCAATTAACAATAAATTCAGTATCAACTATAAGGTTAAATATTTTTTGTCAATGATATTTTTGAACAGAGATTAGGTGATTATCATGGATATGGGGTTTCCTTTGAGACTTGCTGCATTACAAGTCCTTTATGTGGCTGAATAATTATTTTATGGTAATGACTGATATGATCTATTTTCTAAATCTTGATTTATTGCACAAATACCTATTTTTCAGAATGGAGAACCTCCACACTTTATGGCTCCAAAGGAATGAAATAAACTCTTTGCCAGAAACCATTGGTAATATGAAAAATCTTAGTACTCTTGTTCTTAGCAACAACAAACTTAAGGATATTCCAGCTTGTATGAAGGACATGACAAATCTGAGGTAAGAAAAAGCAGTAGAAATACAAATGAAAATACTAGAAAATACCTTTTAAAGCCTCCCTTGAGTTGTGTATCATAGAGTGATACTAAGGGAGAGGAAAAGAAAAGACATTACCACAGTTGTACAGATGGACACAATAAATCAGCATAATTACAAAGATTAACAACAATTAAGGATCTAGTCAAGCAAGCTTTGTGTAGTGAAACTTAGTAAAAGAAGTAAATTATGATAGCTACAGTCTCACATGAAAAAGTAAACTATAATACATTTTCTCATCTCATAGCCCTCCCCCTATAATTGCCCTTTTATATCACTCTCTAAAGGCAAGAGCTTGCAGAAAAATATGTGGCAGGCATAAAAGTGACAAAAAGTAGAATTTTGCCATTGAGAAATCAAGCATTCAGAATTAAAAAAAAAAAAAAAATAGGTTTAAGGACATGGATGAAACTCTCCTGTACTTGATATGAAAGATAAAAAATAATGTAAATTCTTAATTGGTAGAATTTGAACTACTCCTTAGTATACCATGACAGAAACTTTCCTGTTGTTTGCATTTTCATTTGGATTGCTGGATGTTGGCCATTTTAGAGAAACAATGCTAGTCTGCATAAATCATGCCCAAACCAGTAAGACAGTTCCTGTTCTCAGCTCTTTTGGAAGCACCTCCTTAACTAAGTATATACAAGCATAAGCCCAAGGATGGACCAAGAATAAAGAGAGACAGGACTGGCTCCTGCCTTGCAAAGCTGGGAGGAGGCATTTGCACTGTTCTCATCCACTCACCTGTTTGTGAAAGCTCAATACACCTGACAATGGGGTCAAAAACTGACAAAGAATTCTGAGGACCACAATGTTTTTTGTCACCACAGTCAGCTACTGTTAGATAGCATCTTCTTAGTTCACTTAATACTACTGATAGAGTGGTGAGTTCAGTATTACAAAAGTTTAATTTCATTTTGCTTAAAATAGTGCTTGAGAAATCTTAATTCCATTTCAAAGGAAGTATTTTCTCTGGACAAAACTTACTGCAAGAGTAACCTTTTCTGGTGAATTCCTAGATTTGTCAACTTCAGAGACAACCCACTGGAGCTAGAGGTAACACTCCCTCCATGTGAGAACACAGACGAGGAGGAGCAACAGGAAATGTTTGGCATTGACTTCATGCACATGTACATCCAGGAGTCACTCAAGAAAACAGGCACGACTTTTTTATTAATTCTGATCTCTCCACAATACAGTGAGGAAGAGAGGGATCAACTGGATAAATAAAATCTAGGATATGTAGATATAGAAATGAAAAATGAATAATCCTCTTAATAAATGAGTAGCTTTTCCAAAAAAATCTGTAAACAGGCTTTTACTGAGGGCAGGGGCACAGTAGGTCTTCACCACAAACAGCATAAGAACATACTGGAACCATGGAGCATTGGAATAAATGTGCCTGAGTTATCTATACCATGAATAACTAGAAGCTGATAACTGTCTTTTGTATTTGCAATAGAATCAGTTTACATAGTGAAGGTCTTCTAGCACCTTATATTCATGAAGCTCAGCTTTTCCTATTTTTGGATGTTGTTCAGACAGTACTTCCAGAGGAGGATTAAGGGAGAAATGCCTGTGTTCCCAACATACATCTTTTGGCAATGAACTACCAACACCTGATAAATAGATGTTTCTCACAACTTGCTTTCCCTGACACAAAATAGTCACTTAAACAAAACACCCCCATAGTTTCCTCCCACTTCTAAAACATGACAAAGATTTGCTGTTCATAGTCTCCAAAGTAACAGCTTAAATGTTGCAGTAAGAAACCCAAATAAGCACTTTGGAACAGATGTTCAGGTGGCAGCTGTTACTTGCAGAGAGCACTTCACTGCAGATAAAAAATGTTCTCTCTGATCTTCATTCTGTGTTTTGTGAAGGCTTAAAAAATGAATGAAATGCTCTTGATTTAGAATACTAAGCCAGCTTTTTTCTTATCAATATTTCATGAATGAATAATCAAATTAGCAAAAATATACCAAGATGACACTTTAGACATAAGTTTTCTTCCTGAATAGATTCCCTAGCAGCACAGGCTGATGGAAGTACTTAGGTCTACTTAAATATTTTAAAAGGAAATACAAAGCTATTCTGAACTTCAAAGTGAAAATAAAGTATGTTAACTTCTCTTATTTTAACCTACTGTCTTTCAGAAAATCTGGAAAGTTGTACTTCTGGTTCTCCTCCTGTCATGAATCCTAATGAATAAAGAATGCAACTGTGAATGAAGAAAATATCAAGTACACGTCTTCACAGCAAAGAGGCTACAACAGGTTTCAAATATTCTTAAGGATTTTATATTTCCACTGATGTGAACTGGTTTGCATATTTGTAATTCCCAGTGAAACTAGAAAATATAAGACCTTTTCCTGGGTACAGGAAAGACGACAAAAGGGGTTTTTTGTAAGAAATTAATTAGCTTTTTAAAAAAATCCAGATGAGTTTTATACAGTTTGTTTTTTCCCCTACCAATTCCACATCTATTTCCTGTCATATAGTTGGCTCTGGTATCAAAGAAGGACTTGGGACAGCTGTCAACAGCACATTCTCCAAGGACACAGCAGACTCTGTATAATACTGTAGTGCAGCCTTGTATCCTTGTTGCTGTAAATACTCAATCCGGCCATGATCAATCAGCCGTTTACAGAGGCAACCGATCTCCTTTCGTTCCTCAACACTCAGTATCCTAGTTTCAGAGAAAGGAAGGAAAGAATGAACAGCTGTCAGGAAATAGTTTTGTTAATTAGCATTAGTAGTTAAACTTAGAAAAACTAATGAAACCACTGTAAGTTCATTTCAGTCAGGCAAGCGTGACTGTTGAAATATTTTGAAATGTATGTCCATGAAAATTGTCTTTTTAAAGTAAACTATTTCCATAAGTTTAGTAATTAAATGTTTCTGCAAAATGTGTCCTTTTGAGGACCCAAAACAATTTAAGCCACTATACGTAGCTTTTCTGCTAGAGTTCATTTGCTAGGAAAAGAAAATGTACATACCCTTGCAAAGTATCTGAACCACTCTCTGTCCTGCTGAGTGTTTGCTCATGTTCTTCTGTGTCATCAGTTTGATCTTCACTGTCTTCACTTGTAGAAGCTTTGCTTGTGGTTTCTCGCATGCCACAAGTGGCCCAACTACTCATTCTCTGAAAATAATGAAATTCTACTGGTCCCAGTCCTACTGATTTAAAGAACTCTCTGCCTACATAATGTGTCCAGTCACACTTGTGATGGCAACACAGAGCAATAACAATTCCAGCTACAGGCTTATGGTCTTCTGTGGTGCTTTCATTACCAGCAGGTCTGTGAGGAGCCACCTCTGTCTGAGCAGCCCTGGAGCGTTTTGGTGCAGGCTCTTCATCTTCGCTATCACAGCAAGTGGTGTAACTTTCAACCAAGCATCTCAAAGCAAGATCTGGGAATGAACAAATACATCCCCCCCAAAAAAAATCCATAAACACCATGCCATTATTTATACAGGCTGTATCATGGTTGGGAATGTGGGAATGCTTCCCACAAAGAAAAATAAAATTATACATCACAAATTAAGCCAAAAAGCAAGTTCAATGATAACTAAAAATTACAAACATGCTTTGAAAACATTAAAACCCTAAATGCTAAATTAATAATATGAAACCTTTTGGAGCTTCTAAGGGCTTATCCTCTGAATATTTGTTCTGCACAAGTGAATTTAAAATAGTTTGGTTAACAAAGTGGCATATTGTAGGAGAATATCCTCCCTGTAAAACACACAGGTATTTGCTCTAAAAGTTTGATATCTAGGACACCATCTATTTAGTATGCATATGTACTTCTTAAATGCTTAACCGTGTCATCTTTGTCACAGTACCTGAGATGTCTTTCTCTACGTAGTAGCTATATAACACTAGAAAAACTGTATTAGTTTAAAGTTACCAGGACAGAAACACAATCCTATTTGTGTTTGGGGTACATATTCAGACAGCCAATAAAAATTTACAAAGAAAAATATTTCAAAGAAGAGGCAGCTGTGCTAAAAAAGGTACTCTCAAATACATGACCCATGCCACCACACACTATTCTCCATTCTAATCTATTAAAGCCAAGAAAGGCTTCACTTCTGCCTAAAGTATCCTTACATCTGTTATCCTTTTACTATTCCACTGGAGTCAACAGATATTTAGAGTATAATTACTGTATTCAGCAACAAACGGTTAGAGGGCAAGAACAGCTTAAAAGGACAGTTTGGAAGATCAGTCCAGAGTGTAAGGTTTAGTATTCTGACTTTCTGTAGTTCACACATCTGTAATTCATACCTGTTGCAGCACCACACAAATGCTTCCCAATTCCTACCACTGGTAGTTTTTTCTTCTCCAAAATAGGTACCTTATCTGGAGGGGAAAAAAAAAAAGAACCAACAAAACCCCCATCCAATCCACAGCTACCCCAGCACCTCTATGTTTTTTCTGAATAATACAATTTCAGCGCACTTAGAAGTAAATGTTTGCCACTACTAAAAATACATGGTACATGGTACACTACTAAAAATGATTGGTACATTCAGTTATAAGCTATTCAAATTAAAACAAGAGGATGCTGAGGCTAGGAAGCATATTTAACCATTTCAGCCTTTCTATATGGCCTATGAAAGGTAAATATGACATTGATGCATCTCCTGCTCACAAGTGCCCCCACAAATTCTGTAGCATTGATGGTGCATGACTTGCTTAATTCTACACATAGAACAAACAATGCAAACACATTTAATCCTGCAAGCACTAAAAAACCTTCAGAATTTATTTGTTTTGCTACTTCTCACCTGTAATGATGTCCCATGAGTGTATAAAAAGCAGAAAACTTTAAAGCTCCATTTCANCCACCCTCCCGGCCGGAGAAGGGTCCCTGCACCTCCTCGTGGCCGTGCTCTCCGCAGAAGCGCCTGCCGGCCGCCGGGATCATCCTGCAGAAGCGCCTCTTCCTCAGCACGAAGTGAGCGCAGCGCCCCGGCTCCGGCTCCAGCGCCGCCATCGCCGCTCCCGGCGGCCCCCGCGCCGCCATGTTGCGGCCCCTCCCCGCGGGCGGGAGCAAGATGGCGGCGGAACGGATCTTCGACCGGGCGGTCTCGGTGCGAGTGCGGGGCTGCGGCTGCGAGGAGCGGTGAGTGCGGGCCGGTTGTGCGGGAGCTGCTCTGCGCTCCTCAGAAGGGCTGCGAGCTACAGGCGTTTTCCTCTTGCCCGCCCTGTGCTCTGAGCGCTGTTGGGCAGCGGTCTGCGGTACCTGCGCTTTGGGGTTGCTGCGGGCATCCTCCAGGTGAGGGAGGGACCGAGTCTGGCGAGGGCCGGCGGGTCGCCGTGGGTGCCTCGCCAAGGGAGCGGGGCCGGCGGGGCGCCTGCAGCGGAGCGAACTCGCGGTGGCTCGGCAGAAGCGCCGCTGTCGGGGCTGAGGCCGCTCGAGGGCCGGGCGGCTGCCGGGCCCCGCGCGGTGTTTGGCGTCTCCCTGGCCGCAGCGTTGCCCGCGGGCCGTCCCGCCGCACCCCCGGACCGCGGCCTCCTCAGCGCCCCGCGGCCCAGGGACCCGCGNTGTGTATATATGTGTATATACACAGCATCAACATGTCCAAGCAACCACTGAGAATAATCTTCAAAACTAAGTATATTTAAATGTGCTACATACAAACTGACTGGAACCCCAGTATTTGAAATTTAAAAATAAGCCTCTATTTCAGAATGACACAGGCCAAAAAGGACCTTACTTAAACATAAGTGCTGAATGTCTACTTGAAGTCTCTCAAATATAGAATCGCTCCTTTTATGTTTTCCATCCACCTGTTTAAACAGAACAAGATCATTAAGTAGGAGTGGCCACAAATAATTATAATTTTGCTCCAGGTGTTAATGTCAGACTTTTTTCCTGTCAAGTCAACATCTTTGAATTTCCAACATTAAACATCAGGATTTTTTCTAATAAATTTGCTATTGGTGAAGTATGGAACGTATAATTTGTAAAATCTAAATTTATTGAGGATAACAGATAAATACTAACAGCTTCAATGCCAATGGTTTAAAAATTATACTTTAATAATGTGACAACCTGCTCTTACCTTGAATCTTGTGGTTGCCCTTTCCACAAGCAAAAACTGAACACTTTCAACATTCTGTAAGGCAACATCAACCCAATGAGACAGCTTTCCTCGCCCAGCTCCAAACTCAACAAAACACCTTCCTGGACCAAGTAAATGCAGTTTTTCCATGTTACCTAAAATAGAAGCCTACAAACATCAGAAGATTATTTGTGAACCAAGCAAGTATTTACACTGTGTATTGTAATGCCTTACAGAAAAATTATTCCTTCACCGAACTGCAGAAGACTTCTTTAAGCCTTCCTTTCAGTGAGGGCAGGGAAAAGGTGATGTGTCTACAGCGGAAAGGGATTATATCTTCTGTTTTATCATATCAGATCTCCTCTGCAGGAAGCAACTGGCACAATGCACCCAGTCACTCCAATTTGCAGCAGCACAATTCCACATTCAAAGCCCTCTATAGTTATGAGTAAGACCAAACCTGTTGTTTCAGGTGTTTGAAAGCAGATTCCCCATTCTTTGGGTCATTTAAGGCTTCTTGTAAAGCCTGGTGGGACAGTATTTGTTCCTTAAGATGAATTTCGAGGCCTGTAGGCAAATGCAAAACTTTTAGGTATAGCTTTCCAGTTTCCAAGACTTCCTAGTTTGTAACACACATTACAACTGTGATATGAACTCACTTTGTAGCACTAACAAAAGAGTCTGCTGGGACTATTATCATATGTTTATAGCAGAGCTGTATTGTTATCTGTAGTGATATCAGAGCGTGAAAAAAAAGAGAAACAAAAGGAAGGGAACATAGGATGGGTGTTTCATCATTCTTTCAATCCAGTTTACTTTCTGTAGTAAAATTTAGCTATTGGAAGTCTGCCTGATAATTATTTCTGATGTGTTTTATGCCACCTGTCTCATATTTTTACAGGTATCTAACAACAAAAATAACAATGAAATATTTAATCAATTCAATTTAAAACCTCTTATTTTTAGCATTTAGTATTAAGCTCACCATTACTTGCTTTTTTCAACTTGATAATTAAGTTCTGCAGCTCTTCGACAGATAGAGAAGATAGAGGAACCTTTTCAAGGAAAAAGAAAGTGACACCAATAAATATGAGACCTTTTAGTTTTTCTGTATCTTTATAGTCATATGATAAATTGCAACATGTAATGTAAGGACTGAACTTAAAACCAAATAATGTACTCACTTGTTTTTCTGGTATTTCTGCTACATCTTTTAAACCGGCATTAATATCTTGAACAAAGTAGACCTTTAAAAAAATCAAAAGAAAATAAATTTGATTCAGTTAACTACCAGGAAGCAAATAGCTAAATTCTTCAGTGTTCTTATGGTAATGTATGTAGCAATAGGAATCCACTGAAGTAACATTTTCCAAGTAATTTTTCTTCCTACAGTCTGATCCTGAATCCCAGCCAGAAATGACTCTTCTGACACAGTTTTACAAGATTGAACATGTTCGTAAGAGTTATGCAGTCAGAGCTTACTAGACAGATTCCAGAGACCATTTTAAGGTTTCCCAGGTATTACTAGAGGTACAGGTATTACTACTAAGGTAATACACCTTAGGTATTACTAAGGTTTCCTAGGTGTTACTAATAAGGCAGAAAGGCAGGCAATAAAGAAGCCATCCTCTGCTTTCTTGGAAGAGCTGTTTAAACACATGTCCTGTTCCCTCGGCAGCTGTCAGCCAAGGTTTCCATGTCTCACCGCCAGCCTGACTGGAGCAGGCAGTTGGCTGGAATACCTGGAGCCTCCCTGCCGGTTTTGCTTTCCCGGGACAACCTCTCACCCAGCCTCTGAAATGAATGGCATTGTGAGAGCCTGTTCCCTGCATGCGTTTCTGAGAAAAATGAATTCAACGTTTTTATTTGTAACTAAGAACTGAAAAATTGTACCAAATTACAATGAGAAGGGGCAGAGAATATTAGGGGACTGGAATGTGAGTTGCATTTCAGCAAGTACTTATTGAGCGTCCCTCCTGCCTTACAGTAGTGCTTTGCTAGAACTGCTGCCCTGCAGCTCACAGCTGCTGTCAGCACAGAAAATTCTCTGCAGGGCTGTAATGTTTAAGGTCTTAAATCCGAGAGGAAGTGATGAAATTACGCTGCACTTACGGGCTTTGGCTTCTCTCTTGAGTTACATTTTTTTAAATGCTTTTGTAGTTGGTCTTCATATACAGTGCTAAAAGCCAAATGGAGAGAAAAGTAAGTATCATGTGAATACTGACAAAGATTAGGAAAAGCATTTACATATACTCACTGTTTTGGATCAAGAGGGCACGGAATTCTTTTTCTGTCATTTTGTTCCTAGTTAGAAAAGTTTTAGAAAACACTTCAGCATGCATTCAGGGTCCTGTTTCAAAAAAGCTGTTGAGGGGCATCAGCTACATAAAACATCTATTCACAATAGGTGGGTTAACCGGAACGGAGAAACTGAGACGAGAACTTAATACTCAACTGGATCCTAAAAGAATAAACCCCTAATGCAAGGGCAGTGCTACTGCCGGGCTGAAGCGAGTGCCCGGCACATGAAGGCTCAAGGGAAGGCACAGGCGCTGCCTCTCCCCCCCATGCCGCCCGAGCGAGGCAGACCCCGAGCCCGCCCACCCTCCCGGCCGGAGAAGGGTCCCTGCACCTCCTCGTGGCCGTACTCTCNTGGGTGCCTCGCCAAGGGAGCGGGGCCGGCGGGGCGCCTGCAGCGGAGCGAACTCGCGGTGGCTCGGCAGAAGCGCCGCTGTCGGGGCTGAGGCCGCTCGAGGGCCGGGCGGCTGCCGGGCCCCGCGCGGTGTTTGGCGTCTCCCTGGCCGCAGCGTTGCCCGCGGGCCGTCCCGCCGCACCCCCGGACCGCGGCCTCCTCAGCGCCCCGCGGCCCAGGGACCCGCGGGTTTGAGCCGCCCGTGCGAGGGTGCGCACGGCGGTAGTGTTTGGGAAAGCCCAGACGTTCCGTATGTGGAGCGTCTCTTCAGAACAGAGTGATTTTCGGCACTATGGGTCCTGTCGGGATTAGACAGTGTGTGCCTGACTCACCTGTGTGAGAAGGCGCGGAAAGGCTGATGTCCGTGGCGTGTGTTGTAATATAAGTGACTTCGTTCTCGACAAGAAGTCATTGAAGACAGGGTAGCGCTGTATAAATGGTTATCAGAAGTTTGAGCAATCGTTAATAAATTTCAACAGGCTTTTCCAAAAGTTCTAGTTTCTGGACAAACTTTCAAAACTTCTGCCTTGCTATTTAAAGCCTGGTGGATAACTAGCAAGCAGCAAAAAAACTAGCTCTGACTGAGGAGCTGCAATGACTGAAATTTATATCTTAGTTGTAGTCACCTGTGTGAACTTTCATAATGTTTCTGCCTAAATTTTTATTTTTAAAATGCCATTGATTGCTGTAATGTAGCTGTGAACACATGTTATTTGGGTAATGTTTTCTTGCTTTATTACTGAGTTTCATCTTTTTGTACACAGGAGATTAAATATTCGAGTGAATATTGAACTACTGTCAATTTCTAATCCTGTTCATAAAAAGGTTTGTAAATGAATCATATTTGTGTCATTCATTAGGTATTACCTGAATTTCATTGTATAAATGGATAAAGTAGAAAAAGGAAAACCAAAATGGGATTTTAGTGTTTGCCATTTCACTTTATTTTTTTATATAATTTTTTGAGTAACTTAGTTGGTTTGGTATTGAATTTTTCCACCTCTGCCTTTTTAGTCCTCTATTTTAGTTTGGCTGTTGATGGGTCTTAGCAAACTTGCATATTAAAAGTGTTTGGAGATGCTCAGGGGAACATGAGTTAGAGATTAAGAGTACCTTTAGTCCACGGTACTAAATTGGGAGTAAAAAAAAATCTTTCTCAGGGAAAATAGCAATGAGACCACTACGAGATTTTTTAATCTCTTCTGTTGTATGTCTGATTTCTCACCAAACTGTTCATTCCCCTGGCGTGATGTTAAGATTGGTCATGGGTTGGTTATAGTGTTGCTGAGTAAAGATTTGTTTGTAAAGCAGGACAGCAGCTTTTGGTAAGATTCTGCTGCTGGCGGCAGTGGTAATATTACTTCCCACTGTGCAGGAGCTGTTCAGTTAGAAGCTTGTACTGAGCTGCAGCCTGTGTCGGGGGAGCCTGGAAATGCAGTTGAGTACAGCAGGGAGTGATCAGTCTAAGGGAGAACTTCCAATGCTTGATGGGACATCAGACCAAGCAGGCATTTTTATCCCACCCATCAATCCACCCCAGCTGGCTTGGGGTGGCATTTGTTTCAACTTCAACCGTCTGTGTGTATAAATCCCTGAGTTTGTTTATGCGTCTCCAGCTGAGAGTTTTGTTGGTGTTACTGGCACCTGAATTACTGAAACAAGTTGCAGTTGTGTGTATGTACATGTGCTGTGGTCACACTTCATTATGTTGGAACAGCTGACACGTTTTTCCTTACTTTTGTACTTCTGCTAGGGAATATCTTTCCCACAGGGGCGAGCCCTGTTACAGGGAGCAGCCGCTTGGGCCTCATGTACTGCATGAAGGTTTTCCTTGCTTTCCCACTGTAATATTTGAAGTTGTGTTAAATGGTAATGTTTTAAACATTCTGAATTAGTTGCCACAATTGTATTTTTGGCTAAACAGCAAAAACATTCAATACCATTTGCAATGCTGTCTTAAAATATTTAAAGACTTCTGGGTAGCTTACAGTATTTTAATAATATTTAAATGTACATCTTTTCAGGACTTAGCTGTTCGATTGACTGATGATACTGATCCTTTTTTCCTTTATAACCTTGTCATATCTGAGGAAGATTTTCAAAGGTAAGTGAAATTACAGTATTTTCTCTGTGAAACATTTCTAAATGGCAAAAAAGTAAAAGGGAATATTTTTAGCTTAGTGTGGTCTAAGTTAGAATTCAGGTTTTGGCATTTTTCAGTTGTGGGGTTTGGTCAGTATTGTTCTCTGACCAGCCGGTGAAACAGCTGGGTTCAGGAGGGTGACCAGCTCAGATTACACAGAGGAATGTTGGGATCCCGATGTTAAGTTCTCTGCAGGGACACAGTACCACAGTTCATATTACTGCTGGTATCTTCTGTTTATCCTGACTGCTTCTTACAGACTATTGCGTGTGTGTGTGAACTAGTTCAGGAAGTAATTACGAGTCTGTTTACATGAACATGGATTCACAAACCTGAGCCCGTGTCTTAGGGGTTTCTTGAATGATTGTAGTGTTGGGTCTCATTTACTTGCTCAGAATTTGAGCAAATCATCAGATTTGGATTTCAGGCATGAACAGATGAACAGTTCAGTTTTCTGCTTTCTTTGGGTATTTATTTATTTTATTTTTTGCTTTGTTTTGTTGTGAGTTTTTTTGGTGTGGTTTTTTTTATTTGTTTGGGTTTTTTGTGGGGGGTGGCTTTGGTGTTTTTAAAAAGGGAGGTGTGATCGGTGTGTGGATCAGAAGGCAAAAGCAAAATAGTGTTTTGCAAGAGAGAAATGCAGAAGTGTTTTGTTGCAGAGGCACAGCTTTGTGCATGCACTGCTGGATGTTTCTCTCTGTGAGTTTGCTGTGTCTGTGGAGAAGGGGGGCAGAGGAATGGGCGAGTAGGTGATAGAGGTGATGGCTGAGTCTCCCCTCCTTGTCCTGTGCTTGTTCCTTGTGTCTTGTCCCGTAACTGCTCCAGGCTGTGCTGTGAGGGTGATGCCTACTCAAAGGGCACGTTTGTTACACCACAGCAACTTCTGGTTTTTAATTAGTGCAGCCCATGTGCAAGAACTCTTGTAATCAGACGTGTCCTCTGGGGATTATTATCCAAGATGTGCTCTAGGATGACCCGGCTCAAGCAGGGAGGTTGGACCAGCTGACCCATCATGGTTCCTTCCAGCCTGACCACTTCTGTGATTTTGTGATATATGGACACACTTCTGATTGAAAATAACGTGCTAGTAAACTTTAATGACATGATCAGAACTGGTTCTTTCTACTAGTGTAAACAAAATATTTTATAGGAAATAAATTACAATTCTCTGTATTGTTAACATTTTGTTTCCTGTCTGTTTATATAGTTTGAAATCCCAACAAGGTCTCTTGGTAGACTTCTCTGCTTTCCCGCAAAAATTTATAGATCTGCTTCAGCAATGCATTCAGGAGCAGAACAAAGATATCCCAAGGTAGGTCATGAGTGTGTGCCACGTTATTCTGTGTGTATCTATTGAGTTCTTAAAGTGCTTGTCAGTCACTCAGACTGAGAAGAGTCAGTAGAACAAGGATAATCTGACCTGCCCCTGACCTGAATATAAGTTGGTGGATGTAACTGGCAAAACCGGAGTCTTGGGAGGAGAATTCTTTCTTGAGCAAAAACTGGACAGCCTTTTACTGCACATATAAAATATATATTTTACTGGGAAATAGCTTAGGATCTACAGGTAGTTTGAGAAAAAAATATGCTAAATATTTGATTGTCTTGGTTTTTGCCTAGGTTTTTGCTGCAGTTAGTTTCTTCAGCACCTGCTCTAGATCACACACCTGTCTCTTTAAATGTAGTGGAGACCAACCCCTTCAAACACCTTACCCATCTCTCTCTAAAATTCCTGCCCGGAACTGATGCGGAAATAAAGAAGTTTTTAGCCAACTGTTTGAAATGCCTTAAGGTAAAATGAAAATTTATCATAACTGCAGCTAAGCCTTGATGCTGTATGTACTCAAGCATTTTCTTCATTCTGAATAATTCAGAAGTATGTGCCAAGTTGTATGCTCTGATTTATTTTTCCTTTTAGCCCAAATACGTCATTGTGTGCAGCTGCTTGGGTGAATGTTGTAAAATCTAAATTGTGACTGTGACCCTGGCAATGAACACTTTCTGTGTGTTCAGGCAGGCGGTGTCATTGAAGTGACAGGAGCTGAGGTGTTTTACACGCAGTGCTCACGGTGTGCAGCTGCTGAGTGCTCTGGCTGCTGCAGCTCCTCTGTTCACAGCCTGTGCTGATGGCCAGAGCAGCTGCACGGGTGACTTACTGGAACCTCTCACTCTTTGTTCTGCACTTGGCTGTAGGAAAGCATGGTCTGCTGGTAATTGTGAGGCTTGATGGACTTCAAAGGACCAATGGCTATAAATAGCAAATTAAAAGTGGAAGGTTGATGCAGTTTCATAGCATGCTAGGTTTGATTTAATGAGAAATTAAAGGTATCATGGTTTGACTGCTGTCGGTTTCATAACCTGGGATTTGTTTCTCCTACTGTGCTGTCATGTTTCTAGGTACCTAATAAGCCATTTTAGTAATATAGGTTTACAGTATTTCAGTTGATTCGTTGTTTAGGCAACTCCTTTGTAAACAAATCTTCATGATAAGATACTATTTCCTTGTAGAAATTTGGTAAGAATTAATTTTTTTTTACATTGTGGGCTAATACCTTTTCTTTTAAATTTACTAATTATGTCTTATTCAATATGACACTTACTTAATAAGGTGATCTTTTCCCAAATATAGTGGGTATTTGGGTGCTTAGGCAGGCTGTGCTGATTAAATGGAAGCTAAACACTGCTTGTATTTTGGGAGCTAAGGATTTGACTTGATGTCAATTTGTACCTAGGAGGATAAAACGATGTTGGAAGAAAAGCTTAAAAAAACCGAAGAGGATCTTACGAGGCAACTGAGCTACACTCAACAGGTAACATCAATTTTTAACTTTTGTGTGTTGTGCTTTTTTGATTCGTGGAAAACATCCCTTTTTGTGGGCTGGTTGGGTAGCCACTACCTAGCCAAGATAATGGACTTGAGAGTGCATGAAAAGAAGAGAACAGCCTACAGTAGCTTTTCTAGAGAGTGAGTAAAGCCTGCAGCTGAAGAATTAAATTGAGTTCTCGCAGTACTCAAACAGAATTCTACTTAATTTTGTGCAGAGGTCTGTCTGTGTATGCACACACAAATTGAATACTAAATATATGGTCATTGTGAAGATAAATGATAAATATACTTCATATATTCCATGGAAAATCCTTTTATTTGGAAAAATTGTGAAACAAAGGTAAATAAATTGGAAGTCTTGGACTTTAATTACTCGACTCCTTTTTGATTTTTGCAGTCAGCATAGTAATCACTTTTGTATTTCAAGGGAATGATATGGGTCAGATTCTACAATTATCAAGGTGACTTTTTTGACTATAATAAAACAGAACAATTCCATTAAAACTGCTATGAATTATTTTTGGAATGGAATATTTGCCTCATGTCTGCAGCTTCAGTTTGAGTTACTGGAATGTGTTTGCTGAATCGGAATGCAGAATTACAAATGAAAAAGAGGAAAAGATGCTGCTGGAGAACTTTCTTTTTTTCCCCTAATAAAGTTCTCTGTGTTACAAGGGTAGGGACCATCAGCAGGCTGTTTTTTCACTCTTAAATAATGGCTGGGAAAAAAATGAAATTAAAAATTAGGATTATTATATCCACAGCATTAAGAAAAATGCTCTTCAGCTTCTCAGTGCCTTTTCCTGGTTACAAAATTAACATATTTCAGCACCTGGTGCTGAAATTTAGACTATTTTTAGTAATTCCACATCCTTTTAGTAAGTAACAGTAAAGAATCCTTCAGTACTGACTGAAATGCGTACATTTTTAAACTCTGTGCTTTGTCAAACTTAAACAGAACTTGTCAGAGAAGAGCCGGGAACTTGACAAACTGAAAAACGAATGGACGTCCTACACTACAGCTCTGAGCAACAAACACTCGCAGGAGCTGACAAGTGAAAAGGAAAGAGCTCTCCAGGTACGGTGGTTGGAAAGAATGAACAGGATTCTTGTATGGGAATAGTCAGATTCATGGAATAACTGCTTCGTGTCTTTGCTTCTCACAGGCACAAACTCAATACCAACAACAGCACGAACAACAGAAAAAGGAGTTGGAAAATTTGCATCAGAAAAGTATTCAGCAGTTGCAGAACAGACTCTCAGAACTCGAGGTCATCAATAAAGACCTGACAGAGAGGAGATACAAAGGAGACTCCACAGTCAGAGAACTGAAAGCCAAGCTTTCTGGATTAGAAGATGTACGGCTTCCCAATACCCAAAATCAAGCTTACTACTGTTAACGCGTTACCAGTGCCTGCCTGGGCATGGCATAGGAAATACAGCATATTAAGTTTATTCATCTCTTCTTCATTCCATATTATGCTTACTATTTAAGTATGTCTGTTTAAATTACAATTACAGGTTTTTTTGAAAAATAAAATTCAATTCCTTCCCAACATTTAGGAATGCCAAAGAGCAAAGCAGGAGGTGCTGTCCCTGCGCCGGGAGAACACAACTCTGGATGCTGAATGTCATGAAAAAGAGAAACTCATTAATCAGCTGCAGACACGAGTTGCTGTCCTGGAACAAGAGATCAAAGACAAAGATCAGCTTGTCACCAGAACAAAAGAAGTCTTAGATGCGACACAAGAGCAAAAGGTTTCTTGATGAATTTTCTTTAAACTTGCTAGAACCTTCTTAACTGTGGTTTCCCTAGAGTAGCTGCTGACCAGTTTTTATGAATACAGCAAGTCAGCTTTCAAATGCAGTTAAGATTCTAAATTATGGCATCGAAAGTATAGGGGGTTCAGATTTAATATTGTGGTACTGGAGTTACAGTTTATGGTTTTTTGGTAAAAAAAAAAAAGGATTAATCGAGATCCTATAAAATTTGACTGAAAAACACTGACTGATTTCTTGTAAGGATAGTTCTCAAAGAATTACGAACATTGTACTTGAAATAATAATCAATGTCTATCACAGCTTTATTATATTGTGTAACATTCTGTTCAAGGTGATACTGGAAGAGAGTACAGAGGAAAAACAAAGGCATATTGAAAAACTAGAGACAACAATTAAGTCACTGTCAGCTGAACTCCTTAAGGTTTGTTTGAACATGACTATTCCCTTGTGCAACATCTCCCTTCTTTGGTGTTTATTTTTGTAATATGTGGTTTGGGTTTTTTTAATAGGCTAATGAAATTATCAAGAAGTTACAAGGAGATTTGAAAACTCTAATGAGTAAATTAAAATTGAAAAATACAGTAACAATTCAACAAGAAAAACTATTGGCAGAAAAAGAAGAGAAACTTCAAAAAGAGCAGAGGGAATTGCAGGAGATGGGACAATCCCTTCGAATGAAGGAGCAGGAGGTATTGATGGGTTAACCTTCTGTGCTGGAAATGCTGTTGTATGGACTTCATTGGGTTTTGTGGGGTTTAACTTAGTTACAGCAATAAGGTCTTAAATCTTTCCATGCAATAGAATATAGTCTTTACTTAGTTAACGTGTTTATTTAAATGTGTAATCAACTTTCAGGTTTTTTAATGTTAACCTGATTTGTAAAAGCCATCGATTTATATGGAAGAAAACTAAAATTGTTTTAAGAGAACAAAGCAATGTAATGGATGAATCAGCTTCCTATAGAAGGCACATTCATGTGTAAGTTGCTGAAGGGAACAGGAACAGAGTAAACCTTTTTCTTCCATTAAGGACATTTCCCTGTTTAGAGTCCTTGCACTATTTAACTATAGAATAATAAAGGTCAGAAAGGATTCTGGGTGTCACCTTGTCAAAATCCTAGCTGAAAGTAGGGCTTCCTTTAAAAGAATTACCATGTTGCTTTTGTGAAAAACTGAGTTCAAACTTCTTTAATTTTAGTACAACTTCATAAATGCTTTTTTTGTTGTTATTTATAGTTAGTATAACACTAGTAGTATAACACTCCTGTTGGTGTTATAATTATTCTGGAAATTACAGGTTTGCAAGCTACAGGAACAGCTAGAAAATACAATACAAAAACTTGAAGAAAGCAAGCAGTTACTGAAAACCAATGAAAATGGTAGGTTTATACAGTTTGATTTCTCCCTCTGTAAAAATGACCCAGTGATCTCACTACTACTGAAATGGATGGAGGCAGCTTTTGGGGTTTTTGTGAAGAGCTGCAATTATTGTCATGTATGGAAAACAAGCCTCTGGCTGTTGTGGGCATGCAATAGCTGGGAAGCCTTCCCTTGGGGCTGGAGCTTGGGACTGTGGAGTGGGGTGGATGCTCAGAGGCCTGGAAGCGGGGAGGAAGCTTCAACAAATGGCTTTGCATGGGCCTAGGGAGGAAAACCACCCAGTGAGCTGTCACTTTTTGTGAGGAAGGGCTACTGGCCATTTCAAACAGCTTGTAAGAGGTAGCAAGTGGACTTGAGCTTTTTCTTTCTCTCTGCAGTTATCACCTGGTTGAACAAACAGCTGAGTGAAGTTCAGATGGCAAAGAAGCTGGACACTCCTGCCAGTGCCCATGGTGGTGGGAGGGCTGCTGTTTCACCTCACGGCATCATGGTAAGGTAGAGCTGTAAATACCAGGTTGGTGAGGTAGTCATCAGTTGCTAAAATGCAGGGCCTTAAAAGGGGGGAAAAAAAAGTGTTTTCATCTTCTTCTGGGCCTGCAGTTTTGGGTGGGTGTGGTTTGGGGTTGTTAGTTTTTCAACAACATAATACCCTGCTGGGTGGTTCTTGTCCTGGGCCTTCTAGGTGAGAATCTTCTAAGATTTCAGTTACATAAAATACACAAAGCAATACAGAATTATCTTGGAAAAGATGAAGTGCAGTGTGAAGGAAAAAAAGAAGGCATGTTTGTGTTGAGAGGTTAACTTACTAATTCTCTTTGTAAAGGTTAAAACTCAAAGTGTACTATTTGAATACTCTTACTAGTGATTTTAAGAAACAGGAAAGTCAGGGGCTAAGGAACGCTGCCTGCAATTATTGTTGAACACCGTAACTTGCTGGTTCTCACTGTGTGTTGTACAAATCTCTGCTGTCACAAAGCAGCAACAGGAACTGATGAGCTGCTTGTTCATAGTGGAAGGGCATGTTCATACAAAGAGGTCTCTTGATTTGTATCTGGATACATTTAATACTTTAATCAGTTACAGGGTGTGCAGCTTTTTACCAGCTGAGTGCTCACCTCATCTAACTTTTAAAAAAGTTATGTTTTCCTTAAGTGTATGAATCTTGGCAAAGTGATGTTTTCTTCTCATCAGGAGGACTCACATAAGTGTTGGCTTTGTAATGGCAGTTAGTTGTTAATTTTGGAATTTTTAATCTCTACAATTACTTGAAGAATTTTGTGTCTCCTTTATTGATGTGTTTTTATTTCTTTTACAGCCTGACCGACCATCTTTTCACAGCTCGGGAATCAATCATCCCATTTCTCCTCTGCATGCCTTCCATAACTTTCTGGAACCGACACACAGCAAAAATGGGAATTCCCAATGTCCAGTACCAAAGGCAGGCACTTTGACTCTTTTGTTTGGTTAAGAATGTGACAGTATAAGCTATCAAAGTACATAATATTTACTGTACTTACTCTTAGGCTCCTTGCTATGAATATTATGGCTGTTATTCTATATATTCTATGTTATAGCTAATGCTTGTCTTTAGGCTGCTTGTTCTTGCAGGCTTTGCTGCACAGCAGGGCCAATGAGGTGTAGAAACACAAATCCCTGGGAATTGGCCTCTGGGAATGCCCTTGGGGGAGGGGACGCTCAGATCTGGAGTAACTCTTAACCTGCAGCTCTTTGTCTCTGCAGGTTCAGTTGAACTCACAGCTGTCGAAATTGAGTCGATGTTCGGATGCTCACACAGCGCCTGCAGCTGGTCACCCAGCGAATAAGGAGAAGTGAGTGTCATCTACTGCAATTTAGTATTTTTATTATTTTATTTATAAAGCCCTTTGTCATTTTGCTGTGTTTGGAACTGAGTAAAATGGGCCTAGTTCTGTGCTCTGCCTTTCTTTCTTACCACGCTACTGAATTTTGTGTTGGTCTGTTGAAACCAAAGGCAGAGCTGTGCTTTCAGGAGTGGGCCCCAAGGAACAACAGTTCAGTGTTGCTCTTGCTGGCAGATCTAAGCCCTCAAGTGCTGGCTCACTGAAAAAATTAGTTCTAGGCTGTTCTTAATGTACTCAGTGATAGTTTAAATGGTAAAGGTCATAGAAACACAGTAGTCCCACTTCCTACTGAAGGTTTTTCTGACCAAGTCTGTAGCTGCCCTCAGTGTAATGCACTGATAACAAACTGCATTTGCTTTAAACTGTAATTGGCCTTTCTGTTTCTAGTGGTGAGCAGCTGGGGCTGGAAGCCAAGTATTTCAAGAGAAAAGATGACAGCATTCCTTTACGAGGGCTTAGTCAAAACACACTTAATTCGGGTAAGTACGAAACAGTAGAGCAAGGCCTTATTTGAAATGTACTTGAAGGGCAATAACAGCCATGGTTCAATGCAGTGTCCTGTGCTGTTCTGCAGAGTACCTGAGACCCTACTTGCCAGCCAAAGCCCAGCCGTCACCAAAAGCTGCTGGAACACCAGCCTCAGCCTATTTTCCTGGATCATAGACAGGGTTCTTACAGTAAGAGTCCTCTTTTAACCGTTAGGGGGATTTGTGAATATCCTGCAATAGGGTGTTAGTAAAGTATCAGTGTGAAATGACACAATTTTATGAGCCAGTTTTCTTTGAGGAAGGGAGCTTGTCTGACTTGGATGATGTTTCAGTGCTTGAGCCTAAGGACAAGAAGATAAAACTTTAAGGAGATTTAGTGGGAACAACACTGATGGCACCAGGGCTGTGCAGAATTTTCTTGGAATATTGTTGACCCTGTAAATCCTCCTAAAAACCCACCAAAGTGCTCTGACTTTTTTTATAACAGGTGAAATGCATGTTCCCTGAATGAGAACACTTACCTGAATTTCTGTTTCTTGACTCCTTTCAGAGAAAGGATGAGGCAGAGGGAAAGCACAAGAAAACTGCACTATGCTGTCCATTTCAGTAATGGTCAAGCTCATACGTTGGCATGACTGCCTCACTAACCCTCCCTTACAGTTCAGTTTTAAAAACTTGCTTAATTTTGGAACCAGCTTATTTGAATTGCATATAGACTTACAAATAAATCTCATACTAAAAATGCTAAATTGTTTCACTGAAGGTATGAAATTAAAACTTAAAATTCTCACTCCTGGTTCCCCTAACTTTTCTGTTAATTGCTCGGTATTACATTCCATGGGCCACCATGCATAAAACATTAAAAGGTGAAGTAGCTGAATAGTTAACTGGTGCCAAGTATCAACATCTAAAGGTTACTTTCTTTTTATAAATCATACTTTACAACTGTAAAACTGTAAAGAAAGTTAAGATACTCTTACATGTATTCAGCTTGTTCTACTGTTTGGGTTCAAATGCTAGAATCATGTAACCACCTGTTCTGTGCTATCTTTCACTTGGTGTCCCCTGCAGAATGAGCATGCACAGACTTCTGCCAGGCAAAGGACCCTTATAAAGGTATTTCATTCCTTTTACATTAGTTACTCAAGTGCACCCAGAGGATTGTACAGTTCAGTGATTTGTTTTGCTGTGTGAAATGTGTAAATTTGTTTATAAATTAGCACCATGTTAATGTGTAGCGTGTGGTTTTGTCATGTGCATTGCAATGGAAATATTAAATGGTTTTTATCAAAAGCTCTGATTAGTTAATGTTTCAGGAGTACTAAACCCCCATCTCCACTGTACTGCAATTCCCAGCTGAGGTAAGCACCAGAACAGCTGTATTTTATTTACCTTCTGCAGTTTTCCTTGTTGCTTATTGTT
The DNA here is from genome assembly GCA_013399195.1 of Dicrurus megarhynchus. NCBI lineage: Eukaryota > Metazoa > Chordata > Aves > Passeriformes > Dicruridae > Dicrurus > Dicrurus megarhynchus. Next base: position 71,517 of record VXAD01004603.1, on the reverse strand, counting down.
CCCCAGGCAGTGCAGTGCCACAGGCCCAGCCCTGCAGCCCTTCTCTCCAGCTGTCCTCAGGTGGCAGTGACTGAAGCTGTGATGGTCTTGCAGTGCAGATGAGCTGCTGTCAAAGGAGTGTGGCAGCATCTCCCAGGCCTCTTAAATCAGAAGTGAACCACAGGGGCTGTGGGCCTGGGCCAGGCTGGCTGTGTGGAACTGACTCATTCCTTGGAGCCTGGATGCGTGGCCATCCTGTTCCACCGGATGCCCTGAGAAACAAGCAGCCAGCTGCAGGCACCCTTCCACTGTGCTCAGGGCTGCTTTAGCTAACACAGAAAGCTCCATGCTGGACCTCTACTCCAGCTGACTTTTCACACCTGCTGAAGTGTACCACACATGCAACTACTGAACTTCACCTAAGCTTTGAAGAGACATTCACAATTATTTAAAAATTCATTAAAATATTCAACTTTATTAACAGTATATTTACATTTTTTTTTCCTGCTCTTGGTCAACCATGGTGAATGTTCAAAGGTAAAAAAGCATTAAGCAATAACCACAAGATGAAAACATTTTAAACCTATACAATACTTTATACACAAATTTATACAAAGGAACACTTAAATAATACAACTGGACACAAAAATATACACTTTTAGAGAAATTCACATCAGTAATTGTATAAAGCTCTCTTCTGTACTAAGGGTCCTGAAAATTTAGGACTAAAACTTTAGCTCTGTAATGCAAAAGGGTTATTGTGACAGTCCTCAAAGGCCACTATATAGCACACGGACAGATTCAAGGCTATCAGCTTATAGAGTTCAGTCTGTGTATTCAAGTTTTGAGGTCCTTTATGATTATGCAAACATCAGAAATAGAGTGGTTTAATAAACGGTACAGAGGAAAGCAGAGGTTTAGAGCCAGTATTAAAATCTGTAGGCCCAAAACACCCACTTCATATTTCAACAAGTGTTTGATTCGACCGTTTATTCAAAAATAGAAAGAGTAAATGCACTTACATAAAAATAACTCTTACTGTTCAGCAAGCGTGCTCATGTGATTTTTATATTAGTACAAACTTAAAAAAAACCTGCCATGTGACTGTTAAAAGAAATGATACCAATTCACCTCCCTACTTAAGTACATTTACATTAAGGCTTTGAATCATCTGACCCAAGATTTTACAACATTAAAACAAATGGGTCCACATGGATGCCAGTCTGTCTCATTGAGACGTAGCATGACTAGAATTAAAGCTCACCACCGTAAGGAAACAGAAGGACACATGCTCATGCCTTGACTATTTGTCTCTGAACTAGAATGTAAAGTTTAGCAGTAACAGTATTTCATGGCAAGAGACAAGTATGTAACAGTTTGTTTATAAAAGCAAGTAAGTTTTTAGTTCAATGGCAACATCTTTGGAGAAAGTTCCTGTTTCAATTCCTACAGATTTCATGCAGAAAGATACTTCTTAAGATTACCTTAAGAAATAACATTTTGATGGAGTTGGAATGTGTATCCCAAACTGCTGATGAAAGAAGAGTCCAAACGGTCTTCCTGGATTTTTGTCATACATTTGTATCTTGCAGTAAAGGTTCTTTAGCTTCACCAGGAGCTTGTGGGCTGTGGGGATGGCCGTGGCTGCCACAGTGTTTCTTCCAGTTGCTGGATCTTACATTTAGGTTTGTGTGTTCAGGAATAAACAAGGCAACAAGTAATGCCAACAGCACAGAGCACGCTCCAAATAAGAATGGGGGTCCAGGAATTATGGAATTCTGAAAACAACAACAGTGACACCACTGTTAATGAGCCTTTAAACACACATTGCACACAGCCTACAATTGCTAATTACCCACTTTCAAGAGTGGGAAGAGCTGTTGCCTGACACACTAGTGAATACAGTGCAGGCTTTTAGAAGGAATGAGAAAGAACTTTACATCCTAAGATTTAGGACAAGGTAGCACATGGTTCTTATTAATGCTTGCCAACTTCCTTTTCTAGTGCAAGTTTTTCCTGCTGAGCTTCCCCAAAAGCTTAATAAAAAAAATTGAGAGCTTGGTAAAAAGACAACAAAAAACCCCATTTACCATTGGTAACTGTCAGCTGTAGCTATTTGAAAATTAACCTAAACTAGTGCATGTAATTAAATATCAGTTAAGTAAGCCTCCCCCGAGGGACTTAGAAACCTCTTTCTACACTTTTCATTTGCAGTCAGTGTAACAAAATGTAACACAGCATCGAACTGATGGGCACAGGAGCCCTTCCTAACTACTTCTTCTGGAATCATTAAGTACAGAAGAAACATACCTGTTGTAAATGGTATTGTGCAACCACACTACCTCCTGATGGTGATTCGGGCATGGGCAGTTCATTCAATTCAACATGAAATATATAGAATATAAAACCATAAAGTGCTGGTCCCAAACCATTACACAATCCTCGAATTCCTGTAATCATCCCCTGAACAACACCTGGGAAAAGTAAAATACATATTCTTACCTATCTACAGTTATACATGTATAATTAACTATTTCTAGTGCCTTTATTGACTTCACCTAAAAACTGATGCAGGCAGGAAAGCTCTAAATGGTGTTGAACTATGGGTAGCAGTAAACAAGGGGTGCAAAGAGCCCGTCATCATATATTTGAGTGGTTTTTCCATCTGCCTCTAGCAGACAGCAGTGCCTGCCATGCTGAGCTAGTTCAGAGGCCAGGAGAAGGACACCATCCCTGCTGTCACTGTCTCACACAGGAGAGGGAGCACTGTGTGCAACAGCGAGGAGCAGGAACAGTGCACTGCATTTGCTGAGTATTTTGCTACTACGGGGCCTCATTGAAAGTCTTCCCCCTGCACCAGAAGTACGTGGTACACACACAGTGCGACTTCCAAGGAACCTGGATTTAACATGTGGTGCCCTAAGCTCAGGTGTCTGGCTGCCCTGCCAAGACTCAGCCTGGCTGACAAGCACTAAGCCCAGAGCCCAGTATGGCTGCCTGCACAGTATTCCTTGACTAGAATTCCAAGAACCAGGAGCAAACCTACCCTGCTGGTCGGCATCAGCAGTTCGTGAGACCAGGGCGCTGACAGCTGGGAAAGTAATGCTGGACATGGCGGCCACAGCGCCGGCTGCCCACATCATCCTGCAAAACACACACCATGGTCACCGCTCTGGGGCCGGAGCTCTGCCCTGGGGGCGCGGGGATGCTGCACTGGGTATCCTGCACTCACACCCTTCGCAGAGGGATAAAATGCACACCAACCCCGCAGCAGCCAGACCAAAGGTAAAGGTGCATACCATGGCTCTGATCCAAAGCCGTACCATGCCAGCTGCAGTATTTGGAACCCCAGGCCCAGCAGGATAGTGTTCTTATTTCCAATGGACCGCATCAGTAAACTCAACACTATTGTCTAACAGAGAGGGGAAAAGTAAAGTGTCAGAAAAATAACATCTTATTCTAAATATTAAACACAGATAAGCTGATGAGTTAATAAATTTTAAAAACCAACAAAAAACCTGAAAACATTTTATACTCAATGTCAAATACATGCAATAAACTAATTTTTAAGTAGTGTTCTTCAAGGTAGTATTTGCCTCTACCAAAAAAAACCGCAGTCGCTTAGCAAGTAATATGACCAAACCATCACCCCTTCTTTGATGCACAAAGGATTAAGTTTTCTCTTAATGAACCAAACCCTTGTTGTCAAGTGTTTTCATCTAACTTAAGAGTCTTAACCAAGTTTTAGAGATTTAGAAAGAAACAGACACAGAAAAGCTGAATCACATTTATGGAACCACAGTGTTCTCCATTCTCCACAGTGCTTCCTTCTTTTCAGCTTGCCAAGTCAATGACACACGAGCAGTAACTCACCTGTGCAATAATGGAAAGAATCCCAAGGACTGCTATAAATGCTGCAACACTTTCAGATGAAAATCCCATTATCTATGTTAAAAAAAAGGCAATTTGATTATTAATGATAAACCATATGTCATGATGTCACAAACCCCAGTGAGGGAACACACAATGCAGAAGACCTCATATTCAGCTCCTCATCACAAGTAAATGAAAATAAAGGGGCATAAATATAATATAATTAAATTGTTCCCTCAAAAATAAAGCCAGTCCAACATATTTAACCTCACAGTCCAAGAATAATGCAAATAATTACAAAATACAAGAAACTGTTTTGTAAGTCATTCATCACTCCCCTCTCCTCTCTTTTTGTCTGTCTAAAAGAGAAAAACAGAACAAGAGGACTTAAATGAGTTCCTGGGAGCTTCTAAATTATATGAGTTATCTATACTTTCCATACTAGTTCAGTAATACTGAAAACTTTCTTAAATCCTGTAAATCTACTTTTGTTCAAATTCATACCAAAGTGTTACATTACCTGTCTGAGGTATAGGAAGAAGCTGGAATACTGGCCTGCCTCTGGGAGGTAGGAAAGAAAGACTGTTATGCAGATTAGCAGCACAATGGAGTCCTGGCCGACTTTCTTCAGGGACTACGGCAAGAAAGAAGAATTACAAAACATTCCACCTTCATTTCCAAAAAGCATCCCTTGCTGGGCTCTGAAAAGCCTGTCAATGAAGTTGTTATGTGGCACCACCAAAGCATTCCTTTTATGTTTAGCAAGATTGTTGGCAAAAGTATCACCAGTGAAGCAAGGTCAAGCTTGAAGAAATTTAAGGCTTTGTTTTTCAAGCCTGAACTATTGTAAATTCAGTCTCTTCCCTGTCTCCAAACTCAGTATCTACAAGTAACAAAATATTCCCTATTTTAGTAGCTTACTGCAAAGGGGTCAGCCTGTTCCCACGAAATGGGTGCTCCCCAGGATGCTGGCCTCATCTTCTCTGGCAGCGATTCCGGTACAGCAACAAGGATAAAGCAAATGTCCAACAAGGCTATTGCTGTAGCCAGCACCACCACCAGGCTGTCTCCGTACGCTCGGCCAAGGTAGGCACCGATAGCAGGGCTGGTGACTAAACTTGCTGCAAAAGTTGCTGAAACCTGAAATAAATAACAGCTGGTAAGATTTTCAGTGAGACAAGTCAGCAGTGTTATCACCCACATTTCCTCCTTTTCAGAAGCCTAACCATTTTAATTGCGTAGTAATTAAAAGTAACCTTTTTCCTATGCCTATGTGGTAGCAGCTGTGTATCTTAGACAATCACAATTTTTCAAGAAAAGCTTTCTTTTTCTGATAACTGGACAGCAATGTGAGGCTCACAGCACTCTTGCATGTATTGACATAATTAAGTTTAATTAACTGTAGACTCTACTAATACCTCTGGGAAGCAATAAGCTGTATTTAATCTTCATATTAGTGAAATAGGCAATGTCTGTTAAAAAAAAAAATCACATGTATAAAGGGTAAATGTAATATGCTGGTCAATCCAACTCAGTAGTTCTCAGTTAACCAGCTGGCCTTGTGAAAGGTGTTAACTTAAAAACTGAAGGAACTTTCTCAACATCTCAATCCCGGATGTGTACAGGCACAAAGAAACTATTTAGCTCTATATCCATTGCTTTCAGCTCTTCCTGCTGAATGGTAATGGATTCTGTAACTTAAACACAAAAAATAACTCTGCTAATCCATAATAACATGAGGCTGTGAAGGCTCCTGGGACCTGGCACATTATCAGAAGATAATGGAGAAACAGAGGTGAGTTGTAAGAACTTAAAACAGACAAGTAACTCAGCTAAGTTTGTTCTGAACTGCAGCACAGCAGTGTGACTGGAGACACAGGCAGGGGCAGTCAAGTACCACACAATGGCAGTTCCACAACAAAAGGTGAGATTTTTGAAAAGATGACAGAGTAGTACCGGTGTGGGCAACAATGGAGGAATAACTAGTGCTGCTCAAATGACATCATTAAGACTGATAACAGCCGTTAAGCCAGACACTCAAAATAGCTTTTAACACGGTCATGTTTTGTTTCATTTAGAAGCAGAATATTCAAGAGATACAAGACTGGATGACAGGAACAATTAAACAGAAAAACCTGACTCCAAATTAAAAACAACTTGCCATAGGAGAAACAAAAATGCAGCTTTGAAAAGCGTTACAAACTGAAGGGCTTAGTACTGAATACCACAGGAAAAGAGCCCAAATAATACATACCAAACCATAGGCCATGCTTCTCTCATGTTCTTGGGTTATGTCTGCTACATATGCAAAAACTACAGAAAATGTCACTGCAAAAACTCCAGACACGGAGATTACAGCAAAGTACCACCTAAAAACACGATAAAAAAAAAAATTAGAACAGCTAAATAGAAACAAAAGTCTATTCAATCCAAGTGCAGTTAAATCACCTTGTCCAACTTACCCTGACAATTTATTAAGATAATCTTGGATAAAGCCAATGTGAATGTGTCTTGATAGAATTGTGTAACTCCTATGTGCACCAGGTGCAAACAGCATGATTTTGTAACATCTACAAAAAGCTGCTGTGATTAAGTACTACTAGGAAACGCTAATAAACTCAACGGGTCTATGACCCAAAGCAAATTAGGAACTTCAGTACTTTGAGAACATGGTCATTGAAAGGCCTCAATATCTGCCATATCTTTATGCTATAGACACTAGCACTTGGCATTTGAAACCTTAATAAACACTTAGAAACGAGCTCCTTCTGAAGAGAGACGAGCAGCCTGTGTGACCAGAGAGAAAACGGAAAAGGCTGATGGAGCTACCTGAGCAGCTGGCACTGGCCTGTGTCAGTGCAGGCTGTGCCACTGCTGCTCCACCCTCAGGGACAGCGCAGGGGGCAGGGAGTGAGCCCAGGCCTCTGACTCCTGCCCTGCCTGGGCAAGGTTCCAGCCAGTTAACAGGTCGATAAGGTGCACACAGCATCAAAGCCGGTCGATTTTAGAATTTGAGAAACAAAAGTGTAAAACTGCTGCAACTTGTAGGTTACAATGGTTACTTCACACACCCGAATTAGGTAAGGTTTTGATTTCAGTGTTGCTGGCTGGCATCTGAGTGAGAACTGTGGCCACAATCCAGACCTGCACAGTTCACTGGACAGTGTTCTCCAGCTTTGGCAGATGTGCTGGAGCAGGACGTAAGGCTTACAGCACACAGATCAAAATCAGCAGCTATTACAATTCTGACCAAGGCCTTGGCCTCATGGCAGTTGCTTCAGGTTTACTGTTCCCCCAGCTTTGCACAGAAGTAATACAACAGCTTCAACCTTCCATGAAGCAACAAAGCACAAACAGCATTTTATCAACAGTGCTACACACATAAGCATTAGATAGCAACCTTGAAAAGCAACAGCCAATCTGGTGTGAAACAATTTACTAACCATGGGCTGATCTTCATTAGTGGTATTGGTGCACAGGTGAAAAATACTGTTAGCAGCAAGAAGGACTTTCGTCCCCACACATCAGACAGGGCACCTATGAGTGGGGCACTGAGAAACGACAATAAGCCCTAGGTGAAACAAAACATATGAAGTTAGAACTAGGTGGTCAGACTCGTGATAGCTGAGATAGCACAGTCTGAGAGCAGCCCGGGCACTGGTTTGACTCAAGTCAATGGCTACAGTGCAATGCACCAAAGGCAATGTGGCCAAGCATCACTCATCTTCTATCCCGTGTCTGGTTAAATAAAATTTGAGATCTGTTACCTCAGAACTACACAAAATTCAAAATGCAGATGATCCAGTCATACTAGCAGTTTCATGGACTGTGTGTTATTGTCTTCTTAAAATTCACATGAATCTAAGTAATTGAAAATACCCTAGTGGGGCAACAAGCTCCAAGTAAAAAATTATCCACTTTTAGCACCATATGCATCATTTGGGATTAATCAACTACCTTTTTATTTGCTGAACCCAAACAGTATACACAGACTAAGCAATACCTTACTAAAAGTAAAAAGATGCACATTTGCCTTTTTAGCAGTAATTTATTCCCGTTTTATTTACACTGTGAAAGCCATATTGAAAAACCTCTTGACTGTTTCTCTCAGCTGGCAGTCACTTCTATATTCCTCCCACCATTCACTTTAAATTGTACTTGTAATTTCTGGCAACTTACCTTTACTCCTTGAATTAGACCATTCATTAGAAATGTATGTTTTGGGAAGGTTTCATGCAAAACCTGGAGAAGAAATATGGATACTGTCATTTACACAATATCAACTACAACTATGGCTCATGATACATCCAATTTTATGATGCACAGTAGTTTTTTATTTTCATAGATTACAGAGAAAAAAAAGAAGAAAAAAAAGCAAACCACAAATAATGTGATTAATCTTTCATTTGCAAAGAAGGCATTTTGAGATTTCAGTGCCTGAAATATAAATAAACCACAGAGAACCTAGAAAATTATCTCAGACCAGACTCTCCACATGTAACTGTATCATCTGTCGGGGACTGGGGAGAGAGAGAGGAGAGACGTCACCATCCTGAAGTGGCTCTCAGTTTGGTGAGCAGAACCCAGAAATGCAGCTGTCTCAGTCTGATGTGTGTTTAGATGACAGGGATTTCATTCAGTGACGATGTGCAGTTCATACCCAAGAGACTGTTCATGGGTAACATCAGCTTTCAGAGCAGCACCAAGACTGCATTTGAAGTGGAGTTGGCTTGGGAGATTTTTAAGCCTTAACTCCTTTTAATTTGTCAGCATGTATCACTCACAAACTAAATCCAAATTAAAAGCAACCAACTATAAGAGAAAGTACTTTGGTACAAACACATTGGTATGACTGTCTCACTAATCACAAGGATGCTTTGACTGGTGTAACAGGGTCTGTGCTCTGAAGCTTCTGCTTAAAACACAGCCAGGTCAGCAAAGACCTCCCTACCTACACACATGCTTGCATAATGTTACTAAATTTCAAGTGTATTATTGTCCTTACATTTGTAATGTGCCAATGTTTTATGACATCTTGAAAGGAAAGATAATTTCATTACCACCTTACTGGTTTCAATCAGAAAATATTTACGTGTAAGCTTGCATGTTAGCAGACTTGCATATAAACAGCTGTGCTACACCATTACACTGCTATAATGAAATAATTGAAATTTTTGATACCATCTAAAAATACAGAACTTTTTTTTCACTTGCACAACAGAGCAGCTCAGTCATATGTAATTTTCGTTTCATGTAATTCAGAAGATGCTCAGTGCTTTTGCAGTAATTGTCCCACCTCCCATACAGTGAGAAAAAGCTCCCAAGGATCACCTACCACTAGAGTGGGAGCTGTCAGGAGTCCCCAAGCAAAAAACTCCAAGAAGATCACAATAACAGCGTGGTAGACACTAGGTGAACCTATTCCTTGAGGCTGAAACAGGAGAAAAGACAGGTGATTAAAACATCTGATCATGTATCAGAGTCATGAGAAATGCATCTGAACACTATAAACAGAAGGATTAATAATGAAACAGGACTCAAAACTTGGGAATAGCTACCCAAGCTAACTAGTACAGAGTGAAATTCCTTTTTTTAACCCTTTGATGCTACTGTCCTGAAGTGTCCTACTCTTACTCTGCAGAATCCTTCACTGCCATCTCAAAAAATACATCTCTTACACTGCCAGTTTGGGAAACAAGGATGCTACAGAGAAAACAGACTCTTCTTCAGAGAATTAGTTTGTTTTCCTTGAGGAAAGTGCTTAAGTCTACACAAAGCTGCATGGAACCAAGATTCCATGGTTTCAAAACACGGCAGTGTTCACACTCAGCTATCCCCAAGTCTCACTACCTGGTCTATCAAACAGCTCTTCTGTTACTAAAAGGCACCAGTGCTACATACAAAACATAGCTCTAAACCAGGAAAGAAACTGAAATAATGAACACCAGAAGCAAATCTCAGGAACAGCACTGATCACTTCCCAAATACTGAGTGCAGGCCTATCAGTTACAATGTGCTTCAAATGCAGGAAGAGATGCAGATAAAAGGTTTGACAAAAGGAACTCGAAATTCTTCCGTGATTTAGTAGAAGCAGAGGTAGCTTTTGAAGAGAACAAAAAGAGCATGGGTGGGACAACCTGCTCATCTTGTAGACTCTGTAAATGCTGTCAAACAACATGCCATAGTTCAACATTTGCAAATTAAGGATAGGGCTCACTAATTATTTTCATATGAAAGCAGTATGAATAACTTCTCAGAAATCTCATATGCATTCTTTCAACTTAGAAGTGCTGCCTTAACATCCACTTTGCCAGCTTTGTGCAAAGGTGAATTACTAACAGAGCGGCCCTGATGTGATCAGACCTGGCATTTACACTGAGCACACATACAGGGGCTAAGGACCTCAGCTGCTTCCCAAGAAGGCTCAGAGGGATTTGATCAACGTGTATAAGTAGCTGATGGAAGAGTAAAGACAACAGCTAGACTCTTCTCAGAAGTGTCAGTGACAGGACTGGAGGCACATACCGAAACACAACAAATTATACTTGAACCTCAAAAAAGCAACCCCCTCTGAAACAGTTTCCATCCTCCAAACCCCACTGGACACAGCCCTGAGCAAACTGCTCCAGCTGACCGTGTCTGGGGTAAGACACTGGGGTAGTTAGATTAATGATGTTGGAGGTGCCTTCCAGCCTCAAATACTACTCAATTTTAAGTTGCAGTTAGGTAATACTGGAGTCTTTGTTTTATTAGGAGATTTATGCAAGCCACACCTAGCTTTTCTTTCCAGATTCCAATATTTCCAACATAAGAAAAAAGAGCTTATTGAACAAATGTAGGAAATAAATACAGAAAACCTCACTGTCTACTCACCCCTATTGCTAGAAAAGATCATAATTTTCAAAAGTCACCATATCAATCTGTAAAAGGTGAATTACAAAAGTACCTCAGCACTGCACTATTTTTCTTTCCCAAGCCCTCTTCAGTAAATACAGACATACCATATAGATATTTCTGCTGTATTTTCAGCCTACTCTCCTAAGGAGGTAAATTAACAGTCTTTGTAGGTACAGAGAGTGGCTATAATTATCCTCTCTTCCCACAATTCCTTTCCCTTTCCACCCACAATCCTTATTTTAGCTTTGGGTTAAAAATTTATCCAGCTCTGCACAAACTCTAAGTATCAATGTTAGCTGTTTGACTCAGTCTCATAAAATCAGGTTCATTCTGATAGCTCCCAGATTCCTGTTATGTTGCTGGCTCGTGACCCCTTGAGGCATGACAGACAGTGAGGGAGGTGTCACAAACCATCCCACCCCTTCCAGCATGGGGGTCAAGAGCACCTCCATTGACAGCAAACACGAACGAGCTCAAAGGCCTTCTGTCCCCGTGCTGCCCTCATCCAGCTCCGAGACCACCTGCACAAAGTGAAACAGCAGAATGAAAGCAGTGGCTGTTCTGCACAGGGGAACTGCTGCTGACTTTAGAGGCCTCGGGTGGGTGAGTGCTGCCCTCTGCCCTGTCATCCAGCTGTAAGCAACACCAACAGAGCTTTCCAACACACTGGCAAAAACAAACAGAAGTGACATTTAGATCACTAGGGTTCAACTTCCCTGCTTTCTTGTTGCTAGTGCTCACCTATCACAGGAACTTATCACAGGTTATTTGTTCTTATCTACAGAAACAGGAAGTAATTTAGTCACATTTAGATCATCATCTCTATAGCCATTTTTAAAGGTGGTGGGAACTATCAAGTAAAAAGGGTGCTTCTGAGGTGAAAGAGAACGGGAAGGAGATGAATAAGCAGTTACACTTCAATGTATAAGACACATTATCAGCATTCAGTCCACAATGTTTCAGTACCAGTCTGATGCACCCTCCGAGCCCAACAGGTACAGTGCAGGTGCTGGGTGTTCAGCACTGCCCTACTCTACAAAACTCCCTTTCCAAACAGGCTAACACAATGTAATACAATGGCCTAAGAGCAACTGAATCAGAAGGCCCTAGCCCTGGAGAGAAAAGATACAGGGACCTTGTGAGAACAAGCTGGAACTGAGATGTTCCAATCAGAATAACAGCAACCCTCCTGTTACTAGTAGCCAGAGCGTATTTCTGCCTGTCCAAACCTGCAGCACAAATTGGGCTCCAAGAATGCCTTTTCCTCTGGTTACAGAGAAGATGTCTTTAATCAAACACTTTGTACTGTCAGTCATGCCAGTGATAATAAGTGTACATGCCAGGCAAGCCTAAGAACACACATCTGACAACAACAGAATAACTATCAAAGCAACAAAGGCATCGTATTTAAGACTACAGCTGTTGCTCCTATGCTGGAAAGGAAAAAGCACCAAATGAAGTCCTAATCTCTAATTTGTTTCATGACTGCTTCAAAAATGCATCATCTTACATAAGATGAATACATGAAGGAAGGAAAAATTAAAATTAAAATTGTTGGGGTAAAAAGAAAGTGTTGAAACAGAAGTTGTGGCTGCCCCACCCCTGGAAGTGTTCAATGCCAGGCTAGATGGAATTTTGAGCAACCAGCTCTATGGAAGGTGTCCCTGCCCATGGCAGGGGGGTTGGAAATAGACAACCTTTAAGGTCCTTTCCAACCCAAACCATTTGTGATTCTATGAAACCACTTCACTGGTGTTACCGCCTCTCCTTTGGTGAAATCTGACAACACACACTTGAGTACAACACACCATCACACATTTTTTTTCTGTGATACAGCTACTAAAGCTGCAAATAGAAAAACACAAAAATACCACCATGCACCAACCCAAGCTCCTGCACCACCCACTGCCTTGTCAAGGAGACCTAGCAGAAACTGCAGTGGGAGGAGAGGCTTTGCAGAAACGATGGGTGGGTTTTCCTTTTTGCTTTTTTGGTTTTTTTTTTTTTTTTTGGTTTCCCATCAGAAACTCTTTCTGCCTGTACCACTGCCTCATTAGCCATCTGTACATTCTTTCTGGCTCACACAATTTTCTCTGATGTCAAACAATTCCAAAATAAACCAATCACGCTGGAAAGCGTACATGAAGATGCTTGATTAATTACTGATTTGTCAGTAGGAGACATTTAAGACACAGGGGCCATTTTCAAGTACCTGTTTCCCACAATGTCACACACCACGCTGGGTAGTGAACAAAGCAGCTGAGGACACTGAGCACTGAAGGCTAACTTAACATTTCAGCAAACATTAAACAAAATTATATGCACGAAGTTTCTGCTGCTGTTATAAAGAACACTCTGCTAAATCAGACTTCATACATTAAAAACTGTATTTAACACAAATTCCCATTTACTTTGAGGCACAAAGTATCACAAGCTGAACTTTTTGTAGCCTAACAACAATCTACATACCTTCAGCTAATGTTTATGGCCCATTTTTCCAGTGTTTTCCAGTGTAAATTAAATTAATATAGAACTCATGGGAGTTTACATTCAGCTTTTGAAACTGGTGGGAGGCACTGAATGATGTAGTACAAATATCACTGAATGCAGTTAATTGTAATTGTATACTTTCTCCTCTCTTGGCAAAAGAAAGTTAAAGTTGAGAAGCTACGGACACTTGGAAACACTCTATCTTAATCAATGATACTCCAGAGAGAAATTATGAAGCACCGTGTCCCCTGAGTAACAATATTTACTCTGCCTGTACTACTCAATCTAAAATACTTGCATTGAACATTTGTACAAGGTAATCTCATATATTTCTATCTTTACAAAGAGCAGGAACACATCCTAGAAAACACCAACAACCATCACCAGAATTCGTTTTGCTTCCTAGCACTTAAGTAATCCAGCCAGCTGGCCACTTCGATGAACAAGTAATGAGACTCTAACACCGGTCTCTTGTCCATTATTGTTCCAAAAAGACAAACTGAAGGGCCATCAGCCATTTAGTCTGTCAAGATACCTCATTATTTCAAATAATGACATTGTATTTCGAACAGGGCACATCGAAGCTACAGTGTGTCACACAGTGGAAAAAATCCAGGGGCAATGATACACTGCAAGTAATGGCACTCATCAATATAAAAAAAACCTACTCCAAGCTCCAGCAGCCAAAACACTTAACTACCTTTCTTTTTCAAATTTATATATTTAAGAGGAACCAAAATAGTGGGAAGAACTGCAAAAACCTTTCTTCCAGGAGCCATTTGCGGGACTGCTCAAGCGCCGGCGTCTGTCCCCCTCGCGGGCCCGTTCTGTTCTGACCACGGGCACAGCGGGCCCTTGCCCACCGCCGGCAGCCCCGCACCCGAGCCGCGCTCCGCGGCCCTGCCCGCACGGCCCCGGCCCTGCGTGCCCTCGCTCACGGGAGCCGCGGTCGGCAAGGGCGGGCTCGGACAGGCTCCACTCACCTCGGGCGGCCGTAACGACCCGCCGTGCCCCAGGCCCAGCGCCTGAGGCCGCACTCGCTCCTGCGCCCCAAAACCCGGCCCACGCGAGGAACAAACTGCGTTTGCGGGCGGAGCGAAGCAGCCCGACACGCTCACAGGTGTTCCTCGGGCAGCCGCCCCGCGGACACCGGCTCGGGCTGCCGAGCGCGGCCATAGGGGCTGGGGCGGNCCCGCCGCCGCCGGCCGTCCCCCGGGCCGCCCCGCGCTCCCGGCCTCACCGTCCCGCCGTCCTTAATGATGATCTTCTTGGCCAGCATAATGCTGCGGTTCACGGCGCGCTTCTTCTTCTTCCCCGCCTGGGTCATTTTACCATCGCACCCCGGGGGGCGGCACCAGCGACGGCACCAGTGGCCCCTCCCGGCTCCCTTCGGGCCTCGGCTCCCTCCGTCCCTCCGGCGCGGCCGCCGCCACCCCTCACGCGCCCGCCGCCATCTTGCGCAGCCCCGCCGCGCGCGCATTCGGCACTACGCATCACGCGATCGCGCCATTGGCCGCGCGCCGCTCACGTGCGCGGGGCGCCCCGCCCCGCCCGCGTCGGGAAGTGCGGGCTGGCGCCGGGGAACCGGAGCCTTTGGGAACAGCGGCGGAAGGAGCCGCTGCCACGGCCGGCCCTCGCACAGCCTCCGCCGCTCACCCCGAGCCCGACAACATCACGGGCTAAAGCACGCGAGCGTGGTCCCGCAGCCCCGCGGGAGACTCAGGTTCTCATCCACCCCCCCAAACATCACCCGTCCCTCCCACCCGAATCGAAACAACCAGCCCCGCTTCCTCCTTCCCGGAACTGCTGAGACGCCGGGGAAAAACGAGCAAAGGACGGCAGTTCGTACGGGATATACCTGACATTCCTAGAGCCAGAGTACACAAACACAGATAGAATCCACCCTAAAGATCCAGCTTAGAGACAGACGTTCTGCTTTCTTACTATCAAGTTTTGAACTTAGTTTATGAAAGCTCCAACACCTTCAAACGGGCAGGTCATCCCAGGTTCTGATCTACCACAACGCCCGCAGATAACAAGATAACAGGGATCAACTTCCCCATGGCAGCATGCCAATTAACGGAGAAAATATTTTAGAAACATGTGCTGGCATTATTAGGTTTTCTGTGGCTTATAAATTCATCCACTGCTGATGTCTGGCATCACTAAAGAGCAACAACTGTCCATCCTGTACTATTATATTCACGACACAGACACAAGTCTCCATGGCCGTATCCACGCATCAGTCTTTTCTCTATGTTCTTAGTCCTCTACCTTTCAGCCCTCTTGCTGCTTATCTCCATATCCCCAGCTCCTGCGACATCCCTGTTTCCCCCAAAACCTCAGCCACGAATGAACAGCTTCCCTGTCCCTACCAACAGTGAAACCTCATCCCTAAGGTACAGACCGGCACTGCAGCTACCACCTTGTTACCAAAGGACTGTCAATCACTCACCACTTAAGACAGTGTGGGCTTAAGCTAAACCCTTAGCCTTAAGATCAAGCACCTCTTATCTCATCATAATGCACCTTTTAAGGAATTTAGAACTTGCTGAGGCACAGCCTTACTCACACTAATGGATCTAGTCACAGTGAGACAACGACAAGCAGATTCCAGCTCACGAAACAAAGAGTGCGTCTAGCGGGTCCGGGAGGTTTGCTATTATCAGTCATATGTTACAAGTATTAGGGTGTCACATGAAGTATTTCACAATTCTGTCCCACTTCTACTTGAAAAAGAGAGGGGTCTTAAAATGTTGGCATAGTTTCAAGTCTATTCCTCAGAGTGTTGTTAGATTTTGGTGAGAAAGTCACACAGACATGTATGTGACATGTAAGGGACTCACGTAAAAGAAGTCAACACAACTACACAATGCGAGCAAAGTCATTTGGTAACTAGGCTGACAAGACAGTTCTCTATCCACACCTTCATATTAGACCAACACCTATTATTGATGTCATTATCTCAAAATAAATGCATTTAAGCATCAAGTTTGCTCATGCAGAGGATTCAAATAATGAGAATGTAGAATAAATGAGAATGTAGAATAAACTTGCTTTTGCTGTCATGAATTTCAGCCAGCTATGTTTTCAAATATAAAACACCACTTACCTACACAAGTTCTGACATAATCTGCTCTAACATTATTTAACTTCTATATTAACATAACATTAATCTTAATATTTAACATTATTTAACACAAACTCCTGGAGAAACAAGAATTGTCTGTTACATCTAAGCAGCTGCAGTGTTCAACCCTCTATACTAAGAAAATGCATACTACTACTTGCTAGCTGTAGAAGACATTACCATCATTTTGGAAGAGGGATGAAAAAGGACAGAATACTTATCTCCCTAGGGGGATTCCAAGGCATAGGCAGATGATGGGTTCACTGGTTTCAGATAAGATTCCTCCCAGAGTGCTTTTACACCAAACTTGAAGAACACTGTCCCCTGCAACTCAGTACTCTGAACCAGCTGTGCTCCTTTGTTTAGATGACGAATAATTGTTACCTAATGGCATAAAATTTTCAGTTTAAATCATGTTGCATGTGAGCATTAAGAGCAGGGCAAAATTGACAAAAGGAACTGACAGAAATGAAGTGCCCTGAAAACTGCCACGAAATGACCCAGTTTTGTTATACAAATCTCCAGAAAGGGCAGAGAAACGTGTTATCTATCCATCATACATAGCATTTGCTTGCGAACTCTGTTCAGGTCTTTGATACATTGTAAATTACAGCTATACACAGCTCCTTACAGTGTTACAGTGCTTTACAACCACACCCCATACTACAACTCGATATTGATACCCAGGTGCTCCCTACCACCCCGGGTTCCAGGCACATCTGGGGTTTCAGACCAGAAGAGCACAGAATGTCACAAGAACACTGCTCTTGAATGGGATTCAAAGGAGGTCATGACACAGTGGTCAAAAAGAAGCATGCCTCAGTCAAATTGCTGGCAAAATTCAGTAAGATGTATGTTAAAAGATACCATTAACAAACATCTTACAATAGCCTTCTAGAGTTTACAGAAAATTATGCTAAAATTATTTAGTGAAATAATAATAAATGTTACTTAAAACATTGTTTTATTTCTGCTAAAATATGCATGAGGCAACCCTCTCCTTTTAGCAAAGCTCTCAAACAGTTTTTTATCATATTCTTAATAAAGACAGTGCTTAATTTTAACCAGTTTATTACTACAGTGCCATTATCTACACATACAGAAGAAAAAAAATATAGTATTTTACCTCAATATGGATTAAAAAAAGGACTGTGTTAGGTCATATAAGATGCATTCCAGTGTTCAGCAGTGTTATATCAAAAAAAAAAACCTTTTCCAAACTGCCTGGAAACACCATATATTAAAACTATTCAGTGTAATCACACACAACTATCAACATCAACATATAAAAACCTAAGACTAACTTTAAAAGTTTGCTACAATGTTTGAATAAATGATTCATACTTGGATTCATATATTGACAATAAGGACAAAGTTTAAAAAATCTAAAAAAATTATACTCATGGCAGCAAATGCAAACATACGCTTAGCATATAAGCAATTCTTACTGAGCTATAAATCACTAATGAAATGAATATGGCTAATTACAGTCAGAATGATGCTGGAAGGTTGAAGATGAGTTCTTCATCTGAAGAAAGTGCCATGTCTACTCTTTCTACTCTTGAATGTCTACTGCAAATGTGCAGCAGACATTCAAGAACAAGAACAAGCACTGAATGGCAAGTCAGGACAAGTTCCTTTTTCTTCTAGAAAGAGTTACAAATTCAGCTGAGAAATACTTAGAAATAAGAATTCAACTCAACAGAACTCTGGACAGTAACTGAAGCAGAAGATATAATCTAATCAATTCCATGTATTTTGTTGCATTTTGACCTGCATTTTTCTTTAGTAAAATGTCTTAATTCTAGATACCTAAAAACATACCATGAGCTTACATGGAAAGAGCAGGACTTTCTTCCTCTGGAAAATAATCAGCATTAAAAATGTAAAGAACAATTAAAACTGAGGCAAGGAAACACTTGGACTTTCTCACAGTAACACGCCACCTTACGTAATAACACATTACATTACACATATATGGTATAATACCATATTATAGATAAATATTACCTTTCTAATACACAAAAAAACCCTGTTTTTTAATAACTCATTCTCACAAAACATAGATTTCAGATATGAAAGGAATGAATAATCCTCCTCAACACAATATCCAGCAAGAAACATTGTCACCAGGAGAAAAATGAGAAACAAATTCATATTCGGAAAATGATGATTGCTTAAATACAACAGAATATCCACAGCTGATCAGGAAATATATTAAAATATGAAAGTTACTGACAACAAAAACCAGAAAAAATGCAATGTTTCAGTTACCAATTTAAAAAAAATTCAACAAAATCTATTTCAGTATTTTGAATTACAGCCATAAAAATAAGTTGGAAACACAAAACAATTATGTACTACTAAAAGTCTGTGAGGGGCCTGTATGCACACGAAACACAAGCAAAATGAGATTGTTTTGTCTTTTTGAGGAAAAATAAGACAATAGTTACTAAAACATTGCAGTAAAAAACCAAAGGTGTTATACTGGAGAAGTTGAATCAAGAACATTAATCTACCCTTCAGTGACACAAATAAAAAGGGAGGTTTTCTTAAAGTTTGTCTAAAACAATAAAGTTGAATAACACTATACAATTATCTGAATTCTTCAAGAAAATACAGTATTGGGCACTTGTGGATTGTTTAGAAATACACTGTTGAAAGAAAAGTTTATCTGACTTTATTAGACTCAAGGTTTTCACCACTGAACTGATTTATTTTGCTTTGAAGATAGTCTTAAGTTTATCATTATTTGACCATTTATCATGTATCCCAGAGATTCTCAAATAAAACTACCAAATATCCAAGTATTCAATAAATACTAGTACACCCAATATGTAAGTCTAGAAAAAAAAAATCACATAATTCAAGCTGTTGCAAATAAATACCTAGCTATAACTTCTATAACTTTATAAATATTTAAATAAAATTCTGCTAAGTATAGGTTAGCCTCCTAAATATACAACTAAACTAACAAAACCATTGCCTGCCTAAAGTCAGAAAAGTAGTTTATTAAAGACAAGTTTATTTTTGGGAAGTTAGACTCCTACAGTTTGCTTTTAGGGCAAACTCAAAGCACGTTATCCACTACTTCCCAAAGCTCTGTGCTAGCTATTCCTCTTTGGTTAGTTAATGAGTTAAAGACTTAAAACTACTTAAAAAAAAAATCCAAATACAAAAGTATCTCAGTGAGAAAATGTGCATATGCTCTCCAATTGCAAAGGTTAAAGAAATCAGTAAGCCCTCCTCGAATGCCTTCTGTTCTCACGAAACACGTGCTATCTCCCCTTGGCCAGAGCAACACCTCAGAGAAGAGCCTTTCCTCAACCTGCCAAAGGCTAAGGAAACACAGCTAAAAATGCAAATTCAGTTTTCCTTTTCAGCAACAAGTCTTTGAAGAGATCTATCCTGGAAAACACAACTGGACTGTCAAATGACAGCACAGAAGTCACTGATTTACAGGCAGGAGTTACTGTTCTTTAGGACAGCAGACAGCTTTCCAAAGCTGCATGGCATCCTATTCCAAAGCAAAGAGCACATATTCCTGGTTTTTCCTTTAAACATCCTTACTGGCAAATATTGACAGGTGCACCTGAAATATTAAAACCAGGCTACATGTCACAGAGCTCCCGCTACATGGTGATTATTGGGCCTATTAGGTCCCTTCCTGTACAACTGGCTTTAAATTGTTCTCAACCCTTAGGTTTTTTGGACACTTTTTTTAGGAAAGTAACCAGTTATATCACCTGAACACTTCCACTACTGTGATTCATGAAATCAAAAGTATTATTGAGTAGGCCAAACTCCAACTGAGAGATTACTAGCAACAATTCCCCCTCATTTCAGAGCCGTGTGGCTCCCATGCTGCACTCGGCACCGCTGTGAGCCGCTGCTCTACGCTCACATCTTACCTCATGCTGCACACAGGGGGAAATGGCTAAATGTGACTTTTCAAAGATTGTGCCACATTGAATGTTACAGGTAAAAGATTTAATATTAACATAGAATGCCCATTTAGACAGTTTTGACCACCAACTAGCAAAGCTCCTACAATTACAACACGCTGGGACAGATTCACAGTTCACAAAGCTTAGCAAGCCCTAGGCATAGCTCTGATACTTCTTTAATGTCTTGCTCTGGTAAGATAAACAAACAAAACATTGATAAAACATGGAATTGCCAACAGAAGGAAAACACCATTTTTACTTCACTGATATAAGTGGAATTCTTCCTTTCCTGTTTACAACACTTCATTAAGAAATCTCAGAGCGCTCCTACAGAATCTCCTCGTCTATCAAATGAGGTACTTCGGTAAACATTTTAAAACACCCTTCTCTTACACATTTTCTTTAGCACGAGACAGATGTGAGAAAGAGCATGAAGGGGGTGGTGGTGGGGAACAAGGGAAATAAAGACATTTTTACCACTTGCCATTTTCCTGGTAAGAGACTCCTGATATGTTTTTGTATAAATGCACCATCACAGGTGTCACACGAGTCACCCAACATTAACATCCATTGTGAACAGTCTCCTGAAAACCAATGATCTTTAAGACATATTTTTGTTTATTTGTTCCAGATTTTTTTAGTGTTTCTGACTATATGCAAATGCTTCAAGTGAAGTGTTCATAACAGTCGGATTTAATTGCAGCAAGGTTTCTTTGTGAAGTTTTTTTTTTGTTTGTTTGAAACAGAACAACAGCATGCTTTTATATTTACCTATTGCACAATTAATTGCTTTTTAATTATGTTTCCTACTAAAGTAATTCCACTACTAGAGAGAATAGCTCCAGATAACCCATTTTGGTCTGTTGGCTCAAGGACTCCCAGCACAAAATAAGAATTAAAAAAACCCCTCCAAAACTCTAATTAAGCCATTACATAGAAATATACAGAAAAAGCCTTGAAGAGTTCATGAGTAAACAACACTTGTTTAAAAAACACCTCTGTAATAAAGTACAGTACAGTATACAGATGCCATACCATAATATCTCCAGATGGAGCTGTTACAGACAATGATAACGCCTTTAAAATGCTTATTATGGGCCCTTTGTTATTTAAATTGTGGTTTAAAAAAATCTTCAGAGGCTATTTAAAGCACAAAAACTACTTTTAAGGTTCTACCAAAAAGATGATTTATAATCAGTAAAATAACAAGAATGAACATTACATCTGAGCAAGCACCCATCAGAACCCTGCTCTTACTCCCAGGTTAGCCCAGTAACCTCCCACCGGTGTTCCCAGAGTTATTCCATCTGCTACAACACTACAGGCTGATGAAGGCCGCAGTATTCCTCTCTTTGTACTTCAGTGAGAAGGTTAACATTCTTACAATAGTTTTATATAAGCAACAGAATTATAATATTATAATTTAATAACAGGTTTCTGTTATTAAATCAGCCTTCTAAAAATATAAAAATATTTTACATTGTGAAAGTGTCTTTCAATCATATTTCAATTTTCACAGTTTTAATAAGGAGTACCTAATTAGAACCATCACTTTAGAACTATGACGTTCAGCTCATTTCACGTAAATAGACAAACAGTTAAAAACGTATTTACTAAGATTAAATAGAATCAAATCCCAAAAACATACAATCTGACAATGTTGTCGTGTGCTCTTTCAAAGAGTGCATAGGACATATTTCTGCAGCAGTCAATACAGTAATTACTTTGATGCAATCTCAGTCAAAGCTGTAAACATTCCTAATTGTAGTTTCTTGGAAACTTTTGGTTCCTTTCAAGTTTTTATTAGCAAGTTGCACTGGGCATTCCCCTGACATTTCCCCCCCATCAGTTACAGACAGCATCATCCTCCACCTGTAACCCTTCTGGCTGGTCAGAACTACTCATCAGCATTTCTTCAATACATTCAGGGCAGTCATCCTTCCCTTGCAATGCACAGTGACACTTCCACATGCCAGTGCTAGCAAGGCCCCCAGTGCATCATCTCGAGAAGCAGGTTGATGAGGAAGTCTGCTATGCCTTAATGGGATTTCCTGCAGGTTTGGGATCATAACCGTATAGGAAAGTAGCTGCTATTACAAGGATGGCTCCGAAGAAAAACACACTGAATAGAATAGGGATGAAAAAAAAAGTTTGTTTTAGTTGATGCAAATTTTTTTATGCAATATAATCAAAAGAAAGGACATTTTTCCATGAGGAAAACAGGAAGATAAATTATATTTGTCCAATTTATAAAGAACACAATAATTTGTACATTTTTATTTTAGAGGGATGCAGAAAGTTGTTGAAATAAGTAACTACAAATTGCTGTATCACTATATTAACATATTCTGAAAATTAAAACTATACTTTCATGGAACAACTATCAAGAGCATCAGATCAATCCTTTTTTCCTTTATTTTTTACCTAAAGATGCATGCAAAACAGAAGCAGGAGCTGAAGAAAAGCAGCTACTGTAGTTACCTACCCCTTTTTAACAAATTACATACATCATGTTGTTGGAGCTGTGTTTGCTTTGAAGTCCAAGGCTTACATCAAAACAAATTTCTGCTGCCCAAGAACCAGTTTGCAAGTCAGTATAATCTAATTTTTGGCAGATACAGAAAGCTTTGTCTCTTGAAAACACAATAAAGGCATCTTTTCTATTATGACATTTTGGCCTTTCAAGTTGTTTTGATAGTTACAAGTCTGATACAAAATAACCAAAGCCAGCAGACAATCAGTACACATTTTAGAAAAGAATCTTCTCACAGACACGACTACAACAATTTCATCTTCTGAACCAAATACTAAAAAAACTGTGGCATATGACATGATAATCCTTCAGAGGATACATTTAGCCCATTTTGGACACGGCCCCTTGCAACCCATTCAAGCATTTAAGTACTTTACGTCTATTACCCTAATCAAAAATGTTTGTTGATGTGACAGGAACAATTACACTGTTTCAGTTCAAATACATTGGTAGCATAAGCAAGGTACTAAAGATTAAGTTTGATTAACTCAGGTTAATTAAGTTTTATTAAATCGGATAGCTCCAAGTTCTACATGCTGCTACTTGGCTCCATTTAATTTTCAAAATGTTTGCAGAAGCTTTTAAGTTACTTATTAATTTTCCATTTGAGCACACAGAAATTATTAAACCACTTTCTACATTTGTTTTAATGGGACAAATATAGTCTACTTATAATTTAAGCTCAATGTCTTCCACTTCTTAAGCCTAGATAGCTACTCCATTTCCTTTTTCGAATGTTTAAGTAAAGCCCTGATATTACAGAATCACAGAATAGGTAGGAATAGAAGGGACCACAGTATTGCAAATATATACTTTTAGATAAAAAGATGTTTCTTTGTACCAGATACAAAAGTCCTAAATATTATTCAAAATATTTGTATGCCATGAGTACATGTAACATATGCAAGGAGTGTTGGTCAGTCATAAGCAAAATCCTTTTCCTATATCTGGAAGTGGGATTATTAATTCTACACTCCATACAGGAACATGCACTGCGAAGACAAGCAGTGTTCTGAACCTACCCATGTACAAAACCTGTGGTACACAGAGCTGATCCCCAAAACATCAGGACACTCTACAGGGCCTAGAAGAATGGAGCAAGCACTTTTCTTTCTTTCTTGGCTGTTCTCACTACTGAATATGGCGTTGCCTTTAGAAACAGCTCTGCCTTTGGGCTTCTGGGTGCCCTTGGGCAACTCAGTGCTGCAGCGTCGCTTCCGTGGGTGCGTGACTGCAGTGACCTGTGATGGAGCCTGCGGTGCGGTGGATGAAGGGTGGCACAGAGGCGACGTGCCCATGCCAGCCGCACAGTGCCGGGACACGGAGCAGCGCCCGGCCCTGCCCCGGGCCCGCAGCGCCAGGGGTGCAGTGCCCGCGCGGGGCCGCAGGGGGCGCGCCCGGCCGGAGCTGCGGCACCGGGCACCGGCAGCAGCCCGCGGGGAGCGGGACCCGCACCCGCCTGGAAAACTCAGTCAGCTACCGGATGAGGCTAAACCTTGATGTGCAACTTATACCTAAACATTCTGAAAGTGTGGCTTGGACGGGATTGGGTTTTTTATTTATTTTCGCAGTTATATCTGGTAACCAGTAAGTTTTCAACTTTTTTTTTTTTTTAGTATACGTGGAAAGTAATTCTTACCTTGTAGGGACAAAATCTTGCAGCCAGAAATAGGAGATCAATGTTGACAGTATAATAGAGAGAGAAGTTGCAAATCCCTTTAAAATGTTGTCCGCATATTTTATAACAGCAGCAATCACCAGCCCTCCAAGTGCCTGGAAAAACAGTGAGGTTTGGACTCATAAATAGATAATTTGACTGAGAGCATCTGTTTTAACACCATGCACTTACTTTAGGAAAAGCTTTTGTCTATGTTGAAGAGCAATACATTTATTTTATATCATGGATATGCACTGTTGAAAATAAATATTGGACAAGTAGTTCTTTCCCCATTAAAGAAATTGTTGATCATATCATCACCATTAAATGAGCGGAAATGCTTGTTCTGTGCATTTTTAGCCACAGTAGGAAGAGTATATAGAGAGATAATTTTAAACATCACAAAATAAATAATGCTTACATGATTTTAATTTGCACAATACTTAATCACATACCTGCTACATATTTTCCAGGTTTTCATTGAGAGGTTTAGGCTAAAAATGATAGATCAGACTTTTGACTATAGAATTCTCAGTAGCTTCATTGACATCCATTAGTTTCCCCAGTTATTTATAGAAGAGTAAATCCCTGAGTGCCTTCACAGAAACATGCAACACAAGGTATCTCACCTGTAGAACAACCACCACCCAAGTAAGTTTATTGTATCCTTGAAAAAATCCATTCTTTGACAGTTGTTCTCCATCATAAATGTAAACACCCATCAGTCCAAATATGCTACCAAAAAATCCTGAAAGTACAAGATTGATTTAAAAGCTTCAGGTGAAAAACATGCAAATGAGTTCCTCGTCCTTTAAGGCTGCTCACATATTTTTGATTTTAAAATTGGACTGTCAGTTGCATACCATCACATCCAAATGCAATCAGTGCTGTTCTCTTTTAAAAGCTATTCTCCACACATAAAATGAGTTTTGACTGTTTCCATTAAGATATCTTTATATACTTATCTTCCATTGCTTTCTACTGGAATGGAGTGATTTTTGTTTATGGCATATAGAAAAATTCACTTAAATGCAATTTCAGTTTTCCTGAAACTAGTTATGACTGACAGCTGAAGTAACCCTATAACCTGGAGAGAAAAACAGGAAAACACTCAGTGGAGGAGAAGGTCTCTAGCACAGCAGGAGCACCAATTAGCAGTTTGCCAATTCAGACAAGGATCTTAGAAGTGGGACTCTCCTGAGCCAGTCTCAAACACAATGAATGCTTACTAGTAGAGACTTAATGTCGAAAGCTGAAATTGGGATGAGACTGTGCAGCTTTTAATTTGGTGAGCAATGTTCTTCTATCAAATGGGAAGGTTTTCTGAATCCCTCAAACATGGCATAATGTAAGCAGCTACTCTGTGACTGATGTCTGCTCTAGTCCTGAGCAGGAAAGGGGGAACACTTTTTTCTATTCCTTCTCTGTGAAAAGCTGATTTTCATCACATTTCTTAGCATCTGAAAAAGGCAGCATTGTTTTGAACAAAATAACACCTTCTGTTTGATAAGAAATAATTCTTCTTGTAGGCAGAATTTAAAATGTAGGTTTCATTCAAATTAAACCATTTACTTGTATTTTCCAATTGATCTGCTAAAATAAAGAAATAAAATCAACTATTCATACATCCTTATTATGATATTGGTATGCACTAAAAACTGAATTTTAAAACAATTTATTTTCCCATTATTTTCTATAGTTTTAATAATTCTCTATGGATATGAAAATGAAAACCTGGTTGGACATAAGGGTTTTTTGTCTGTGTTTTAAGAAAAGCTCTATTTCAAAGCTCTTGCTTATGAATGACTTGCTCCTGAATAATACAATGTCTGAAGTGGGCAGCTACCTTGCACTTGCAGAAAGAACACACCAGCATATTTTTTAAAATGTGATTTCATTTTTTATGTATTTTGTAAAGGCTGTTTTGTAAAAGCTGTATTTTTTTTTGTATGTATTTAATATATATTGTTTAATGTATTTATGTATTTAAATAGTTTCTAAAAACTTCATGAAATATGACAACATTAACTTTATTTTTGAACAGAAAACAACCTCAGTGATAAACACATTCTACTGAACTTCCTCTTGAGGCAGATTAAGCTCACTAAAAAAGTAAATACAAAACTCAGGTGATCTGATTCTCACTATAATCAGACATTTATGTCTTCATATATCACTGTTCTAGCTATTCATAACCTTGAAGAGTGTGTTTAGACACAGTCTGCTCTGATCGCATTGTTTCACAAAGAAATTACTGGAACATTCAATACATGACCAGGCCAACTATCAAACAAAGTGTACATCTGGGCACTGTAGAAAAATCTCAGCAATGTTTTAGAAGAGATCATAGATTTTTCAACAATTATGGATTCTTACTGGAAATTATTTCAGATATCTGGTGCCCATGAAAGCACTTTCAACATGGAAACTGATAATAATAATAATAGTAATAATCAGCTTTCCTTGGTAATGGATTTTATATTGCAGCTCCACCCAAGACACCAAATCTTACCTTAAATCCTGGACCAAGCCCCAGCTAGCAACCCTTCTCTGCCCCCCAAAATTCCCTAACACAATGTTTCCTGATGATTCCTTACACCCTGTTCAGGAAAACTTAGTTTGAATACACACTGTTTCCATAAATACAAGCAGATAGTAAGGAGAGGTTTAGATTCCTTTCGCTATACTCAAGTTTCAAAATATTATGGTAATGTAAAAATTTTATATTCAAAATTAAGTTCTGCATTTTTAACTGAAACCATTTATAATTAAAACACAGTAGTAGGAAAATAAAGGAAAAAAATAGGGCTTATTGACCAACTAACTAATTACTAAAGAACCCACACCATCTCCTGTTCTTGTAGTACTGCACTACATTCTACCAGACTCAGTACACAGCTCTGATCCACTAAGTCATCTCACGACTTAACTTCACACTGTGGATTTGATCACTAGTCTGTTCTAAGGTGCGGGGAAGGTCAAATTCTGCTCAACACATCCATTCAAATATGCCATAAATAATTACGGCCTACAGGTGAAGACTAGAGGGATTCCATTAGAGAAACAAAGGCAACAATAAGCCTTGTTTCTGTTGCAGAACTGGAACAAAAAGATATTGTTGATGTCACACTTCCAACCCTCTAAACTGGACCAGAGTGCTTTGAAGTGAGGGAAAACTCATTCAGGAACACAGATCAATTATGCTACCTTTGATGTCTGGGGTCTGGAAGATCCAAGACTGCTTTGGGAGTAGAAGATACTCTCTTACTGATAGGTGCACAGTAGGTACACCTATTTAAATAGTTAAGATGAACTCATCTTTTGCATATGCCTCTCCCCAGTGATTATGCACACAACTGAAAGAAACTGACCTTTATATTGAAATAACAGTAATTAATTACCTCAACTTTATTCACAAACAAAGCTGATTTTATAGCTTGGCATTTTTAATAAAAAAACTGCCCACCCAGGCACAAGGGAAAAAAATACGGTTATTTTAAAACATCTCAAAACACTGACTTGGAAACATATTTTGTTTTAATATTCCTATAATCTCTAAAAAATAGTAAAAAAAGTTTCAATTGACAGATTCTGTACAAACGTACAGATACTCTATTAGCAAAGCAAATCAAGAACTAGATTGAAATCACAAAGTAACTGCTATAATTCCATCTATCAGAGTTTAACTTTCTGTTTTAAAACAACATATATGCAGCATACTAAAATGTTGGTGATATATTTTATTTATACATTTATTTTGCACAATTATCGTAATGCTTCAGAATGCAATATCTCGAACAGATGACTAAAATTAAACTTACCAAGCTGAATGTTTCTGATCCACACAGACTGCTTAGTTTCCTTTAAAATTTTCTCAAAATAAACCCCAGCAAATCCACTAGAAAAGCACGCTATGAGAACTGCAATCAGGCCTACAAACTGTGATCCTGCTGAATGCTCCTTAGCAGGTGTTGCTTGAGAGTCTGAAGGCCACTGGATGTAAAAACAGTTACACAAAATTCACTGATGAAATCAAGTCATGAGCATCTGTAAAATGCAAATTTGTTTTCTACCAACAGTAACAGTTATTAAATACAGACAATCACATGCTCGTAAAGCTTTGTATTTTGGACCATAAATACTTTTAAAGGATTGCAAAGCTACAATTTTTCTTTTTACATATTTGTAAGGAGTAAAATTGTGCCTGAACTGGGAGAATACTCATCAATTTAAACATGTTTATTTAAGCAGGATTTATGTTTTATAAGCAAGAACTGTTTCTGAATCTCAGTGTGACTTATCATGGTCATTCTCTGCCACCAACTTGTGCCACCCAGCAGTTGGTTACTTTACAAATATAAGCACAGTTAGAAAACTACTTACACCAGCTGTCTTTAAGATGGGATGAATTGTCTTTTTCATGTGCCCCTCTTTGGTGATTGTGCAGACTAGTTAAATCTGGCAATGTGTCTAATGCTAACTGAATAAAATGCAATGCCATAGACAAAAACTTTCTGAGGAGTCTGTTAAATACTGTCAGAGTGTTTTGTTATTATTATTCATTATTGAATTTAATCACCATATCTTTTCCCAAATCCTTAAGTTTTAAAATAAAAATTTCTACGATATACTAAAATCTGCTAAAAATTCTTAGAATAGTCTCTTATCCCATGATCCTGCCCTCTGAAAACTACAAACTCTGGTACCTGCACTATTTAGAACTGAGACCAGTTTTGCTTTTTGAAATAGTTCAAAGTAAATTTGCCATGCTGAAACCATATGACAAAGTGAACACGGCCTGTACTGGCAGAGAAGATCTGTGAATTCCTAATGTCTGAAGAAATGTGCTAATAAACATTGCTATCATTATTACTTGCAGGTTGCTCCAGAGGCCCTGTCACATTCTACAGTAGAGCACTGGGTTGCAAAAGAGGTGTTATCTTCTGCCTTTGAACCATTTCTGGTGTCCTCCAGACCTGGCCAGTTGTGATTTGTAGCTCCTGACTATACTCTGGTGCTCGTGTGCAGCTGGTAGAATCAGAAAGCTGAAGAATCAGTATAGAAATCCATGTTTCTTGAATAAACATTAAAACCCCACAAACCACCTGCTAATATTTACCTGCACAAATGCCACTCCTGTCATCAATATTACCAGTGACAGCCACTGGTATACACCCAGTTTCTTGCTCAACATGGACACAGAAAACAATGCTGTGGTGAGAATTTTCAGTTGATAGGTAACCTAGAAGAACCAGAAACAGTTACTACTACTACCCCATAATTCATGGGGGTTTTTTGAAACTTACAGAGAATTCCAAATATGCAATACCTGGTATGTGGCTGCATCTAGGTTTGACAATGCTACATATAGCAAGTTGTTCTGAAGAGTGTAAATTCCTGAAGGAATAGCAAGTTTAAGAGTTTCCATGGGCTTGTTAAGGATTTCATCATGTAGCACTCTGTTCAGAGTCCGTAAATTGCATTCTACCCAAAGAAACAGTAAAAGAAATAGACATTCACTAAAAGGAAAGGGTGGGAAAAAAAGAGAAACAGCAATATTCTGTTCTTAAACTGTTGCCCCTTTTTATAGTTATCATTATGCCAAGACCTGAAAATACTATCTATATTTGACTTCCACAGACTTTGTATATGTAAGGAAAAATGGCTGCACGTATCTTCCTACAGCCTGGAGTATCAGAATGAAAACAATTATTCAAAATACTTTGAGATAAACTTATTGAAACCATATCAATAACTTAAGATAATACATCAGAGTACCACCTAAAAAATGCATATGTAGGATCCTACAGAGTCATCAATATTTATGCATAGACAATGACATTTTTAAGCTATTGAAAATCAAATAGAAACCAGATAAATTCAGTTTAAAATGTACAGAATAAGAACTGGAGTAAATGTGAATATAGTTTTCTTTTTTTTCAGCTTAGAACTATGATTCTTCCTGTAACAATGAAATTGCTTCTTCCCTTCTGCGTCTGCTGTTTATCACAGGTTTCTATTATCATTCATGCTTTGGACACACTTACAGCTTTTCATTTTTAGCTACTTATACATATGGATCTCTTAAAATGCCTGAGCAAACACAAAATTTGAGATGTTAGCATAAAATTTATTCTTGCACTCCTCAGTATCCACATTCTCTTAAGCAAATATACAGTATAATTATTGTCTTTCCAAGACTATTTCTTACACAAGGAGAAGGGAAATGCTTTGTTGTATGCCTGTACTCACATGGCTGCTCTGCAGTTGCCACTACAATACAGCACATTGACTAGGAAAATTACTTGGTGCAAAATTTGACACATACTGCTGTCTTTGTAGACTAACAGAACACAGGCCAAAATCTTCAGAAGTTCAGCAATAACTACTGCAGTAGAGGATAAGTAACGAGGTCCTTCTTCTTTCAGTGTCCGGGAATAGCGCATGGTCAACACTAAACTCGTGGTCTGAAAAACCAGGATGCCCAAGGAAAGGTACTTTAAATTGGCAGACATTGCTTGACTTTTTTCTTTCTGAAACAGAAAAAAAGAAGCAAACCCAAAGGTAGTATTGCAGATATTGGGAATCACAGATTTCTTTATGTAGGTGAAGGCTCAGAAGGTATTTTCAAGGTGAAGGTGTTTTCTGCTGTGGTACAGCAGAATGCCCAGTACTCCTGCTGCAAGGAGCTGTTCCCAGACTGAAGAGTTCTTCCCACTCTTCCACCTCTCCCAAGTTTGTCAGGTGGCACCGTGCCAGCAAAAGCGGGTGAGGGTTGGGCTGCTTTAAACAAGAATGAGAGGCATGCCTGGCAATGAAGGGAAAGGAGAGTTGTGGGAAAGCAGAGTTGGAGAGGAAGACATGGGATGGAGGAGCTGCAGGGGAGGCAGCACTAAACCTGTCCTGCTGATTATCCTGCTCAGAAAAAAATTCATTGACTATAGGCGACTAGGTGACTGCAACTGCTTTCTCAGGCTGCACTGACTACCACAAACCTTATGTTAGTAAAGCTGTACCATCCTCATCTCCACTAGGAACTTCCACCAAGTTGATGCAGTTTTCTTTGCAATTTGTCATCAATTTAAAGGATTAACTTATTGCAGAAGACTAACAGAGACAATAATTTTCATTTTGCAAGCAAAATATATGACAAGGAAATTTAAAAAAAGCTTGCTGCTACTCAGAATATCACATAATTTTTGCTATCCTTCATATAAAGAACTTCTATACACAGAAACTAATGCTTTCTATAAAAGATTACCTTCTGCTCCTTTCACTGCCCACTTATTCAAAAAAAGAGCCACTTTTTATAATGCTGAAGTTAAATCAAACCAATAACTAAGAGTTTATAACTATGTTTACAAGCAAAAGAAAAACAGTAACAAGCCAAGATAATGCATGTGGTTCTCAATTTCAGAAGTCTAGACACTCATTGGGTGCATATGGCAGAGCTATCCCTGTGTTTTACACCTGCAGGCACACAACTTCTGATTCATTAACTATCCAGCTTTGTTCACACTGCTCAGGGATGTGCTGGTACCTCAAAATATTTGTAGCTGGAACTGAAGCTGTTTCTTGCTGACTGCATTTCTCTAGCTCAAGTTGCATTTTATTGCTGTTTTTGTAGACATGTGGAGAGCTGCACTCTTCAGGTATTTCTGACTTGCCTTTATCTTGTCTCTAAGCATTTATAGTTTTTCTCCAGTCAAGTATTCAAAGTCAAATTATTACCTATATGACACTGACACTTAAAAGACATTGAAGTAACTTGCAAACAGGTGTGAATTACCAACAGCCACAAAGATAGGAAGTACACACTTGTATCCTACAAAACACAAAACTGTTTATCTCAAAAATCATGCCATTGCAAAAATATTTGTAAAAGTATACTGGCAAATAAGGAAGAAAAAGGATGCCAGGATGCAGAAACTGAGGAAGAAACACATGAGGTTCCATTAAGGAATCTTAATAGGAGATACTTTTGCATGAACTATAATCTCATTTAACTTCTGAAGAAACAAATACTAAAGATGCAACTGTACTGAGCAATATGAATCAGACAGAAATACAAAGCATGAAGGAGAAGAAAGCTGCAGACAATACCCAAGACTTGCTGTTTTCTACCGGTTCTGGTGGAACAACCCATTACACAAGGATGTTAACTATGGAATTATGCATCCCCAACAACAAAACTGAGATGATCTGTTAGTTGAAGAACAACTTTGAAGAATAAATTTGCTACATCTGAGAACAAGGAAGAGAAAAAGAACAGTTCTTGCAAAGGGACAAAGAAGGGACATGCATATTCAGAGACCATGCTTTCTGGAGAAATACCAGCAACACAAAGACAGAGGGCCAAAAAGGTAAAGAAAAAAAAAAACCCACAAACTACTGAGAGAAGTTCAAGAACTGAATTTCACTAAAAGGCTTGCCTATGATACTAGAGAAAACTGACATTTATGTGAGCCTGCTTGAAGAAACAATTTCTTTCACCTTTTCCATCTACCGAATTTTTTAGAATTGAGACCTGAAAAACTGGAAGAGCAATAAATTGTTAAGATGAAAAACACTGAATTTCATGAAAGTACACATACAGATACATAAGTTTTTAAACTTTCTGGTTTTCAGTTTTCAAAATGTTTCTGAACAAAATATTGACAATGGGAACACACATATCCCTCCTGACTCAGACCCAAATCTCTGCATTCTGTCAGCCTGTGAAGTGACGAAGTTCACATTAATTTTTTTGCTAAAATACAAGGACCTATTTATGAAGCAGCTTAAAATGTAATTTTAAAAGTAAATCACTAGTGTGTTGTTTATGAGCAAGTATGAGCAATCATCATGAAAATAAACCAAAAAGCACAACACTTTGATATGCCCATCAGCAAAGCCATAAAGAATACAAACCACATAATTATCTTGAACTTCCATCTTGTCTTCCTCAGTAGTCATGAAAAAAAAGGGAACTTTCCTCAGACAATGCATCTCAAAAAGGCAGCAGTAGCAGGAAATATTTCCTTACTGTAAGTCACTAATGCAGTTTCAAAGTTTCAAAAGTTCACACCAAATGGAATCTAAGTATCCAGTGTGCTAGCTGAAATAAGGGGTTTTGTTAGAAGTTGTCCTGTCAGCGGCCAACAAGACAGGCTTGTAGACAGCAAGTGCGTGAAATTTCATGCTGTACTTACAAACTGGCTCACAGAGCAGGAACTAGAGTCCTGAAACGTACATATGCCAACAATATAAGCACTCTCTCCTAAGCACACAGAACATTTTATCAGCTCTCCTGGGCCCTTCTCCTTTCTCTTAAAAGAGCTGCTTACCAGCTCACGGACCTCTGTGCAAACTGGGGACAGACAATCCAGAAAAGGAGCAAAGCATTGAACTTCAAACAGTTGGGCTGTCTTCAACTGCAGTTTCACAGCAGCTTTAGATTTACAGGTGACTATCAGAGGTGTAAGCACTCACTTGTAGCCATGAGCTCCTGCTACCCTCACAGCAACAGCCTGTGCAGTCACAGAACAAATGAACTATTGTCTTCAGTAACAACCCACATTTGGATTGTCTTAAACCAATAAAGACATTGAAGTTCCCAATGCATTTCCTGTACAGAGTTACAATATAGATTTCTTACTAGGCTTTGGATGGGACTTACTTGGTACTCTACAGGATGGTCTGTTTGAAAATTCAGATTTAGGTTTGCTAATTCAAAGACTGGAAGGTGGGTGGTCACATGAACTCTGTCTTTTGAACTGTATCTTACAGTGGGGTGTGCTAAGGACCTGCAGTTCCCTGACTGTAATACTAAATAACCCATCTCAGGGATTGGGCTCATTACTCTTTTCTTCTGTTAGTTTATGTTAAAAAAAAAAAGGCAGCCACTTCTGCGTCATTTCTTTGGTGTGCAATGGACACACCCTGCAGCCACATGGAAGGCAGCCCTATACAAGAGCCAACACGTAGGAAGCCAAGATGGGATTTACAGCCACATAAAATTTGACTTCAGTACACAGGTGGGTGAAATACAGGTGGAGTCTATGTGAAGAGCTGTTCTCCTTGAAAGTAAAAAGGAGAAGGACCCTGGAAAGGTGTTCAGAACACAAATCAAAGCAAAGCAGTCTATACAGGAAGTAATACTTTCAGCTCGAAGTACCATACTGTGCAAAGTCTGAAGAATAACTCCTCAAAGGAAGCAGACTTTTTAAAGTGGAAAATCACATGTTTCCATCTCATAATATTAATTCAAAAATGAATACCTTTCTGTCTTGCAGATTTTCATCTCCCTTTGTAATATGTCCAACCCAGGCTAAAATTTATTATTTTACATTTTATTTTGTCCCTACACTTTCCCTCCTAAAATACTGGTAAATGCTAATGTTTGCAGATGAAATTAGGCCATAATCTATTTGACTTAATGAACAGCACACCAAAACTCATTGATACTAATCAGGGTTTACTACAGAGCAATAAGATTACAGGACTTTTCTTAACCTTAAGATTTTGTCTTTTAAAGATCTGATGGTATAAACAGCTGAGTTTTTTCAGCTGCTAAGTATCTACCATTACAAACTTCTGTGCAAAATTAAGGAATAGTTTATGAACTGATTCTATTCTTGAGTTTGTAGGACTCAAAATCTGACAGAATTACAGGGAGTATCAGAGAAAACCTGCATGAAAAACCCCAAGCAGTTGACACTATCTGAAGTAAATGACAGACCAAAAAAGAAAAATTAACAATAAATTCCAGAAAGTCTTATAACAAAAAAGCAGGTTAAATTCACCAAGAGATTTGACAAAAATAACCTCTACTGGCAACAATTTCTTTACTCCTCCATACTCTGTCACGAGTAAAGTTTAATTTAAAGAAAGAAAAAAAAAGTAACTACTATCACGCTCCAAATCTTCACAGTGATGTCATTACATGAATTAAATTCCTTCCAGCCTAGCTGTGAAAAGTTTTCACTGCTGACAGTCTTTTAGAGTAAAAAAGCCAAGTTACAGGAGTTATTTTTCTTAGCTCTTATTCCATTTTATGACTATTCAGTTTAACATTGCTTAACCAAATGGAAGGCATTTGTATTAGTCAAAATGCAAAGCCCAGCACAGAAGTAGACAACCAGCCTCTCAAAACTGCCAAAGGCAAAGTTGAAATTTTCTGTGCCACTACACCAAATTCTCCATATGGGATCTGCTGGAAAATAAACACTGATTGAGTCTGCTTTATGGAAGGAAAACCAGAGTGGAAAGTAAAGTACACTGTGTCATTCCAGTGGTACAGGTATAGACTTCCTGAGCATTTGCTTTGAAATCAGAGTAACAGATAAAAGAAACAGGATGGTGTTCTCAGATTTCTCCAATGAAATATGAACCTAATGCTGATGCTACACCTATACAAGTATAATAAGCTGTCAACAAAAGAAAAGCACAATTGGAAGGTGAAGTAAGACCTAACTCACAGAAGGTGAAGAACCTATTTTTACAAGACTTCTTTCAATGCTTTTCATACATTCTACATGCATTGCCCTCTTCCCTGTGCTGGGTAACATACAAGTAACACGTCATTTTTGGCAACACAACTACATTCCTCAGAGGAAAGTTCTATTCCATATATATTCCTGGTTTTTTTGGAGTGAATATAGCTTTGTATTTACCAGAAGTAGTATCTAATACAACAAATATTTTAAGTATAGAAATACACGGAAGGAAGGAACCTCATGATGTTCAACAATGCCAAGTGCAAGGGCCTAGACGTGGGCTGGGGTAATTCAGGAACAGACTGCCCAGAGAACTGGAGAACGTCTGTCAATTGAGTCATTTTGAGATTATGCTGCACGCTGAAGAATTAAGCCTCAACCAGTTAAAGGCTGGATTAAGACATTTTGGTGGTTTAGGTCTCTAATCCAGAAAGCAAATGGGTTAAAGCCTCTTAAACTGCATCCTCCCTTGAAAAGCTTAAAAGTTAAAATTGTCAATAGCTAACTGCAACACTTGTTTATATAGCCAAAGACTAAAAAGCCAGGTTGGATGGGCTTTGAGCAATCTGGTGTAGTGGAAGGTGTCCCTGACCACGGCAGGGGGTTGGAAACAGATGATCTTTAAGGTCCCTTCCAACCCAAACCATTCTATGATTTTATGACAAATATCCCACAAGGTACAGAGGGTGCATAGACCTCTCCAAATCTAGTTAAGTGCTGCTGAACTGGGGTCTGAAGTAGACTTTACATACATACAAATAATTTAACTGCCATATTTGGACTGCTATAATTTGACAATACATTTCTTTCTCCCCTCACTAGCACAGGATGTAATCTGTCACGTCACTGTAATTTTAGTAATGCACGTTTTAAATATTTCTAATAATCTTAAACCTTGCATTTCTCACTTTAAAATGTTACTATGTTTTCC
The DNA here is from genome assembly GCA_013399195.1 of Dicrurus megarhynchus. Classification (NCBI taxonomy): domain Eukaryota; kingdom Metazoa; phylum Chordata; class Aves; order Passeriformes; family Dicruridae; genus Dicrurus; species Dicrurus megarhynchus. Next base: position 34,603 of record VXAD01004603.1, on the reverse strand, counting down.
ATTTTCCTCATACTGTAAACAGGTCTGTAAACAGGTTTCTTATTTGTTCCCTCCCGTAAGCTATCTACAATTGCCAGCCATTCCTCCCCAAATACACGGCACTTTTCAGCTAAATCACTGCAAATTACTTCATCATTTTAAAACTTACCGTCTTCTTTCTTTTGGTTTCCAGTTTCTTACTCATTTTTCTTGCTGGAGATATTATAAAGTGCACTAAGTATACTATGAAAAAAACCAAAACTGTGTTTCTCTTAGAGCTTGTACACTTCTTCAGAAGTGTGGTTAAAAGCAAATCCTCTAACAAAGTTTTTTCCTTACTCCTCTAGTAGAAACTGAGGAACAAAGATTTTTTTCACATGAAGGTTTCCTTCAGCCAGTATTTCCAATTTCTCCATCGACATAAAAAAAATCTTAACTGGTGAAATGGATTAAAAATACAACTGCATTCAAATAATATTTTTAAGACAAAGATAGATCTCAGGGTAGAACGCAGAAGATCACTGGTGGACCTTGCTCCTGCAACGTCATCTTGCTCCCTAGGCATAACCATATCTCATGTACTGGTTTTGGCTGGGGTAGAGTTCATTTTCTTCACAGTAGCTGGTAGGGAGCTGTGTTTGGGATTTGTGCTGAGAAGTGTTGATAGCACAGGGATGTTTTCATTATTGCTGAGCAGGGCTTACACTTTTCTGCCTCCCACCCCACCAGTGAGGAGGCTGGGAATGCACAAGAAGTTGGGAGGAGCACAGCCAGGAGAGCTGACCTCAAGAGACCACAGGGATATCCCAGACCATATGGAGTCATGCTCAGTACATAAAGCTGGGGGAAGAAGATGGAAGCAGGAGAGGTTCAGAGAGATGCTGTTTGTCTTCCCACGTCACTGTTCCACGTGATGGAGCTCTGCTTTCCTGGAGATGGCTGAACGCCTGCCTGCCCATGGAATGTGGTAAAAGAATTCTTTGGCTTGCTTTGCTTGCATATGCAGCTTTTGCTTTACCTACTAAACTGTCTATGTCTCAACCCACAAGTTTTCCACTTTTACCCTTCTGATTGTCTCTCCCATCCCACCAGGGGGAAGTGCGCAAGTGGCTGTGTGGTGCTTAGTTGCCAGCTGGGGTTAAACCACAACTCTTGGCCATTTTAAAATCATGCAGATAGTTTTTAAAACTGTCCAGTTCACTTAACTACACAGCAGTTACACATTAAATGGTAACTGTTAAAGACCAACCAACGATTGCTTCTCAACTTTGCCCCAAAACCTTGGCTTCTGCTAAAGATAGTGGAGGCCGTAACAGTGATTCACCAGCCATATATCACTCAACCAGGAAATTCCATCACTGCCAAGTCTAACAAAGGGAATGCAATTACGTATTAACTATTAACTAAAGTCTAATTTCAGAGAATGCTATAAGTTGCTTGGGACTCAGGTAAAGTTTTCTTACATGTTGACAGAAAGCTGAGCAGAAAGGGAACTTGGGTGAATGTTTTCATGAGCTCCCAAAGGTTTTCAGTTTGTTTCTTTCTTTCTTTTGTTGAAAAACAAATACCATTCTAATCTATGCATCAGGCAGGAAGAGTAAAGCATTGTGAACCTTAAAATATGAAATTTGTGGCTAAATGTTCTTTGAGCCTACCACCTTTATCCTTTACACCAAACCTAAGAATCCAGAGATCATATTTTTTGACTGATGAAAATTTGGTTTGATGAATATTATACAAATCACACACTAAGTATAAATATTCAGCATTCAGGAAATTCAGGCCTTCATTGAGCTAAATGTTAACACCAGCATTTCTTGTAAGATGAAGACTTCAACTCTGTCCAGTAGTGCAATAGTTTTATATTGACATAACAGTCATTAAGCCAAACTCTGCCTGCCAGCACAGAAATTTGATACAAGCTGCCTGAATGGCCTCTCGTTTTCACACAGTACATACACTGTGCTCATTGTATAGATCACAGTATAGATAGATCCCAGCAGCCACATTCAGACTCTGGGAGCAAGGAGCCATTCAGTTCTCACTTTTAGTTCAAATGCCCATCCCTCCTCAAGCATACAGGAGTGCAAGGCCACAAACCAAAGGACTGCTGGAATGCAGCTCCTGCAGATGTATCAAGCCAATGAAGGAGCTTGATTTAAGGTGCTGAAAGACTGAACATTGAATCCAGCTTACACATATAATAGCTTAGGCTATTTATGAATTATGAATCAAGTCTGGGTGCTCAAGGCAACACAGTTTGTCAAACACCTCAGTCAAGGTGGTCTACTTGGAGTAGAGTAACACGAAGTGAAAATCAATCTATAGGCACTAGTAATTACAAATAAAATTAGACAGCTGTACAGCACTGAAGGGGTATAAACATAAGAAAAGGTTCAGAAATCCAGTGGCAAAATCCTGAACTCTTAACCATCTGACATTATCATGCTAGACCCTAAGAAGTACAGATGCTAAGAATCTCTCCTCCCCTCTAGAGACATCCTCCATTGATGTGATCTAGCTGTGCAGCCTCCTGAGTTCCAGCAAAAGCACAGAGCCTGCACAAGCAGCATGACTATGATATGAACCAAAGTAACCACTGAAGAATAAGCCCAGGTAGCAAGCAGTTCAAGAACAATATGGGAGGAATTACTGTGTCTAGCAAGCCTGTCCCAAAGATAAGTACGTGTTGTCCTTCCTTACCACTGCCAAATCAGGAACTGTTTTGAGGGGATGTGTGACTTGAATTCCACAGGTACTTGGCTCAGATGATCCCTGCCTTTTTCTTGTTATCGCAAACAACAGCGTAACCAGAATAAGGAATTAGGCTGCGTAGGCAGCCTGGAGGATTGCTAAAGGCAGAGTTACTCCTAACAGTACATTGCTCTAAAGAAAGCAAATTTATACTTACTAGAACCAGTCCTTCCCCAAACCAGTATTTTTGCTACACATATTACTTCTACCAACCAGAACATCACGCATCCCAAACCAACGGATCCTTATCTCCCAGAACTGTGATTTTCAATCACAAGTTCTTCTCACAATGCCTAACAATGTACAAGGGAATCATGAACTACAGTATCCAAAGGGAGAGGTTACTGTAAATCACTTTCTCCACAACCATCACCTCCCTCAAACTCACCCTGCAGCCTCTAGCTCAACTCAGTGTGCACACCGATAAGTCAAGTGCAGTGCCTATGGACAGAGGCAACCCCACAGATTTCAGGAAAAGCAGTCCATCACCTAATGTTAATTCTAAGACCCCCTTTGTCATTCTGCACATACAATCTTTGAAAAGCAAAGGTTGTCTTAGATCCCAATCCTCCTGTGTAGAGGCCACCGTGAAAAATAAAACCTCCCACTGTGGTGTTCACTCAGTTTAGAAAGGTTTGTTGCATATGTTCTTTATGTTCCACATAACACACCCCTCTGTTTCTGAAAGCTGTGTCAGTTTTCTCCACCCAGTCATTCCTTTAAAACATTTTATCTGAATCCAAGTCTTCCTCACTCTGGTTTAAAACATAGTTTATAAGATTTAATAAAATGAAACAACTTGGTGTGCTTTCTGATAATTATCTTTTACCTTTCAGTTTATTCCATAATATGCATTATTACATTTTTTATGTCTATATTCTCTGAGTTTCTGCTTAATCCATAACTACTGTACTGCTAGAGCGTTTCTCATTTCAAAAACTTGGTATAAAATTGTGATACCGTGCAAATACTTGGAAAATGTGCATTTCCATGAACTTTACATGCAGCACCTCATCACGCATAGTGAGCATCTTCTCAGCAGAGCACCAGCTAGGGAGTCACAACCTCAGCAGCACTGCCACAGCTCTGGACAGATCCGTGCCCCTTCCCAACTTCACACGCAGCCGCTTCCCCACAGCAACTTCAGCTTCACCCTCTCCTCCCTTTTCCCTAAACCGCTCCATTTCCAGACATTTCTCTCGGTGATTCTTCAATCCCAGCCTTTCCCTCCCCAGCCTGCTCCCACAGACCCGCTTCCCGTCCCATCCACCACTCCCAAGCGTCTCCCCCGCCACAGGCCNGGCTCGGGAGCGGCACGGGCCGCGTTCCGCCCAAACCATGAACGGGCAACTTCGGCAGCCACTGACACGAGCGTTTCGTATGAAACCCATCACAAATTTATTAGAGAATGGCAGGGCTGGTTCTAATTAACGTACGGACCTCTCCAACAGAACGTTACTGTGTTGTCCGAAGAAACAAATTGTTCACCAAATTTTGAAGATCGTATATAGGCATAATTTTATGCTTCAGTTATATGTTGATTTGCTGATGGTTGGCAAAAGGTAGTGCTGCACATCAAAACCGGATGAAATCCTGGCCCCGCAGAAGTTGGTAGCAGAACTTGAATGGAAACCTCTCCCACCAATTACAATTGTGAGCCGTGACAGAAAAGCACACTACTAATAATGGCAACTGTAAGGGCAGGCACATGTTCAATAAGACATTCATTAGAAGTGTGCTTTAGGTGAATGCGCTTTGTTAACACCAAACAGAAGGTGGCTCTGAGAGCTCCAAAAGAGTTTACTGCAAGGTCTGGAAACCTGAACTCAAAAATGGGCTGTGGTGTTTCAGCGACCACACTGACGTGCCTGCTTGCAGATGTATGCATCACTCATGAAATTAAACTTTCGGATATATGAGGTATAACACGTTAGACTAAATACTTGAAAAAAGGAGCCAAGATGTTATGAATTTTATGAATTTAATTAATTTTCTATTCCTTCTAAGGAAAAAGGCTTTTTTTTCCAGCAGATTTTGGTTTATCAGCCTAATCTGGGGTACATTTGCCTCATATGCTTTTCTACAGAATTCCAGGTATTTGCAGTTGGTTTAAATGGAGTTCATAATGTCTTTGCTCTGAACTCTTTCCCTTTTCTAATGAATAAACTTTAATTGACCCGAAAAAAAATTCAGTCCTGTGGAGTTTTTTTGTTTGTTTGTTTTTTTTTTTTTTGCTTTGCAATCTCCATTTTGAATTTGCATTTGATTACAAAAGACTAAAACCAATGCTTTAATACTACTTCAGTATCTTTTCTTCTGTCCCATGGAGAACTGCTTATCAGATGTTTACCTTAGCCTTGTTTTATGCCATGATTACCAGCCACGGTGTTCAGTTTGCATATACAACAATTTATTTCACCTTGTCCGCTTTGGTTAATAACCAAATATTTTCTAAGTATTCATTTGTCACACCAATCATTTTAGGTAGGTGTTCATCGCATTCCCTATTGGAAATAAAAATAAATCATATAGGTAGGGTACAATATGCTCTCTTAAAATGATGCCTAAAACACTGACACAGCTAATGATATCTACTAATGACTAAAACCAGAGGTAAACTAATGAGAGGCATGACATACCAGCTAGACATGCAACATAACAGCCAATTAGCATCTGCCAATTTGACTTAAGGGTATTTTTTTGCTTACATTCAGTAATCTAATAATATGGAATATAATCTGTGTTTAGGATGTCAAGTAACTCTTGAGAAGTTCATATAGACCATTTTGACACAGCAGCAGAGAGAGCAAAGGCACTCAAGACACTGAATAACATCAGGAGTTGAGGAGTGGAGTGTTTCCCAGCAGAGCTCTGTAAAAAGAAGAGAGAAATTTGATAAACCCATTCCTAATTAGTTCTCGTTATCACTATTATAAAAGCATAGAAATTTTCAGAAAAATATTTTTCTATTATTCCCTTCTATTATGTAGACACTTCTGATGTGAAAAGATCATGTGCCACATTTATATCAACAGGTGTTTTTCAGTGATAATCAGGGTCAAAAGTATAAAGCACCTACGTGGTCCCATTTCTCTTCATTTTTGTTAAGACTATTTCATTTATTATGTTGCACATGTGTTCTCAAACATTTATTCAGATGCAGGAAATTTGACAGATTTCAGTTTTCTGTGACATGTATAGGAAGAAACCAGTAGAAACTACAAAGAGGAAAAGTTCTTACCACTTGACTGCCGCCTGAGTAAGGTGATTGCTGAAAACAAACAAACACATTTATAGAGGTGTTCCCTCTGTTTTGAACAGTGTTTTTTCCTATGATCAACAACATTTTAATAGCTTAACCCACAGCATGGTTTTCAGTTGTTCAAGAGGAAATTTGAACTAATATTAATACAGAATGTTCTCTTCAGACCAAATCATCCCAAAATTGCTCTTTGTGCCACCCAGGTTCTTTGTTTACTAAGCAAAGAAGATGAAAGTGCTGTGATGAAAGTATTCTTACCGGTTTCCCAGAGTAAGTGCTTCCTGAGCCAGAACCACCCTGTGAAATAATTATGAACCATTTAAATTTGTCATACAAGACTGCAGTGAACAGCGTCCAAAGAGCACACAGCATGAAAATGCCCTGGATATTAGTGGGTCTGATAGTGATTTTGATTTTATTATTTTCACTACACTTTTCCCCCCTACTTTAATTAAATGTCTCAAGTAAGCACAGCTATGTCCTTTTTATTGCATGAACAGTTTCAGAGTAATGGGTCAAAGCAATGTGTCTTGTCTGAACTACAGAGTTGGAAACTGGAACAATTGCCCTGATATTTAAATGCATCATTCTTATTAGAATGACCCAAGCATGTTCCTATGAGTAAGTAACAGAGTATATCAAAACTGTGCTATGGGAGGAATAAATGCTGCCTCATCCTAAGGTTCAAGTTTGAACAAAATATACCAATTTTTATTGGTGATTTTTCTCAGACATTTACCATTTTAACATAATTTAAAATTTCACCTTCATTATTGTTACCTATCTTAAAACCCAATATCCTCATTTCTAACTTGGTTGCAGAATACTGAAAGAAGAATATCCTTACTGGCTTTCCTTGATGACTGCCTCCTGAGGAAGAGGAACCCTGAAAAAAGACACCTGTTTTTGACTCTAAGTCTATTTGTGCTTAAATATTCTTGCTATCTGGAATAAAAGACTACAGAAGAATGAACACTGTTTTGTATCCAGTCATCCAAAAATCCCAGGCAAAACTTCATCTGAAATACAAATATTTAACATCTTTCTGTTATGAGTATTCTTTCAAATGTTGTATTGGACAATTTAATACAAAATCCTCAAGAAGAAAGAACTGTTTTGTAGTTGTGTTTAATATATGGAATGGAAAAAATAGTAACGTCCAATTAAACAATAATTCACCTGGTATCAGTCTGTGGTTACATTGGGGAAAAAAAGGACACCACCAACAAAAAAAGGCAAATGTTAAGAGTCCTTTGCTCTACATCCCCTACTTAAAGAAAACTCTAATAAGAAAGGTAGTTGAAAATAAAAGTGGGTACAGAAAAATTAGATGTTCTGAAAGCATTTTATTCAGTCTTCTGGTGAAGTGGCTCTGCTTACTTGAATGGCATTGCCAACAGGAAATGTTACAAGCATTAAGTCTGTAAGAAATGCCATCAAATAGGTACAGAAAATGTCTCACCTTTAGGATTCATGTATTAGAAAATGTAACATTTATAGCCACATTAATAAAAAGTACATCTTCTTTTCTATATGAGATAAGCTAAAACATTTGTATCTCCTGCCATTGAACAACAAGAGCAAGGTCCAAATTACATAGTAAAAGTAGTAGTCTGAAATGGTAGAAGTTGAAAATATGCATAGTTAAATGGCAACTATTATTTTCTTTGAAAAGAGTGTTTTCTTCAAAGCAAGACAGAAATACTTAAGACAAATGCATCTAAAATCAATGAAAAACAGAGCTTTGAGCACGAAGTGTATGATTATTATGAATTTTAATAGAAATAGCTGTTCAGAAGTTCCTTACATACACACACACACACAGACACAAACAAATAAAAATCCAGTGGTCTCATTCTGTGATTACTAGAATTTCAGCTACATAGGCAAGTGCTGTCTCAAAACTGTGAACTGTGTGAAAATAAATATTGCGTTTGCATTTATTGAGAATATCCCAGATAAGTAAATCATGTGACACTCTTTGCATATTAAAGTAATTCTCAGAAAACTGTCTAGTCCATAACTAGATATAAGTTCTTTAATGGGTGTATAAGATAAAATAAAGGTAAATTTGATTGTTTTGTACTTACTGGTTTACCATGTGGTCTGCCTCCAGAAGGATAGGAGCCCTATGAGAAGTCAATCAAACTTGTATTAATTGAATGAAAGATCTTCTATCACTGTCTTGAGACAATTTCTGCAGTACTTAGGACAAGCTTATTTGGGTGTTCTTTGAACAGAAAAACGTAAGTGGGGTACCTAAAATTTACACTCTGTACTACACACCACAACAATGGCAATTTGAATCGAGAAAGCAGTGTTATGAAATAGAGCCTGGCAACTATAGTATGTTCCAAGGAATGCTTTACACAGAGCGGTAATTTTAACCAAATCTTTTATTCACCTTACTGAAACTACTTTGATCCATATTACCTCCACTGTTTAAACTTATTAAAAGGGCCAAATGAATGTATCTTTCAGCATCAAGTAACTGACCTGATCTAGAAAGTATGTTAGGAAAGAGTTAGGAGTAATGGAATGGAAAGAGAACATACTCACCTGCCCACCATACTGGCTGCTTCCTGAGGGATAAGATCCCTATTAAAAAAAAATCACAGAAAATTAACAGCAGTTACTTTTTTTTTTCCGGGCAGAATGAAACATCACAGGACTTTTGACAGGAGATCTCAGTAATAATCTGGAAAGTATATTAATTTAAAAAGATGCAGTGAAAGACTTCTGACTTAATGCCTCTGAGTTCCTCAACAGCTGAAAGTAGTAAAATGGGCCAACAGGCACAAAATACCTGCTAAGACTGTTCTGTTACATAAAAAAATGGATCACAAGTGTCTTATATATGGCTCTATTAAAGAGAAAAAAATAATCAACTTTGTGATTTTTTGCTATGTCAGACGTGTTTGAGAGCATCATGTGTACTATTGTAAAAACATTGTTATTATTACCAAAGAGGTAGTTTGGGTAAAAAATTGATTTGCAGCTGTTAAAAATCCTCTCCATTCCACGTAAGATTATCTTTTTAATTGAGTGATACTGAACTCCAATGCTTGCCAGTGGAGTAAAAAGAAATTAATTTTTTTAGTATGGTAGAGTGAGACATTGCGAACACAGTAATACAAATGAAAAATAAACTCCATGTTATGAATTCCATCTGTCAGCTATTTGCACTAGTAACATTTCTGAATCAGTGGCAAACAGTCTGCATATGGTACATGCTTAACAAGAAGAGACTTGAGTTGAAGCTGAAGAGGAAAGTAGTATTATTGTCTGCAACACACCAGAATTGATATTTTTAAAGCAGTAGCTATTGGCATATTTTGTCCCAAATTTTCCAAGTTATTTAATGTAAACATAAAAAGGGTTAATTAAAATAATCACTTGAGATAAGAGGCATTCTGACGTAAAACAACTAGAATTATGATCTATGGAATTTCTTTAAATGGAAATTCGTTTGTGCTACTCACTTTCAGCTACTGAGGGACAGTCCCTGTTTTCAACTATTTATTAAGACACAAATGACTCTAAAAAACTTTCAGTAATTGCACTGCATGATATTTTTCATTTAATAACTTGCAAGTAGAAAGATCTTGAAAACAAAGAAAAGTGGCTTGCCTGTCCGCCATACTGATTGCTTCCAGAATATGAACCCTGTAAAAAGAATGCAAAATTTTTATAAATACTTGTTTAAATACATCAAAAATTTTTAATGGCAAAAAAAATTCTTGGACCTAATATAAATGATACTCATGACACTGATAAGTAAGAAAGCTTCTGTAATTACAAAGTAAAATTTTGGCTCTTGTGTAAAGAAGGATATAACTGAAATGTCAAGAGTGATTGAATAAAAGCCCCATGCACTCTCTGGAATTATTGTACCTATCTCTGTGACTAAACTGAACTCAATATTTAATGGCTGCTGGGCAAATATGACACCTGAACCATGTTTGTTCCTGAGGAACTAATCTGTGTAAATGTTAGAGACAAACTGCCTACCTGTCCACCATGGTAGTTGGTTCCTGCAAAAGAGCCCTGTATTCAACAGAAACAGCAATGTTTACTCTGTGTTAACTTCAATGTCACAAGAGGAAAACCAAGAGAATATATTGACCTGTTGCAATGATCAAGTCATTCACACTGATTACTACTATACTGATTCATCTTGACTTATATGTCAAGTAATATATATGTGTATATATATAATGTATATATAAGTGATAATTGTTATTATTATATAATTTCTATTTATATAAATTCTAATTTATATGTTGTTTTCAGCACTTTTGATTCTCAGAATTGGCATATATTCCATGAGTTGTATACTTGGGCATGTCATTTTGCTTGATTACACAGACCAAGAAAGAGAAGTAGTCATCCAAGCAATTTTGACTATACTGAAAAAACAGGTAACTAAACCCTCCTTAGGAGGTAAATTAACTTGATCTCAGCAAAACAGTGGGGGGATTTTGTATGTTTGGGGTTTTTGTTTTTTTTTCCAGGAATTTACAAAGAAATAGGAAATATACTAATTAGACAGAAAAATGGAAACCGCTTTAACTTTTCCAAATACGTTTCTCTGCTCCATTCTGAAAGCATTTGGAGCCAAGATTTTAGATCTAAGTTTCACTAGTTCAATCATACTGTTAATTACTATCATAAGAGCAAAGTCCAAAACCCAACAGGTCTGCTATGAGATATTTGGGAAACAGATTCTTAAAAAAGTCCCAGGCCTCTCTTACAAAATGAGTAGCTAGTTTTGAATACAATACTATGGTTGCAAGTCACTTAATATTTTTGTCTTTAGCAGATCCAAAATTGCTCATTTTAGCATAATGTGGAAAAAGCTTTCATCATACACAGAACTTCACAGACAGAATTACTTCAAGAAATGTAGTTCCTTGGGAATTTTCCAGTGTGTGTACATACTATGAGAAATATATAAAGACAAAGAATACTTACTGAACCTCCACCGGGGCACACACACCCACCCTGTACAAAACACAACCAAACTTACTTTCCTGGATCTATGATTGGAATAGGCCTCTGAATTAGTAAAAACTCGTATTTGCTACTGTAAGAAAATGGACTATAAAACACTGTTCATAAACTTATCAAGCTCCACTTAAAAAGGTAGTTTCTTTCTCTCTCCGCTGCCCTTTTAGGCTAGCTGTGCACTTACTGATCAAGTTTTTAAATAGAATCTTCTAATTCCTCATTTAAAATTTACAGTAAAAACCTACTCATGAAAAGGATGAGTAAAAAATTCTGAATAGTAATACATATTTTTTTTTTTTCCCTTGAGGAGATCAGAGCACCTGGAATTTTGCCAGGGAAGTGGTCACAGCACCAAGCCTGTCAGAATTCAAGAAGCATTTGGACAATGCTCTCAGACACATGGTGTCATTCTTGGGTGTCCTGCATAGGGCCAGAAGTTGGATGGGATCCTGATGGATCCCTTCCAACTCAGCATGCTCTATGTTTCTATGAATACATACAGTGCTCTTTAGATGACTTCCAGTGGAGGCCTATTAGGTAACTTCTACTCTGATAAAGCTTAGTAAGAGGTGGCCAGGGGTTCACTATTTGGTGTCTCACTTTCCACATTCAGTCTGGATGAAATGTGTGAAGGGAAACAGTTCTTGTGGAGGAAAGTTACACAAAGCAATTTGTGAGTACATGACACTAGCAAAACTGTGAACAGTACAGAGGAAACAAAAGCATACCTGTCCACCAGACTGTCTGACTCCCGAAGAAAAGCCCTGGAAAAAAAGAGTAACTTACTTCTGTGTTACTCAGTAGCCTTTTCACTTGTTCTCTGTTGTTCTCAGTCTTTCAAATTGCTTGCATTTAAACATAACACAAAAAATCGGCTTCTTAAACCATGGTATGTTGAAGAAACATTTCCATGCCACAGGCCCCTGTATCATTTGCTCTTAACATGATCTGAAATACCAGAGAGACTTATACTCAGCAATCCTTGGTCAGTCTGGCTTAAAGCTATTCTATCTTAGAATGTTCCTTTTTTGCAAAAAATACGGGTCTGTGTTCCTGACGAACTGTGTACCCAAACTACAAATACCATGAAAGTACAAGTTTTACCTCTCCACTATACTGGCTGCTTCCTGAAGAAGCTATACCCTAAAGAAATGAGAAAGCATTTATATTGAATTATATTATATTGAAGGTTGCACATTCTTTAACTTATGACCTGTCACAGAAAAACACACTTTTATTTGTCTTCCATGGATTTAAGTGCCCCAGGGACATGAACATTTACTTTATAACAACACTGAAATCCACAGGCCTTTACAGTGGCTGCAGCGTAAACAGAACAATGAAGTTTGAATCAAAGTCAGCTTCACACAGGTGTGAGTAGTGCTGCTGCCCTGGACTGTGTGCTCACAGCAGCCTTCTGTGTTTTGCTTGTGTGAGTGGGCTGACACAGCAGAAAGCCAGATATTCATCTATTCTGCCTAAACACTGTTTTGGTGTAAGACATCCCTTCAAAAAATATTCTGGTTTTCACAAAAAAACCAAACCAAACCAAACCAAACCAAACCAAACCAAACCAAACCAAACCAAACCAGTGAACAATGGAAAAAACAACTCATAAACAGTAAAACAATTCTCACCTGTCCTCCATAATGGCTGCCACCTGGTAAAGATGGACCCTGAAGCAAAGGTGCCAATTATTTCTCAAATCAAGAAGCTTCTTTAAGAGCTTTTTAAAGAAACACTATTTTTTGCCTCTTTTGCACAATGAAAAATTACAGGAAGATAAACACTCAGCCTATTGCTTTATGTGTCACTCCATACTAGAGGCTATGCCTCTAGTCAGCACTAGGAATCCTATCCCTCATCTTTCATTTCACAGGGGCATGGAACACCTCTTAGCAACTCCTCACCTTCTCCCCTCTTCCAATTTGAAACCATACTGCTTCTCAGACACCAACTCTGATTCTGCATTTTGCTGGTGGAAATGAGGTAGAAGAGGGATAAATGTGCTTCCAGCCACTCCTTACTCTTAGAGCTAAGAAACCTTGACAATAGCAGGGCAGGTTGGAGGGTAGAACAAGATCAGAGCTGCATTTAATAGAACAGAAGCAGCAGATCTCCATAGTTTTTGTATTACTTCAGATCATACATCTTTAGATACCTATCTACTGTCAAATAAACAGAGTTTTCACAAAATATTTTTCAGTCAACATAGAAGTAGCAAGTTTTGATGTAAAAACTGTGTATTAGAATAAGAACTACACAGGAAGAGATTCTCACCTGTCCTCCATACTGGCTGCCTCCTGAAGAAGGTGACCCCTGAACAGAAAAGAATTAAATGATCCCTATATCCATGTCATAGTACTACTTTAAACCATGTTCCATATGAAGGGGTAGCCAGTTTCTTTCACTGCAGAATTGTGAGTGGACTGAATCAGACTGTGCCAAAATGGGTGAGGCTCATCTCCATTTACCATGGTGGATCAGAAATTCCATCTTAAAAACTCTTCTGTGGCTTGGTATCACATACATTTATAACCATTATATACTTAGCAACAAATTAGATAAAAAATGGACAGAAACCCCCAAACCAAACCCCAATCTCCTTAAAATGTCCTTTTACACAGAGAACTACCAAATCTCTTTGATAAAGTAGCAAGGGAAGAATACAAGGAAATACAATACAAGGGAAAAATAGTCACCTGTCCACCATATTGGCTGCCTCCTGAGGGAGGTAAACCCTGAAAAAAACCAAAAAATGGAAACTGAAACTTTTTTACACCTATTTCATAGACTCATAGAATCATTTCATGAGGCTTTAAAAATTCTGGTTAGCTTCTTTAAGTACTGATTTTTTTCAGAGAGACATGATGTCTAGTCCTGCAAATTTCAGGAATCAATTGAGTCAACCATGTATTTCACATTCTATTTTTTCTTAGTCTTGGATAATGATTTTCAGCTGAACTTGTTTTGTTTAATTACAATAGCATCCAAACACTACAGAGTAAGATTTACTGAAAAGATTTTAGATTAAGTTAAAGCTAAGATAGACAGTCAGGTGGACAATAAATAAACTACAAAAATGGGGACTATTAATGCTTACTTGTCCACCATACTGGCTGCCTCCATAAGAAGATGACTCCTGGAAAAAAATTGATAATTAGTTATTTCTTAATATCTAATTGGTGGAAAGAAGTGGCAAAGACATCTATATTTTGTTATTTAAATGCTTGTGTGTAATTATCCCAAAATAAACTCTGCGGTTTCTGTCTTTCTTGAATTCACAATATTATTACAGAATATAGACCACTGTCAATTTTCTTGATACATTAAATTGAGGTCCTTAATATGAGTCAAATATTTATAAAACAAATATATAATATAAAATATTAAAAGTAAGAGCTTACATGTCCTCCATACTGGCTAGCTCCAGAGGAATATGAATCCTGTAAAGAATACCAGATGAGTGAATTACCTGCAGTAGGATTTCCTTAAATCAAAACATGACTCTGCCAGGATGACAGGAGCAAGAGAGCAAGGTAAGAGTGAAGACAGGTGAGCAGGACTTTCAGAATGTTTTAATAACTAGAATTTAAGTTGAGCAAGGTAAGTTGGGAAAATAACTGACATCCTTAGCAAGTGTGGAAGGCAAAGACCTAGTGCTTTGTTTGTGTGACATGTTGGAAAGCTTAGAGTGTCATTCTTGCCAGTTCTTTCTCTGCTCATTTCTGGAGAATGGCATTTTTTCTATTTGGAAAGCTGAATGCTGGGCCAGAGCTAGCAGTAAAATATTGGCTACCTAACAGGACTCTGAAAAACCAAACTAAGAAAATTTACTGAAACCTCATACAACAAGAAGTCTCTTTAGGAGGGGAGATTGTATTTTTTTTTTTCTTCACAGTGGAATTAGATCAAATAGGAATAAAAAATGATGCATTTTGATTAATTCTTTCCCCACGTGTATTTTTTTTGTGAGCTTCATTTTGTAAGTTTCCCAAAAGAAGGGCAGTATTTGCTAAAAAAACCCATTGTTGTAATTTTTAGCCCATATCTAACCCAGTGATGAATTTCATTTACTGAGCTTTTGCTCTTTTTACCCAGTTCCCATATAAAAACTGAATTTAATTGAGTGAATGAATAACCATTGTATTCAGAAGTGGCAAACTGGCTCTCCTTTTGGAATGAGTGCTTACTTGGCTATTGTACTGGCTGCCTCCAGAAGAAGATGAGTCCTGGGGAAAAAAACAAACACCAAACCAACCAGTTATTTTGGTCTAAAAGAAGTATTTTGAAGCAAAACTTCTCAAAAGATAATAGTACATAAATACTAATACTAAACTTTCTTGCAGTAAATTATCTAAGAGGAATACAATCACATAAATCCATGTCCTTGGGGGATATTTTTACATAATTCCAAGGAAGCCAATGGAATTGGCTCCAAAAGTAAATATTTATACTGTATGTATCTACCTGTGTTTGTGACAAATTTTTCATTGTAAGACTTCTCTTTGAATGAAAACTGTTTCAAATGGAAAGAGAAATTGGGAGCGCTGCATGAATGTCCCGTGTGTATTTTTTAGTTACAATTAAAAAGAATGTCCTGTGTGTATTTTTAATTGTAACTAAAGTAGGTTATTTTCACAAGTGTATCACTTCTATTAGGCACTGACTCTTTTTATCCTCTCTGGCCATTATATTGATAAAGCAAACAGAGGATACACTTAGAAGCTGATGAACATTGCTTACATTTGCAGAGGAATCACTTCTGACTAAAGTAGGGGATCCGCCCTAGAAAGGAAAAAAAGAAAAGAAAAATTAGCCTTTGTCTTTGATCATAAACTAGAAATGAAACAAAACCTTAGAATGTCTATTCTATGGCATTTCAAAGGAAGAATATCCCAGCCTGAAATTAATTACACCTACACTTACTTACTTTTATCAATTTGCCAAGAGAGAAAAAGCCTTTTTTTGGCCCAGAAGATCATAAATCATGAAGTATCATATTATATCTACCCATAACTCATTGCCTAGGAAATAAGAGTATTACCCAGGGTGCAGGAATGTCCTTTATATGCTACATGTTGATTGACCACATATGATTTGCTTTGGAAAGCAGGGATTACCCATTTCATAGTCCTTAAATAATTTCATATGGACTTAAAAGCACAAGTGAGAAGTAACTCAGTTTTTGTTTTAAATTCGGTAAACAGTGATTTTTGATATAAATATTTGACTTGGTATTATTTCAGCTTCCTTTCATGATAGATCTTTTGTCAATCAATTCTGCTATTTAATGCAGTCGTTTGGGTTTTTTTGAGAAGAGGTGCACATCTCTGTAAATACTGTATGGTAACTGACATCACTGCTCAGAGAGTGCAACTCACTGCCAGCTTTGGGGCTTCCTGGCTTTTATCAGAAATAATGTGGCCAGCAGCACTAGGGAAGTGATTGTCCCCCTACACTGAGGGGGGACTGATAAGGCTGCCACCTTGAATCCTCTGTTCCCTTTTGGGCCCCTCACTACAAGAAGGACATTGAGGTGTGGGATTGTATCCAAAAATGGCAACAGAGCTGGTGAAGGGTCTGGAGCACAAGCTTTGTGAGGAGCAGCTGAGGGTGCTGGGGTTGTTCAGCCTGGACAGAAGGAGGCTCAGGGGGGACCTTATTGCTCTCTACAACTCCCTGAAAGGAGCTGTAGCCAGGTGGGGGTTGGTCCCTTCTTTCAAGTAACAAGCAATAAAACAAGAGGAAATGGCCTCAAACTGCTCCAAGGGGGGTTTAGATTGGATTTTAGGAAACAGTTTCTTCACTGAAAGGATTATCAAGCACTGAACAGGCTGCTGGGGAAGAGGCTGAGTCACCATCCCTGGAGGTATTTAAAAGACATGCACATGTGGCACTTAGGGACATGGCTTAGTGGTGACCTTGGCAGTGCTGAGTTGATGGCTGGACTCGAGGCATTTTCCAAGCTAAATGATTCAATGATTCTGTAACACTGAATCCTGGCATAATGAGAAATAACTCCTACCATATCAGAAACGTCTAAGTCACCAAAGGAACAATGAATATAAAATTAAGAATACATTCAGATAAGTAAGTTGGAAATAAATAGGATCTCACATAGTTTTCCAGTTAAATAGTTTAGTAAAAGAAAATGTATAATGAGCAAGTAGCACTTACAGAACTTCCCCCAGAACAATCACATCCACCCTGTAAAGAATGCAGAAATTATTTAAGATATCAAGAGCACAGGACTGAAATGGGTTCCAGTTACAACTCAAATTACATCTACCATCCCAGGCACGCAAACCATAAAGCTACATTCTTCACTGCCCAACTTCTAGAACTGAGTCTATTTCATCCAATGCTACCATTTCTGCAGTTATTGTTCTGAAGTGGCAACAAACTGCTAACTTTTTATCTTCAAATTTTCTTACTTACAATTTTTGTGATGTTAAAAACATTACTCATCAAAAGGATGAGTAAAAAATTCTGAGTAGTACTACAGAAAGCAATTTTTTTTCCGAAAGAGGCCAGAGCACCTAGAGTACATGCAGTACTGTTTCATATTACAGATGATACAGAAAACAAGTGATTTCTACTTGATAAAACTAACTGAGGGGTGGCCAGGAGTTCACCATTCAGTGTCTCACTTTCCACTTTCAATATGCATGAAATTTATTTAGCATCAAAGCAGCTACAGAAGCTCAGATGCATGTGCCAGACAGTTACTACTGGCTACTCTAGCTTGCAGGATGTCCAAATGACATGGCAAAAGAAAATAATGTGTTACTGAAAGTTTGGGCAAAAAGGACTGTGGTGAAGGGAAACAGTTCTTGTGAAGGAAACATAAGAGAAGTAAATTTGAGTGCCTGACTCTAGCCCAGCTGAAGATTGTGGAGAAAGAAAATCATACCTGTCCACCAGACTGGCTGCCTCCTGAGGAAGGTGAACCCTGTAAACATTACATTCTCATTTAAAAACTTTTGTTTGACACGTGCGTTTAAATACAAAGTGTTGTCTTTTACTCTTTTAACTATGTTTCAAAAGATCTATCAGGTTGAGAATGCAATTTTATCTATAGAAAGAATAATGAGGATAAAATAAACCACAGAGTAGTCTGGAAACTTAGGTATTACCAATCTGGTAATATTTTCTTGAAATACGTACATTGGGGGCAAAAACCCCTTCTAATCACAACAAAGAAGAAAAATTTCCCACCTGCCCACCATACTGGCTGCTTCCAGAGGAAGATGAGCCCTGAAAAAAAAAAAAATCACTTATTTTGTATTTAAAATATATAGATGAATGCCAAATATTTATTACTTTCATTTTTCCTGGTGTTAAAACATCAGTTAATACATTAATTGTATTTTGACTACTCTGCTTGCATTTGGACTTTTACACAGAGATATGTAAGGAAGAATGAATCTTGTCCACAGATTAAAAATTGCTGTAATACAATATGAGGCCTCAAACTTTTGTATGACAGATACTTGAGGTCAAAAATACAAACATTTTGTATTTACCTGTCCACTGGAGTAGCTACCACTTTGAGAAGATGACCCCTGCAAAAAGCAGACCCAATTTATTTTTGTTTGAAATGGCTTCTGGAGAACAAGACTGTTGTACACACACAATTTTCAGTTTTTTTATTCAAACAGTTTGCAATTTGATTTCACAAGACATGATGCCAGATGTCATGAAATTCTGGGAAATAAACGGTTTGGTGTAATATACTCATTGGGATAATTTTTACATAGTACAGCCATTTTGGAAGGGAACTGCAAATAATAAATAAAATAGATGCTTACATGTCCACCTGACTGGCTGCCTCCTGGGGAATAAAAATCCTGGAAAAATGTATTGAAATTACATGAAAAAACCAAACCCCCAAAACTGGAAAGATCAGAGTGGAAGATAAACACTCCTTCTTGCTTCTCCACATTCCTTATTTTTCTGTCACGGATTGTTCAAGAAAAACAAAAAAAAATCTGATGTCTTTCTGTATAAAACAGCACATGCCCCTTCATGACTAATTGCTCTTTTGGTGGAAGATATTCTTTAGGATACAACAGTTGAAAGAGTTATATCTCCAACAAAATAATCTATCAGTCCGTGTCATTAGAATAAATACAGTATGTGCCATGTAAAAATGATAGGAAAATGGAAGCCTTCATATATATGTCATACAGCACAACAAAGCAAAGGGTTGCATTTAGAATAAGTGCTGGACAAATTATGGTATTGAAGCCCTTTGCAGTAAAGCAATGATTTAAAAAGCGCAAGGACTTGAACAAATAAATTGTGTTATCGCATTTGTGATGTAAGTTTGAGATTCAAGAGCACACCTCAGCATCTGTTGGGATTTCTAGCAGAACTTTAACTCTTTAGCCGCACCCTCATTCCCTCTGTGCTTGAGGACTTCCTGTCCCGCACTGGGAGCTGCCCCAGGGTTTCCACACAAGATGTAATTTAGGTGCTGGCAGTTGCCAAGCACTGGGGCCAGCACCTGGCAATACGTAAGGAAGGACGGCTTACCCGTTCACTCTGGCGGCTACCAGTTGGCAAGGCAGAATCCTAAAAAATATCAGAATCTAGTTATTGCCATGGAAAATATTACTATTTCTTTCTAAGCAAAGGTAGAAGGCAAAGGAAAGTACTGCTTGTGGGAAGGTTGAAGATGTAGGCTATAGGATAACCAGTCTACAAGTTCTTTCTCTGATCATTTCTGGAGAATGGCATTTCTTTATTTTGAAAGCTGAATGCTGCTATAGTGAAATAAAGGAATGAGATCACATCTCAATCTATTTTATGTCCTCCAGAATGTTTCAGTGAAAAACATCAGCATTTGGAAAGCTGTCTTGATTTTTTAAGACCAATATGTGGTACACATCTGTTGTTATACATTAATTTCTTTCAGAGGGCTTTTTGGGCCCTCATATTTTAGCTTTCTTGAATATCCATAAGAAGATTTTGATATAGAAACTGCATTGAAGCTATTGACAATGTATACTTGTGACTAAAGTGCATGGCTGAATTTATCATCATTTGCAGAGAGCAATTTCATACTAACGAGGACCCTGGAAAACACTTTAAAATTGTAAAGTTTTATAAACAGCTTCAGCAGAATTAACAGGAAATATACTTTAATCAGGAGAAAAGGCATCTTAGGAAAAGCAGGCAGTTTTCACCACACTATGTGAAAACAGACCATTCCTATGCAATATATAGATGAAGGAACTTGAATCTTACGTATGTGGCATTGGAAAAACAAACTAAGTGTAGTGCGACTTGGGGATGGAAAGAGGGAAGTAGTCATATACTAATATTGAGTTTTGATGGAAATTGTGAAATAAAAAGACCTTTCTTTGTAATTGCTACTTCTAATAACCAATTCAAAAAATGATTGTTAGAAGTCAGAACTGTTGTAACTGCAATTTTAATTTGTGAAGTCCTTATCATGCATAGCACAATCATGTGACATCAGATAAGGTAAAGGTCCATGTAAGCACCTAGGTATTTTAAAAGGTAGTGAATTATGACATTGATATTGTTAAGAAGAAATGCTTACACTATCTTCAGTTTCACTGCCTCCCATGGAAGGTGAATCCTGAAAAATGATGAAAACCCATTTATTTTTATAGAGAAAGGAGTCTTACATGCTCTTAATTGTGGAGAATATAAAATAGAAGAATAAAGCTAACTAACTGCCTTGAATCTCCAGTTTTACCTAAACTAGGTAATGTGAAAAAAAAGAAAAAATATGTAACTTTACCTGTTTCTTAAGCAGAAGAGGCTGGAAAAAGCCCCCTCCTTGCAAACATGCATTTTTATAAGGAAAAACTTTTCAATGAAGTTAATTTGCAAAGTTATAATTCTCTATATTCAAAAATCCCATTACTTAAACTTTCAACAGCTTCTGCCTAAGTAAGCTATGTAAAGTAAACGCACAAAATATTTTCCTTTTGAAGGAGGAAATGTTTTGCTAAAGTATAAACAATAAAGTAGTTAAAGCATTGAATAGTCACAGGGCATAGTTAAAAACTGTATACATAGCGCACCATGTTCTCTACATTATGGAAACATTTGGAGTTGTTACAAAAGTAAGAAGAAACAAAAGTTAAAATGGCATTTTCGTGGTCATGGTCACTTAAAAGTAACTGAAACACAGAACCCACGACACATAAGAACCAACACAGCAAGCTCAACCTTTTGATGTAGGAGACAAATAACATTTACCTGGCCATAAGTGTCAGAACCACTATATGTGGAAGATCCACCCTGTTCAGAAAACATAAATAATTTTCATATTGCAAACAGACTCTTTTTTTTTGGATGCTTACTGTAGGGATCTCCTTCTTGGCAGATTTAAAAAATATAATTATTTACTTAATTATCAGAATGGTTAAGCAACTCAGATGTCCCTTTAAAACACTAATGTGACATACTATTTAACTCAAAATCTAACTCCACTTTTGAATAGACCTTTACCTTACAGGTAATTCAAAGCTAGCACTGTTGAGAAGAATAAGCCTTAAAGGTTGGATGCATCCCATCTTTTACTCCCCTATAAATTTCCAGACTGCTTAGTTAAAAATATGTACAAATTTACTCATTCCTCAAAGAAAAGACCACCTTCATTAGAATGTACTGAGAGCCAAAATACAGATAGATCTGTGTATTTACTTCACCCAGGGTATTGGCCCTCAGCAACATTTACACAAAGAGAAAAAAAAGAGTATTTACCTGACCGTAGGATTCACTGCTGCCATCATAAGCAGAAGACCCTCCCTGAACAGAAAATAAAAAAAGCTGATGAATTTGATTCTCCCAAGAAAGTGTTTTCCATCATTCAAGGACACAATAGGAATGAAAATAAAAGAAGTCTGNAAACTGCAAAGACCATTCTGTACTGTTCCCTGTGAAGCTGCTCACCACCAGGTTACATCAGGGTTAATTTAAGTTTTCTGCTCTAAGGGACAACAGTTGTGTCTGTATTACAGTATGTCATAGCACCCACAATATTGGAGGTGAAGGAACCAGGAGGATGGGAGTCTGTATTATCCTGGTGAGGGAGGAAGAACTACTACCTGTCCATAGGGTCCTCCAGGATAGAAGAAGGGCCCTCCCTGTGCAGAAGACAGAACGGATTACCGGTTTATATCTGGCTACTCCTTCAGGGAAGGTTTTAGATGGAGCTTCTGAATAGGGCATTTTAACTGAATGTTTACCTGGTTACCAGAATATGTGCTGTGTGAAGAACCTGGGGCTCCCTGAAATGAAAACACAGACTAGCTATTTTCTTGCAAACAGGACAGTGGAAATACCGAGGTATCTGAATCTCACTCTAGGCCAATACTGTTGAACAAGAAGGGACTTTTTATCACTAATTTTTTTAGTTAGATGAAAGATCATTCCATGAAAGTTGTAAGCATAATTTAGTCTTTTTCTCTGATGGATTTCATGTGGTAAGGTACAAATAGCTAATACAATTCTTAGGTGTTATGATAAACTCAACTTTTGGGTGTTGTATTTTACAACAGCCACTACATGGGGAATATAGAAATGAAGATAAAAACTCTATTATCTCTACACACAAGAAAGAACACCTACCTGTCCGTAAGATCCACCAGGATAGAAGGAAGGCCCTCCCTGCAGAGAAAACATAGAAATTTACTGTTTTGTAGTTGAATTGTTTTCTCAAAGAATACTTTTAGGCTGCTCCTTTGCAGGCACAGTGACCAGAATATTTACCTGGTTACCGGAGTAAGAACTGTGGGAAGAACCTGGGCCACCCTGAAAGAGAAACATAGACCAGCTATTTTCTTGCAGATGAGAGTTTAAATACCTGCATATCTGGGTCTCACTTTATACCCTTTCTCCTAATTTTGAGCTAATTTTTATGTGCCTAAGTAAAACTCAAGACCATTATTGTTAAAGTGGAATAAATCTGGCAGCAATTTTCTTAGCCTGCTGAAACTTGAATTCTGCAAAGAAACTGCAAAGACCATTCTGTACTGTTCCCTGTGAAGCTGCTCACCACCAGGTTACATCAGGGTTAATTTAAGTTTTCTGCTCTAAGGGACAACAGTTGTGTCTGTATTACAGTATGTCATAGCACCCACAATATTGGGAGTGAAGGAACCAGGAGGATGGGAGTCTATTATCCTGGTGAGGGAGGAAGAACTACTACCTGTCCATAGGGTCCTCCAGGATAGAAGAAGGGCCCTCCCTGTGCAGAAGACAGAACGGATTACCGGTTTATATCTGGCTACTCCTTCAGGGAAGGTTTTAGATGGAGCTTCTGAATAGGGCATTTTAACTGAATGTTTACCTGGTTACCAGAATATGTGCTGTATGAAGAACCTGGGGCTCCCTGAAATGAAAACACAGACTAGCTATTTTCTTGCAAACAGACATTTACATAAATGACTCCATTCTGAATTTCTATTCTTTCAAATAAAGCAGTACAGAAACCATTAAAAGAGAATGCTGGTTGGTGCTTTTTGTTAGAGATAAGGAAACCTTTAGCAGGTTCTGTTATTTCCTGTTCAGGTTAAAACATCTGAAAGTAGTACTAACATTTAATTTTACTCTTTCTAATTACAGAATCCTATGTCATACCTTGCAGACTCTGTTGTTATAGATGATCATGACCTTGATGGTCTTTTTAAAAACTGCCAGAATACTGAACTTCCAAAGTGTAAAGAGCATTTAGGAGAGCATATTTTTCAGCTCACCGCTTAAAGGAGAAGACTATTTACCAGTACATGACATTCACTATTTCTGTCACTTCCCCGTTATATACAAAAGAGAGAAAGTATTATTCTATGGTTAGACTACTTCCTCTGAGACTATTTGTAGACTAAGATCTTGTCTTTAAATGAAGTTTGGAGAAAAAGCAGAATAATTGCTGTCTGAGGAATTTGGGGATCCACATAAGTAAAACCATTTTTTCCTTTGAAACAAGATGGTTTAAATATGTATAGCTTTGACTCTTAATTTATAATATTCTTCAGATTTGAAGAGATTTTTGTGTAACTCACAGCTTTTAAATATAGAAGAAAGCTTTTTGCAAGAATTTGTCTCCTGTGCTGAAGTATCTTCAAGGAATCACAGAATCACAGAATAATCTGAGTTGGAAGGGACCCAAAAGGATTATCGGGTCAAACTCCTGGCCCTGCCCAAGACCAGCACCAAGAGTCACACCATATGCCTGAGAGTATTGTCGAAATGCTTCTTGAACCCTGTCAGGTTTAGTGCTGTGACCACTTCCCTAGGAAGCAGGTGACTCTGTCTTTTATGTAAGATTTATGAAAAGTAGTTTATTTGTACATATACATCTATCTATAGCTTGCTTTTTTATTATTATTAGAATGTAACCTATCAGGGCCAGTCTGTTTACATTCTAATCTAAGCACTGTAGCTGCCATGTGTAGAGGGCCCTGGACAGAAAATGAAGTTCATTTCTTAATTCAGTTTCTTCCTTTGCAAAGATCACTGAATTTTACTGTTGGGTGAAGGCAAAGATCAAGTCTATTGCTACACAGTTTATCAAAAATAAATTTGATCTGCTGATATGATTAAAAACGGGGAAACAAGCTCTTGTGTATGAAAGGGGACACATCTGCAATGAGAATTGGTTTCTAATGTGTCCAATTTTGATGTCTTATTTTCTTCATGTTGAAAATTTTTGTTGATAGCAATTAAATATACTCTCTTCTCCCAACCAAATTGTTAAAAACTAAGGGGTTTTTTTGCACCAATTAAATCATGCAAAGAAAATGTTTATTAGAATGAAAAAAAACCTTGCATAAAGATCTCCACATTTTTGCTTATAAATGGCTTTTTTTTATGCAATCACACAACAAATAAAAAGGTTTTTCCTCAATGAAGTTTCAGTATTGTTTAATAGACTAGTTTATGTTTTAAAGCATGTAGGTCATGATTACTGCTTAGCCTCTATTAGCTGAAAGAGGTACCCGACCAAAATTACTGTTGCTATATTTTAAGTTATGAAATTAAGTTCAGAAAGCAGTAATTTCTTTATACAATTAGTTTGCTTAAATAGCATAGGTTTTTTTATAGAAAGAATAATCCACAAAATGCTTCTCGTAGAAATCGAAAACTAAAAAAATACTACACCATTCAAATGGGTTTATGTAAATACAGCTTCAATAAAAGGTTCAGAAATATGTATCCTGATAGAAGACAGATGACTTTAAAATCCAAGGTGACTTTAAAAGCCAGAAGCCTGGTAAAGCTAGTCTATAATGCCCACATAAGCACATTCCTTGGCCTTTTTTCCTGGCACAGAGGCATTGCCTAAAAGAAAAGTTTATCCAGTGCAACTGAAAATGAAATTTCAGTGATTCTCTTTAAGGGAAAGAATAGTTTAAATGTTGATTTAAGAGATCATATTTTGAAATATATTTTGCAATATTGAAATATCAACATATTTTGATATTTTTAGTTACAGTATTTTATTGTACCAGTGAGAAAGACAAGGAAACTAAGCTGGATGCAACTAAATACTGTGCTTACTACAAGGTGTATTGACCGGTTTTTGAAAGCAATGAATAATTAGCACATAATAGTCAAGTGACAGAGCATCTGGATCACCAAACACACTTACAGAAAATAAGTGGCCAAACGGTAATTATGCAGTTAAGTGGAGCTCATTCTTTCATTTAATTGTGGATAGTTCTACCCATACTAAGGAAATTACCATTAATGTTTAGTGTTAACCAAATGTTCATATTTACAAGGTGATTAATTCAAAATACTCCATTATATAGAAGGAAGTATAAACTCAGAAAAATAATTACCTGTCTATGACCACTGCTTCCATCAGGACAAATGCAACCACCCTACAAATTAAAAAAAGGAAACAAATATTGCTTTGTGGAAATCTAAAATTAAATATTTTTTCAGATGCAAAACTGTTTAGGGGAAGAAAGCCTGTGGGACTACAGAGTAGGTGTGACCTTTCCTGTACCTAGAACAAATGAGGAGACAGGACAGATGTGTACAGTTAACGTTTGCTTTGGAAGCCAGACTGACAGTGCATCTCTCAGTGAGATGTCTCAAGGACAGAAGCCTCAGCAAGAGAGAAGTATCTGGGTAGTCAGGAGTATCACCATTGTGCTATCACCAATAAAATACATATTATATTGAAACAGTGCTAAAAATTGATTTCAGAGAGACATTTCTGAAAAATTTAATGTGAATAGGGTGACTTCATTTACAAATTAATGGATAACATCACCAATCTTCTACATAAATCTACTTAAACTCTGACTCCTGAATTTAATTAGTTTAATTACCAGGAAGCTATCTGAACAAAACTAATTAAAAATAAAAGAAATCCTGACCTGATTACTTGATCCACTGGTTGCAATAAATGATCCACCCTGTGAAGAAAATAATTCTATTTTATTAAAGCATTTTATTAGAATCTAAACTATAAAACTATGTGGTGAGAAGCTCTATCACAAACTCAATTACTTCCCTGCACCAACAAACATAACCTGTTGAATTACTGTGAAAACATAAATTAGGATGAAACCTAATTAAATTGCTTGATACAATTCACAGGGAATGGGCATTAGGAAAACTAATTAAGAAAACTCTTACCTTCCAGAGCTCAGAGCTCTGTCTGCACCATTGAATTAAACTTCAAACTCTCTGAGACAGAGGACTATGCTAATATCAAATCTACATAATGCTGGGTGTAGCAGGATTTCAGATCCCTGGGAAGCTGGTAGGTACCAATACAAGATAAGATACTAAAAAACCAGAACAAGGTCCCACTCTGGATCAGATAAATTTCTCATAATTCTCTAATATATACACTTCTGCAGCAGTACATAATCCTACAGAATATGAAAGTTGGACCTACTTTTGTAACAGAAGTATGTAATCCCTAACATGTGCATTCTTACCAAATGCAAAATGAAACAATTATATATATGGCCATTACCATCACTAGAGCATGAATGTTTCTAAAAAAAGAATCTGAAACAATATAGTTTGTATTTTTCAAATGAATTTTACAAAATTTTATGTAAAGAAACACCTGCAATTCTTACCTGCTCAGTGGGGTGAAAGAACAGAAGAAACTGTGTATTCTGGGCCCAATATCACTATTTACAACTGTGCAAAATTATAACATTATAGGGAAAATGTTGTCAAATCAAAATGGCATCCTGCAGCACAGAAAAATTACTGGAACCTAACTTTCAAAATGAAATGTAATTTATCAGAAAGCTCTTTGATATCATTCAGTTGACACTATGTTATTACCTGGATGTCAGAGTGGCTGCTATTTGAAGGAGAAGATGCATTCTGTGAAGAAACAAAAAAATGACACATTTATCTGTAAGGGTAATAAAATAAAATACGTCATTCTATTAGGAAAGAATGACCTAACCCTAAAGAGAATTAATTCTCTTTTGTGGACACTAGATCCTTCTTCTTTTGTGGAGGTAATACACAAGGAGCTATAAGCTAACCACTACCAGCAGTAGTTCAGAAAAAGTGACAAGAATGGTTTACCTGTACATCATAGGCTCTTCTGCTTAAAACATGTGATGTGTCCTGTAAAAAACAATAACTTTTACTATTTGGAGATGAAAACTCTATGACCAGTGATAGGTCTTTTTTACATTCCATATTATTTGCTTTTAATAGGTGCAGACCCATTATTGTATACATTGAGTAGGAATGCTTTATTAAAAAATAAAAGGCTATTTGCACATAATTTTTATAGGCTACTACTGAGTCTGACTTGCAACTATACAATACACATATGTGTATCTCCTACACAACTGCTGAGCACAATAAATTAGCAAACATTATTATTCCATCTTTCTTCAGCTAAAATGTTAGCTGTCCTTTGTTTGTATGATACTCATTTAACTTTAACTTTAGCCTGGACCAACTCTGTATGTGCTTAATGAAGAACAAGAATTTGAGCTGCCCTATACTTCAAAGCATGATTTTCATGTCTTTTTTTCATATATATACTTTCTTTAAAGAAATTCACCCAAAGAGCAAATACCCAAGTAATTTTATTTTACTTTCCCCTCATGGAGGAGAATATCAACTAGTACAAACATAATTAGGGAAAAATTAGGTATAATTGAGACAGATTAGGTATAGGTAGGACCAAAATCCTACAAACATGCCTACAATCCTACAAGAAATAAAGCGATACTTACTCGGGCAACAAGAACTTTCTTCTTTGCACAACCAGAACGCTGTAAAGAAGCCATAAGGCTGTTATTACTTTACAGGTGTAGTCATCTACATGAAATACTTTAGCAAAAATCTACTACTTGTCAAGGTGGTGTTTGGAAAAGGAAAATGTCCAGATATTTCCTTTTATTAGCAGTAAGAGCCTTAAAAAGTATATTCTTTGTCTGTTCTCACTTTATCACTTTCAACAGAAGTTCCTGCTTAGGGGATCTCCCTCAGCTGAACCACTGTAGTTTAGAGAACAATCTGTAAAAGGATTCTCTCTTGCTGTTTTGTTGTTTTTTTGTTGTTTTGTTTTGGGTTTTTTTAGCATTCCCCATCCTTCCTTGTGAGAAAGTTTAGAAGCAAACTCTTTCACAATGAAGTCCAGCAATACAGACTGGATAGAGAGATAACCACAGGAATACTGACATCTTTCATGAACAAAGGAGGAAACGATGATGTTCCTAAACAGGGCTTTATGATGAAAGGTGTTTTTTTTCTGAACATTTAGAATTGAACCTAGAGCAATGCATTCAAGGTAAATACAAGCCAAAACAAAAGATGCTTTCAGAAGGCCTCCGTACTTTCTAGAATATGTTTGGTGCAGTACTTAAGTACTACAGAGGAAAAATCGGGAAAACAACGAAGCAGAATATTGAATGGCTGAGAACTGAAAAGGCAAGTAGCTGATGACAGGTTACTCTAGATGGCAGTAAAACAAAAGGAGGTTGTGACAGATGGAAAAGCTTTTCTGTGAACAGAAACAAGTAGGAGAAAATGTAATTTATTTACACAACAGTATATTTGCTTGGTCACAATCTATCCATGTTTCTGCATGTAGGACAGACGGAAAGTCTTGACAGAGATAGTAATACTGGGTAATACTGGGAACAACTGTTACTTTATAACAGTGGCATGTATGTGGCTTTAAATCTGAACGAGTGAGAAAAGCCTGAGATGGCTACATGCCTCATGTACATGGGTGATTAATTCCCAAATACCTGTCCATTTAAAGTGGATATATTATGAATAAAATGTATTAGTATATACTCTTAGAAGTATTGTGCCATTTTAAGTAAATGTGCAGCAGCCTTGAATACAGAGAAATAATTAACTTTCTGAAGGGTATTATAAAGTAATCATATACTAAAGGTCAACAGGTCTAATATAGAAGTGTTCAGTTACTAACACTGTCATTAATCATTAGAATAATACAGAAAAAAGTACTTACCTGGTTATTGGTACTGTAGGTAGTGTCATTCTGGAAAAGAATACATTATTTCCTTTTTTGAGCATTATTTAAATAAAGTAAGCTTACAGAAAATTAATTGTTTCTGATACTGCATACAGACATAACAAAAATGACTTATTGCTCCCATTCTCCACAGTCTTCTCTAAATTAGTATGAAATTCTACTGTTCCAGTCTGTAAAACATTTTAATAACAACCTTAGATTGGTAGAAATGTAACATGAAAAGCAGTGGAATATCTGTCACTTCTTCTTGCATTCATTGTATGTACTTAAAGATTTTTCTTTCAGGTTTGTTTTTTTTTTCTTTAATTAATGTAAAATGTACCCTTAGGCTTTGGGGAAAATAATCTGTTACAGGAAAGGCATTGAAATATTTTTATTCATATTTCATTTCATCAAGTTAAATGCATTTAAAAGCACTAAGTGTATCTGTAAACATATGTATGACAATTTGCAGCAAGAGAAGAGGCAGTTGCTGAAGCAGCTATTAGTGTGAAAACTCAGCATTCTTTCTGGATCATTCTGCTCCAAAGACTGCATTTAGCAGAGCAATATTTTCTCCTCTATGTGAAAAATATTGTGATGAAAATATAGTAGAGACAGCATACTCACATCATCACAAGCATTGGGATTACTATCATCTGAGAAGTCTTGTGAGTCCTAGAAGAACATCAGATGCCAGTTATTCCCTCAAAAGCATGAATTGCTAAAAATACACTTTCATGTTGTACTCTACAAGACAGAAGAGATGCTCTTGCAAAGGAGACGCTGAGTAAAATTAAATTACAGTCTTTATAAGACAAAAAGGAGCCAAATACATAGCTGCAATAGCGGCTGACAGGGAATGTTCCAATCTTCAGTGAAGAAAAAAACCCAACAAAACAAATCCAAACAAAGAAAAGCACAGAAACAATTATGTTTTATTACATCTTTGAGAAAAATGATGCAGGGACTACAAATAATATGTAACTAGGAGAAAGAAAGAACTACTTACCTGATTCTCATAATAAGTGTCTGAGGATGATCCACCCTTTAAAACAAACAAAAAACGCAATGAAAATTGGAGAAAATTAGGATATAGAAAACCTGATTTTGAGCAGAGGCTAAAGTTTATATGAACTGATGTACAAGTAGTGAAATAGAGTATTACTTACTTGGCCACCACCATAGTTTTGTGAGTAGGATCCATCCTATAAAACAAACAAATATAAACTCTAGTTCAGAAGAAATTGTGATTTGGTTCAGAGGCTGGAAAGCTAGAATAAACAATTGCCTAGGATTCCTTTGAATAAATACAATTTTCAAAATATCTGGATAAATTATCAAATATTATAAAAGTTCTTACCAGGACAAAATCAAGGTCTACCTACCTGGTTGTCACCATAACTTTGGGAGGATGATGATCCACTCTGCTAAGAAAAAACACCAACAAAATAATTAGAATTTGCATTACCATATTGAAGATCAGATATTGATCAGCCATCATGGAAGTTAAAACCATCATAAAACCTGAGTGGGAGGCAATATTTACTTGGCTACCACCATAGTTTTGTGAGGAGTATGAACCACCCTGTGAAAACAAAACAGCAACAGTTATAATGCTGGAGAGCTGAATTTTATCTTAGTGCGTACAGCTATCCTATGTTGCTGAGTTCTATGGAAGTTCTATGTAACTTCCACATTTATGTAAGCAGAAATTCAGGGTTGATAAAAAGTGTGTCTGCAGAGAATGAGTTACAAACTGGACACGGAGAGACTCTGCAAGAGTCTATATCCCTGTGAGCACGAAAACTGTACTGTGGATTAGAATTGCTTTAAAAGTTTTTACCAATGGATAATAAAGAGCTACCTACCTGACCACCCTGTGATCCACCCTGTAAATCAGACAAAAAATGCTTTAGACACTGTTTGGCCATGGAATATTTTTGATGAAAGCTATGATACTTGCTTAGGAAGAGTAAGAAGCAGAGGCAGACAGGCAATATAGATATAATTTCTAACATAATAAGCACACATTGCCAGTAATGCAATGGTAAATACTAGATAAGGCATAAATCAAGGAACCTCAAACATATAACTTTAAGTAAGGTCTAGTGCACAGATGAGTTCCACTTGGAACACTCTCTAGAGAATGTATCTTTTTTACTCCTATAGAAAATGTAATTTATACAAATTGAATGAATTTATACAGGTTCCCCTGGTAGCATTATTACACAGAAAGCTATGACCTGTGGGATACAGTGGCCTCAAGGAGAAGGTTTTAAATAAAACACTCAGTATATTTCAATGTGCCCTCTTTAGAAAAGGAATGTGACTCCCTCCAGTGAAATCAGAAGAGACATTTGTAGAAGTATTAAAGTCAAAAGTGCATAATAAGAACAGTGAAATCCTGAACTATTCAAGTGAGTGGGAAATTTGCCATTCACTAAAATAGGACTGAGGCTTCATTCAAAACAGTCAAAAATGAAATGAGAAGTATTATCTTTCAATGTTCTAAAAGGTTTTAGAACAAAATTTAAGCAGTTTCTTTTTTCTTAAAAAGAAATAGGTCCTCTCAAAAAAAATTTAAAGCTATTATAAAATATATACGTATTTAATATATAATTCTATCAAGGTACAAGTTACAGCACATAGTATATCCTGTACCACATTATAACTATATATTGTAGCAACATCTAAGTTGTTTGCACATTTATAAATATAGTATATATTTATATTGCTAAAACACAGTATTTGTTGAAATAATGACTCTATCCAATTTTTCTATTTCTTGTGAAAACTCAGTAAGACTCAAAAGAAATACAGTGAACAAGAAAGAAATCATCTATTGCTGCTTTCTTCCTAATTTTAAACATCACAGGGATGACTTCTTTAAACACAGTTGACATCTTTTAAGGTAGTGGTCTGCAGAGCTCCAACACTTGAATTTGTAACAAATACACATGTAGCTGTCTATAGTTCACTGCACAAACTCAGTGAATTGTTAAGCCAGTTTGTTTCAGGAACCTCAAGTGGCAGTCCTAACATATTTTCTGGCTTTTGATAGGAAAAGAGAGGCTGGTGAGCTGCAGCCCTGAATTAAGTCATGCCAGTTAAGCAACTCTGCAGCAGACTTCTTCTTTCCAGAATCTGACCCTAATGTCCTAACGATTTAGATGTTTCTCAGATGTAATACTAGGAAAAAGGGGCAAAAAAGACTCTAAAGCCCCTGTGGTACTTCTGTGTATAGGAAGATAGTGATTTCTTATCTCAAAATTTGTAAGGTTACATGGATTTGTGCAATATGAATCTGAATTTGGGACTAATTGAGTTAGTGTCAAAATTAATTGTGGATGCATCTTAAAATAAGAGGAGAAAGACCATTTACCTGGTGGCAGGGATTGCTATCATATGAAACACCCTGTCAAAAACCAAACAAACAAAAAGGTAAATGCCATTTTTCTTGCAAAGTAATTAGTTTCCTTAAAATTTCTTATGTGAGAATTAACATAACAAAATTCAACATATAACTTTACAGAGGGTGAGTTAAATTTTATTTAACCCTTAAAGTGTGTGGCCTTACCCTCTGTCACTCTCATACCCCCATACAAGCATTGAGACAAATGCACACAGATGATCAAAGGACTACTTGTGAGCCACAATGAAAAAGGCAGGTTGGTAATTGATGTCTCCCTGTATCATCCTAGTTCCTCTTGATTGGCAAAGATGAACTGTTGGTGGGGTTTTTTTGGAAGCAGCTGCTGCTGTTGGGTGACCATCTATCTAAATGTGACCATCAATCTCTAGCTAGATTCACCCACCATGCATTTTAGGCAAGGCTTTGAGAGCCACTCATTTACCCGTGTTGGGTGTATCTTGTGATAACAGGATGAGGAACAGTACACGGAAAGAGTTCTACCTCGGTTGTCACCCTCCCATTATTACAGCACAGGTCTTCTCTTGATAAGTCAACCTGTGACACAGCTTAGTGGAAATGACCTGTTCTTCAGTGTTTATCAGTTTCATTGCTGATAACTGTGTCCTTGTTGCACTGCTCCTTATGATACTTTCACATGCATTTTCATTCATGCCTAACTTACATCAATCCCAATATTTCTGCTAAATACTGCTAAAAATGTCTGTATCAATACTTATCTTTCATTCTGGTTGCTTTCCTCAATATATTTATTTAAACATAGGTTTACTATTACTATTGGCCTCACCCAGGATCCTTTCACCTGGGATCTCATCATCAAAGACATTGCCTTTACACCATTGTAGACATACACAAGCTATAATGGAACCAGGATGAAAACTACTATTTGATTCCTATTCCATTTGAGCCACTCTCTATTCCTATCATTTTCTATAGAAAATAAATGGATGAACATCCAAAAATTCCCAAGCAAATATTTTATATACTTATTGAGTAGACAGATTAATCACTTGTCTTCCATGTGTAATTCTAAATGGGAGCAGCCATTTCATATTGGTTACAATGGCCAACAATATCAGCCTTTCTTGACCTCTGTGCTAGATAAGTCTTTGTAACAATGAAAGCAATAGATTTCAAACTAACAAACATTATAAAAATTATTAAAAACATGCTACTATTGCAAAGAAAGCTGGGTCTAGTTTTCAAATAGTTTGGAGAAAAAAGTCTTACTTGTCCACAACCACTGCTGCCACCATAAGAAGCAGATCCACCCTGCTGGGGAAAGAAAAAGAGCAGCTCATGATCCAAATATTCCTATTCTCCATTTCAAACACAGATATAAATTTTCAAGGGCTTTAGCTGCCAGGCTGCTTCCAAGGTAGAGGACCAACTATATCCTACGGTGAATTATGTGGCAAAGTACTGAGTATGTTGAATACTGAAGTGCATCAGAAAGCTGACACCTGCATGCACTCCTTTCTACAGAGGAAAGTGCTGCTTCAGTGAGCCTATTGTTTCCAGAGCCATATGAAAAAAGGTTCACGAGACTTAAGTCTAAAGACTACTTACTATATTATTTCAAGTAAAAAAACCACAGAATTCTCAATACATATATGGGAACATCACATACATGCTGTATAATGACCAGTGACTGACTGATGCTCACCTGTCCATAGGAACTGCCACC
>VXAD01004457.1:27278-263843 GCA_013399195.1 Dicrurus megarhynchus | reverse complement strand
CGCCGCTACCTGCGCTCGGTGCCCTGCGGCGCTGCCAGCCCGCCGCGGGGTCCGCGCTGGGGGAAACCGGACGGATGCGCCAAGGACGCGCCGCAGACCAAAGAGACGCGACCAGCCCAAGCACAGGGCAGAAAATCGCGAGCTGGAAAAACTGTGTGGGTCGGGAATCTGGTTTTGAAAATAGCCACCTTTGCTGCCGTTCGTAAGAAACCTGTGTGCTAAGTGCTGTTTGCACCTACGGCTATGGGAAAGGAGCTTCAGGACATGGGCAAGGGTCAGTGTAGACCAAGACAGGACAGTCCAGCCACTGCCACCGGGAAGGGTCCGTGCAGTTAACTGACTTCAGACACCTCAGATAATGCTGTGAACATGACCTAAATCAAAGGTTTGATCAGTAGTCAAAGTCATTTCATCATCCAGGTCAATGAGCACGTTTCTTCTCTACTTGTATTTCTCTGTCATTTATGGCACTCGGTGGCTTTGGAGCACTCTCGGTAGTATTTTGTGATCTGACTAGTGACTTCTAGAGTAGATTTTCAGCATCAGCTGCAAGCTACCATGTTGGGGTTTTTTTGCTGGAAGTGAACCAAAAAATCCACGTTGTAACAACAACTTCCATTTTTAATGGCCTTTTACTAAAAGAGCAGGTTCCTTGCCTTCGCTTACTCAATGGAGACTCTCAACGCACATTTTCATTGCAGGATCTAGGCCAAAGTTAGTAATAGTCTGCAATAGCTATAAAGCTATTTTAAGAAATTACTTGGGTTTTATAAAATAATATTGTATTATAGCCCCTTAGGGAAGATTTGTCTTGCACATTTACAGTGCCTGTTATCACTGTGTTCTAATACCCAATTGGAGCCTTTAGGCACTATAGTATTAATAAGTGATAGGAGGGGTAGTGCCCTTGTGAAATTCTAGGCTAATAGGAACTTTTTCAGGAACAATCTTTTTCTGCACAATTGTTGATTTAAAGAATCATAAATATTACAACCTCTGCTCTTTTATTTTTAAAAGCAAAGTTGTGTAAGGCTTACTGGCAGGCAGCAAAATGGATTGTATTTCATGAGACCACTCAACATTGCTATGGTTGCATGATGTTATTTATCATAAAGAAACCCAACGTATTTAATTTTAAAAATGCTCTTTTAGCTTTGAAAAATTCTGTCTCATCCACACTGTTTTTGAAAGTGCAAGTGAGGAATACGCATTTATTGAGATGGTAGCATAGATTTCATTCAGTGTTAACCTTGCTGACAAGAAATGGGATTTTTCAGTCAAACTCAGCCCTTAAACATATGCTAGCAGAATTTTAACGTTTTTTCCTACCTCACTGATACTGAAATTTTTTTTTAAATACTGTTTCGTTAGGGAATAAGAAGGTTTACAGTCACATTGAAGCCATCTATCAAATTCTAGAGCAAAGGTATAAAAGGAATTAGTCAAAACATTAGAGGCAAAAAATAAAATTAAATTCCCCCCCACTTTCTAATCTATCTTTTTTCTTCCTTTATTACAAATTAAGACAAAAAGTTCTGCCATCTTCCCTTTTCTTCACTGACATCTACAAGTATCAAGAAAGTCAAAGTTTTATGATGATTTAAAAGCACAGATGTTGGTTTCTGCCCTGAGATCTCACAGTCTAAACAATTGCCTGGACAATTGAAAAAAGGACCTGAGCACCTACAGAGCTCAGTGCTGCTGCAGTTGTCACCAGCCAGCACAGCAGAACATTTGGTGCTGGCAGTAGCTAGTCATTTTCACAGACTGTGAAAGATACAACTTCCACCCACTCATGATATACAACCAACTAAATTTCCCATGTCTTGGGAAGGCATTGCAACCCCAGACTCCCTTGTAAGAAGGGAAGAAAAAAAGTTGTGGCACTTTGATTTGAAAAGCAGCCAACATTGCACTGTGTTTTGCTTCCAAAGTTCCAGTTTTAGACAAACTGTGTGCCTGCAGCTTGGGTACCTTTGGGCACTTCCACAGCAGATAGCATGGGATAGGTCATGAGCTCCTTTGCTGGGTGGTGGTGTGTGCAAAGAGAGAATTACGAGTTTACTGTGAAGTCAAAGATACATGGAGAATTTAGGTGTTTGTAACATTAAATAGAACTGAGAGAAGTTTTTCTAATTCGTATTTGAACTTAGACCCTTCAATTTTCTTAACTCTTTCTAAACCTAGTCCAAAGTTATTGCACACGTATATTGAAAGGACATACTTTAGGATGTCTCTCCTTAAAGTTTTCTCTCTTGGTTTGGTCAGAAATCAGAAGATGATGTGTGCTGGTCTACTTTTTCACACAAAGCCAAACATGGGACCTTAAGAAACACTTGAGGAGTCCTAAAATGCCAAGTTCTGATTGGATGAAGTTCCTGGCTGACAGAAACAAGACCAGAGATTCACTTGAAACATGAAAAATTTTCTCATTTTAGCATTTATTTGCAGTTAAATTCTTGATTTAGTTATTCAGTTAAATCAAAGAACTGAGGGATACATTTTCTTAGATCAAGGAAGTAACAAAATTACTAAATATGCCTATTTTCTTTACATTTTTAGTTCTAAGCATCAAAAGTCCTGAAGCTTTTTTAGTAGGTCTGACCATGTATCCGTACACCATGACCTTATAACAGTACTTGAAACAAATTTTATCCTGTGGCTAAATGTGTAAGTGTTAAAAGGGAATGTAAATTAATTTAGGAATATAATTCTAAAATGATATTAGCCTGGATGAATATGAACAACATTAAAAGGAATCAAAGATACAGGTGATTCACTGAACTACAGGTTTACATTTCATTTAGATCATGTTCCCAAGCACAAAACAGCAGCAGCACCTGCTTAGCATCGCAGGACATTACACAGCAAATAAGTAACAAGAATGCGTTGTACAGTAATAGGAAATATGGGGAGGCAGAATGTAAATAAGTGAATTTGAATTTTGTCAGGATTTCAAATTTGAATGTTAGTATTGGAACAAAGCCACGGTAACTTGAATAACCACAAACAGGTTTTGGTCATGGCTTTTGTTTCATTTCTTATCCAGAAGCTGGCATCCTATCAGCCTTCTAGTTCCTTGAACATTGACCTTTTATTGATAGTAGTGAAACAATGTATCATTTACTTCATTTCCTCCATCACCCTGGTATCCCATTTCTATTCCATTGTGACTGCATCTTATGCTACTCATCACATCAGCATAGCACAAATGTCTGTAAGCCTTCGCAATACAATGATTTAAAAAACAAGCCTAGAAATTATTTCATCTAGAAAAAAGATAGGTAAAGTAACTGGGAGAAAAACAGTCCAGAGTGGGTTTCCCCTGGGACACTTGGACTCCTATAAAAAGATATTATTTTAAAGGTGATAGAGGAAAGAAAGCAGAATGGATAAATATATGAACCAAGAATTTTTACCTTCACACATGATGAACTAATAATACATCAGTATTAGAGGTGGGATAATCCTGGTCTATAAATAGTCTCATGTAAGGCACTGGTGATACCAAAACATAGGGAATAAAGCAACAAAAGCAAAGTTGTTCAGATTTGTTACCAATCACTAGGATAACTGGATAAAACTGAGTGCCAAAACAGACTCTCAGCAAAACCATCCCAAAGTTATTTAACAGGCTGAGTAATCTTTTAAGGAAATGTGGAAACAGTCATTCAGGACTGGAGTAATTAGAGCAGGGAATCATAAACTGGGGGAACAATGCTGTGTTAGAAAGAACTGACAAAACAGGATTTCCATTTCTGCTATTCTGCATCAGCACAATCAGAAACACCTCTGTATTGGTTTTATGTTAAGAAATTATAATGTAAGAAAACTTCAAATATCATTGCACTGCTTCCCTTCTGTTACATTTGTTCATGAAATTCCATGAAAAGCATATTCGCATTTATGTATAATACCTGAAATCAACTTCAGTCCTCACAGGGCAACAGGTTTCCAAAAAGTTGCATTGATATATTCATTGAAGCAAGGAGGTTCTTGAAGTTAGAGACCTCTTTTAAAAAAAATGTGGCTTTATTTTCTCTGTAGCAGAGACCAATGTAAAATTCTGACCGAAACTGAGAAAATTGCTCTGAAATCATAAACAAATAATAATAAGCTATCAGTGGGGAATGGAATAATGATCACAAAAACATCAACAGGGAAATAAATTATATTCGAAGGGAAAAAACTCAAGTGTTTGATATTTCTCGATACTGAGCCAAGTTTTCCTCCAATGAATACTTCAGAGTTATTGCCAAATAATACAGAGTCCACTTCCCCCAGAAAAATCATACCTAAAAGGGAGTATATGTCAGTGTAAATTTCTGATGATCACCAAATACAACTCCAGCTGTTGCCAAGTCCCTCAGCTACTTCAGAGAACATATTGAAATTGTTCAGGAACACTGTTAATGGCACGTATATTTTCATGTTCTAGCCTTCATCTCTTCACACTGTTTTATTTACTTGTGCAGTAGCAGGAATAACAACACTTTTGCATGGTCAGCCAAAGGAGAAGCAGCTTTTTTTTTTTAACTTTGTACCTTCTGAGGTCTCACAAGCAACAAGGTTCAGACTGCAAAACTGCACTGAAAATTGAAATGCTGTCCTGCAGAAGTCAGAGCAGAAAGCGCAGAGGGGATGGCAGCTGCCTTCTGTCCCACAGGCCCAGGCATCTATTCCTGCAGGAATGCAGGGCTCGCAGGAGAGCCACCCTTTTTCTCACACACGTGGTTCCAAGATACACTGGGAGGACGTATTTTTGGATGTTGATGTACACATGCCAGTGCTTCTCAGTGTTTTTCATTCCTGAGACACATGGGAATTCTGACTGATTTACTGGCATGCCTTGCATCAAAGTAGAAGGGAGAGAAAAAAGAAAACTGTACACCCTGAAAACAGAGTATTTTTCAGGTAGATATTTCAAGTTCTATTTTCCCCTCGTAGGAAAATATTTTTTCTCTCTGTCATCTCCCTGCATTAAGAAGGTCAAACGAGTCTTTTCCACACCTTCCTGAATTATGAAGATCTCTTAATACTCTCCTTTGTGCTTCTAGAGGTGGCAGATTAGTCACTCTCTTCATTAGTCATTTCTCTACAGGTGAGATAAAATGGTAAGTGGATATTCTAAAGTCAGAAGATGGCAAGGGTCAGATATTAACAGCAAAAGCAACATGTACTTGTGCCCATGACAGAGGGGTTGAACTAAATATTCTTTAAGGTCCCATCCAACCATTCTATGATTGTATGATTCTGTAATTTCATTAATGGTCTTTAAACACACTTTATAGGAGTCATTAATGGAGTTTAGGGTTGTAACGTGGTCAGATGATAATTTCTTCTGTCTGACAGAAGCTCTGGACATCACCTGGTCCAAGTCCCAAATTAAAACAGCTTCAAAAGTACATTTGGTTGCTCAGGGCTTGTCCAGTGGTATTTTGAATCACTGAACTGAAGAGGATTTACCTTTAGTTTGGCTATCCTTGCTGCAAAGGACTGGTTTTTCCTTTGCTCTTAGAATATTTTCCCTCGCTGCAGATTATATCTATTCCCTCTTCTTTTGCTCTGTACCTCTGAAAAAAAAGTTTATCTTTGCCATCTGCTGTTCAGCTACCCATGAGATAATTGAAGACAGCATTAAGATTCTCCCTTTGCCTCCTCTTCTCCAGGCAGAACAAACCCTGCTCTCTCCTTTATAAGTCAGGTGCTGCAGCCCCCCAGCAATCTTACTGATGCTCCAACGAGGTAAAACCAGTTTATCAATGTATTTTTCTGCATGACTCTACCATCTTGTGAAAATATAGGAATGGTGCAAAAGAAAAGTTGTTATTGCTTTATTATTTCCCTTATTAATCCACTTAATGGCAAGGATTTCCAGCAAGCTGAAATCCTGATGGGTTATGTGCTATCACTCATGCAGTGAATTAAAAGGACATATTAACCTAACCCATATTTCTTTGCTTGTGAGTTTATTCCCTTGTAGCAAAAAAAGGAAAATAATGATTTATAATCTGAAAGACAGTGATTGAAATCAGAATCTCATTATACAATAGATGCTTAAGATAGACAAATGTTGCGTTGCCTGCTACATTTCATCCCTATCACTCACTTATGTGGAATCCAATTGTAATGCCAACAGTAGCCTGATAGAGAAGGTTCCATGAATAGCTAGTGATTCTAATTACTTACTAACTTGTATTTAAATGGCCAATTGAAAACACAGGGGAAAAAATTACAAATACTAAATGAGAGCTTTTATTCATACATGAACAGCGATTTAAAAAAATAAACTATACTGTGGCTTGAACTAATTTTGTAGAGGATTTAAGTGAAGTCATATTTTGTGGCCAAGACAGAAAGTCCATTTGTAGAAATACTAACATGAAGAGCCAATTACCACTAGCAGCTGTGCCATATTCTGTTAATATCAATAATCCTGAAGTTCAGCTAAATTCTAACACAGTTCTATCTTTTTCCTAAATTCCTCCTGTAAAAATAAATTTCTTTCTCTGTTGCCTTACAAACAGAAAGTCACATCTTTTATTTTCTGTCCCCTTATTCCCATTTTAATTTAGTTTCCTGCTTCAAACCATTTGAAATTGTGTCATTCACTATTATGTATTGTATCCTTAAAATTCCTTTGGAGAGCTCATATCTTCCTCTAACTTAAAAGTGTTTTAGAAACTGACCTTCTCTTCTGTCAGGTAGATGCCTTCTTCCCTCTGTTTCTAATGTCTTTAGATTTGCCAGTAATTCTGGACTTTGCTTTTATAGTTCCTATGCTTTCTTAGTGGCCACCATGTTTTTTAGGACTTTATGCCCTTTTATGTCATCTGTCTTGGTACTTTTGGAAAGAAAAATCTTCAGTTTTAAATTGAAGTTCTGTGTGAGTAAAGTACCATATACAGCAACAGCAGCAAATGTCAATAAAGAAAACATTTAAAAGAATTACAGAAATGAAAAAGAAAAAGCACATGTATTTTCAAATCTTAATTGCTGTTAAGCGTAGCAGGAATGATTCAAGAAAATATTCGTGCTTTTAAAGGGCCCCACCTACTTCTGAATCTTAGGGTTTCAGGCCTGAAAGCAGAGAATGTAGCTGCTTCCTTAAAACTCAGAAATGCCAATGTCCAAAAAGCCTATTGTGAAAACAATTTTTAAAAAATCCTTTTTAAAACTATTATTTTTTTATGCTTTTCTTCTAATATGTGGTGTTTTCCCACTCTTTCCTAACCTTCTCTCTTAATATGGAAGCACAGTTGGAATACTGAATCACACTCCAGAATGGCAACAATTGGTGTGTATGTGGTGTTAATTGAGCTGGGAGACATTCCTTACCAGATGGATATGGATTTTTGAGAATGCATAATGGCCCTTTAAGAAGCTTAATAGAAAAGTATGAAACCTTTTACAAGCAGCATTCCAAAGCAGGACTGCCAAAAGCAAGTGCACATAAATAGCTCTGATAATTGGAGCCGTATTCCTGCACTCAGTCCTGCAACAGAGCGGGGCTGCTGACCACACACCATGGTTGGATTAGCCACCTGGTCTGGGCTGGTACTCGAGTTGCCCTCATCTTCTACCAAATACCAGAAACTTGGGTTGTCCTCTTTGAAAGAGCTTCAGCGTTTGTTAGTCACTGAACAAAGTTTCCCGCTTTCCACACACGAGTGGATTTTTAGATCCTGCACTTGTTTTCAAAGCAGCTACAAGTTGGTGCGAAGACCTGGCCCCACCATGCTGTACACGTCTTCTCCAGGTGCAGCAAGTCCTGGGCCCACATGAAAAAAAGGGGGAAGACGACATTAAATCCATCAGAACAGAGGTAACTCAAGGAACAGACACCTGAGTTTTACATTCTTCAGATGAGACTCTGGTGAAGAGCCATCTACATAATACTATTCATTATCTATTTTCTTTATCTACATTTTCAAAAACATGTGTATGGCATATGTTTCTCATCATTAACTATGACCTTTGTTTATTTATAGTTTTAAAACCCCTGACCACTGCCAGACACTATTAAAAATAAACATTTTAATTGTTTTCATGTTTTATCCTCCCCTCCCCTTTCCACCCCAGTCTGACAGGATGAAACATTGTTTTTGCTTGGGATATAGCTGCTTCTGCTGCAACAAGAAAGAGGACTAGAAGGAAGTTGTATACATATTATCAGAATAGTTTTATATTCAACAGCCTGGAAACAAAGCAAATGCGATCTCCCAGCCCTCTTTAAGATAAATCTCCCCATTCCCAGGCTCTGCCTTCAGCTGAGGGTGCAGAAATGAGTACTGAATCGCTCTTCTGCCTTTAGCTCAGCCAAACTTAGCTCTCTCTTCCCAGCAACACAGCCGCAATGCGAGAGGCCATCTTCATTTCCCGTGTAAACAAATAGCTGGACTGTTCAGTGAAAGGTGGGGTTTTTTTTCCACAGGCATATGAAAAGCCTTCTGCATCAAAAATTAATTGCTTTAACAACTTTAAGCTTTTGGGTTTTGTTTGCTTTTTGCCATTTGTGGTTTGTTTGGTTTGGTTTGGGGTTTTTTTCGCACAGGTTTAAGCATTTGATTACAGACCTTGTCCAAAGGGGTACGAAATACCAGAGGAAAGTTAAACCACAACTTTTTCCAGTCTTTCAGATCAGCTGGCTTTTTTTCTCCATTACACAGATCAGTCTTTTCTGGTTTTAGGGTACAAAGCCATGTTCAGGGAACATCCTTGGCACCAGGGATTTTACTGCATGAAGTCCATCACCTTAATAGCATTGCCCAGCCTAAATCTCTTAGGCGAGATGCCGGGAAAAAGGATAGAAACACACTAATTAAAGGTGCTTCTAACCCTCCTGCAGTGTTATCTGCAATTCTAGGTGTACATAGGAGAAGAATTAAGTTCTTTTTTTTATACTGGATACACCTGCTTTTCTGGAGTGTTCTTCTAGTTTCTCAGTCAATAGCAATGACCAATGATTGAGAGAAGCTGATTTGAGAATTGATTCAGCTGAATCACTTTCCTAGTTTGAAAAGGGATAAGTCATACTATGTGTCACAGTTTTCCTTTATTCCATTTGCCTTTGTTTGAAAATAAATCTCCTTAGGCAAAAGCATTCTTAGTAGGTCTGCCTGGCCCAAGGGACCCCAAACAGAGTTGGGTGCAGTTTTTGCCAAGCAGGATAGGAGCAGCATCACATAACTGCCTGCTCAGAAGCTAAAAACAAAGGACACCAAAGAACTCTCTCATCTTTAGGGGAAAGGAAAAAAAATTTATAAAGGACAAAGGATGTAGGTAACCCTCATCCTCCATTCCTCTGAGGGTTCCCAGCTCTTCCTTCTCCTGTCTTTCATTGTCATGATGAGGTAAAATACCTCCATGGTGAAAAATAGCAGGTGAAGGAAAAACAGACAGCCAGCTAGGATATTTAGGGACAGCCTGTCAGATGGTGAAGCAGTACAGTCCTGATAAAAAGAAGCTACTAAAATGCGTCTTCT
The DNA here is from genome assembly GCA_013399195.1 of Dicrurus megarhynchus. Lineage (NCBI taxonomy): Eukaryota > Metazoa > Chordata > Aves > Passeriformes > Dicruridae > Dicrurus > Dicrurus megarhynchus. The sequence continues at coordinate 254,358 of VXAD01004457.1, read as the reverse complement.
CTGTAAAGATTACCCTCATTCTTCCCAGACAAAGGGGGCATAAAAGTATTCTCAGGCCGTGATAAAAAATGATTAGTGAGTGTATGTGTCTGTGTGGGACAGTGGAGGTGTCCAAAGAAGTGGTAAATGGAAGTTTTTGCATTGTTCCCTGTGTGTTTGGGAAACAGGTAGAAAATAGGGCAGGAACAGTTAAAAACAGAGTGTTCTTACATGTTCTTTCTTTGCCTTGTTTTTGTTTGGTTTGGATGATTACTGGTCTGTGAACACAAATTCCTTGTGAATATATTAATTTATTTCTTTGTTCCTTTTCTGCTCTCTGTGTTAGATCCCTCCATTCAAGAGGCTGCAAGTGGAATTTCTGATCTCTCTTCTAACCATCTTCAGTTGTTTCTTGATGACAGAATAGAAATCAACCTTCCCTGAATGTAGGAAACTCAAAGTCCATGGCCTAAATGAGAGCTTTGTGATTCAGAGGTGTGTTCCTCCATCCTATCTCAACAGGTGCCATTGTACCTCCTGCTGTTCAGCTGAATTACCAGCATGAGCCTCATTCTCTCCAGGCACGGCAGCTGTGCTCATGGACCCAGAGACCTGTCCATGCTGACTGAAAAGTTACAGTCACACCTAAACAGGAAGAGTGATGGAAAATTTGACTGCAGAAGTTTCCAGCCTATGGTAACCTCATTTCCACTGTGCTTGGGAACTGCTGCTGTGTTGAGGTAACAGAAGAGCTTTCAATTTCCAGAGAAACTGCAAAAAATCAGGCATCTTCATCTGCTGATGCTAGTGTTCACACTCCCTGTCTCAAATGCACTGAATGGATGTTGTGGATCATGTACAGCTGGTAAACCAGCAAGGCTCAATGCAACCTCCTGATTCCCTGTTTGCAGATGAGTAAAGCTCTGCTTTTATCTCCTAACTATACCATCATAATTTACAATCCCAATTCATAACCCAGAATTACTATGGAGTATTTAAATCACCCAGGCAAATAAAATATTTCTAAGTTATGATGTAATTTATATTGGTGACAGTATTTCCACTGAACTCGCACAGCCAGGCTTTCACCCACTAAATCTTGCCAAAATTAATAATCAGCCATAATAAGTAATCACTTATTAGTAATCTAGGACTTCACTGATGTCCTGACAGCCTGGTCTTCTGCATGAGAGAAACTTTAAGAGTTTCCTGAATTGTGTCCAAAATAGAAATAAAATATAGATAGCCTTTCAGAAAAATAGATATCCAAATTTCATATGGATTTTTGTTAATGGAAATCCACTGCAGTCTTTACTAAAATCAGCTTAAAGGTTACTAACTGCCATTTCTATGTAATCTGCATCTTCTCTCTTTGAGAATTTGCTTAGCTCGTAACTGCAGACCTATTTGTTATCAACTGGAAAAAAATGTCTTTAGCCTAATGATGATAAAGTTAATGGATTAAACTTCCTGAGGTTTTGCAGTACGTTTTACATCCTCTTCTCATTCTTACGATTCCTGTTCTGACCATTCCAACATTTACCTGTAGGAATCAGGAACTTGATATTCAAGCAGCTACACACAAGCTGATACTGCTCCTCCTTGAAACCACACATTTCCAGTAATTTTGGTGCAAGTTTGTAGCAAACTGGCTTGAGAGATTAAGCAGATGTTATAGAAGTAAACCTCGGGGGAAAACAAAACCACAACCAAAGAAAAAAATCCCCACAACAAAAAAATCCCTGAAATCTTAAACCAAAATTAGGCTATTGTAAAGGTACTTCATTGTGCTTTACTGAACAAGGTAGGCAAATGCTATTTCAGTTCATCCTATCAAAAAAAAATTGAGTTACATTAAATATTATATATTCTGGAAAATTTACCAAGTGGAAGAGGAAAAAAAGAGGCTCAAAAATTGTTCAACTATAAAATAAGACCTCTCTTTTAAACCAAAATCTGATATTTTTGTTTTACTTCCATTGCCATTAGAATTATATAACTGAAGTAAATAATTAGATGCCCAGACTCTGTTTTTTGTGTTTGGGGAGGGATCCAGTATTTGTCAGAAGTCTCAGAAAATAACACTGGGTGTTTAATACTTCAATTCTCATTAGTTGCAAATAAATCAATTAGTTATGAACAGTTCTGACTCTCCTTGTAAACAACCTAAAAGCTACACATACTGATTTTTAGAGGCAGGGTAAAAGTTCTCCCACTTTATTTATAGAGGTGGAGAGAGACAAGGATATCCTTTGGACTACTGCAGCTCAAAACTCAGAAAGAGTTTCCTGCTTCCAACTGTGTCACTAGGAAACAGGAAAAGCAAAAAAGAATATTTACCAAAAAAATATTCCTCTAGTTTGTATATATTATATCAAAGTGCTATTACTACTGGCCATGAGAAAAAAAGCTTAACATCTAGTCTTTCTTGACTTTAGGCTATTTATTATCATAGATTTACACTTCTGAAATCATAGTTAACAGCAGAATTCCTCTGTGTTCAGAGAACATTTATAGTCTAGGAATAGCTATTGCCAGAGGAAATAAGCAAGAGGGTCAGGGGACAAGCAAATTAAAAACAAACCCAAAATAACTCAAGGATGTACTGCTTTGGTAAATATAAACTTATTTTCAATGTTGTTTTTGTAAAAAGGATGTCTATATTGGATCAATAATAATGTATTTATTGAAACGTACAGGAATCCATGAAGTATTTATTTTCATGTGAAACAGAGCCCTGAAATCTGTGAAGGTGACAAGAAGACTTAATAATGCATTCCCCACCCCCCAATGTGTGTTAATCCTGATTAATCCCAATTTTAATGATATTTTACAGGCTGAATTTTTTAAGTTGTTACCACAACACACAGAAAATCCTTAGCATGGCTGCCAAATTGATCTAATCCTTCACTCCACTTTAAGTAAAACAAAATAATAGTAGTAGTCAATGTTTTCTTCTCCTACAGGAAAAAACCTCCTGGCTATCGTTCTCTGAAGATGCACAGCTATATTACAGCTCATTAGGAGCCTTAATACTAGGACCCACTTGCTTGTTTTTTCAGCATAGGCCATGCACGTGGTATCAGATGGTTTTCAGAAACCCTTTCATTCTGTCACTCCAAGGGGTACCACAGTACCCATGGATGTAGGTGAACTCCATCCATGCACACGGAAAGACAAGTCTTATGATGAGTTGTGTAAACATGCAGTATTCTTAAACAAAACAAACAAATAAGTACAAGTCTCCCCCACAAAAACAACAACAAACCACAAACAAACTCTCCCCACAAAATACCACAACACACAACACAAACGATAAAAGAAATCCCACCTCACCCCCACAAAAAAATCAGTATTATTATTTGCAGGAAGTCAGGTGCCAGCAAAAAATAAATTAAGAAAACATTGCTTAGCTGAGGCCTGATCTGGAAGCTTCAGAGAACATTCGAAAAAGTCATTATACAGAAGCATGTCAGTCAAGAGAGCAGCTTTCTTGCAGTCTCAATTTCAGAAACAAGTACACTGCCACTGCAAGGGTGTCAGATAAGCTCATCTCAGCTGGAAGTGCTGGACTGAGATTGAGTCACAGTGTTACAGCTTTTCTGCATTCTTCAGTTTGTTCTCTGTAAGGGTCTAACCTGTCACATTTCAAACAGGTCTTCAAAGGCACATTACTGCCGTCAATATTGGGACCAAATTTCACCCAATGGGTTGATTCTCCTGTCCAGGCTTTCAGTCTGGTACAGTAAAGTATGGTCTAAAATAAGTCAAGTGATCCAAACTTCTTTGAATGGAGTAAGTAAACAGTACTTCCTTATCAGGCCGTGCTAGATAGAAAACAGTTTTGTTTGACACTTATAATTATTGGATACCTAAGTATACTAATGGTTGGCTGTGAATACTGATCATGGATAAATTCAAATATTGTCATGGCTGATAAAACTTTTAGTATGGCTAAGTTCTGCTACAATAACAGTTGACCTCAAATAATCATACATTTTTTAATAATCTCTTCATCTAATGTCCATTTCCCCCTCAGACTAAGTACTTGTATATTTCAGAGAATGGTTTAAGCATTAGGAATGTGTTCTGAAGCCAATTTTCTTAGGTTTATTTTCATTCTAAGAAAACCCCAAAAAAGCTACCACTTTTAAAGGGCACAACTTCAATGTATTATTTCTCCTCTTGTATAATGGGCATTCTTACTGAAGTACTGAAAATCAAGACAGTGGTGATTTTGCTGATATACCAATAGCCTGAGAAATATCTTCAAAGGCTGTGAGGTTAAAGGCAAGGGTCTGTGCTGGCAAAGGTCTGCGTTGGGCACACTGTGCTTCGGCAGAGTTGCACTTTATGCAGAGCATAGAACAGCACCAGGTTGTCCTTCTGGGTTGTTTCAGCCTACTTCCCAACATGAAACACAACATCCAGCATATCTAAGAATTTTCTTTAAGTCTACCAAGAGACTTTCAGAATTTAATACACTTCTGCAGAAGGCATAGGTGTATTTCCCCACACCACTTAAGAATAGATTAAAGAGTAAAATTTAAAATTAATCTGGCACTCAATTTAATAGTAAGTGAAATTAAATGGGAAGAATAAATTTTAAAACTTGCATATTTTTCCTGTGTGTTCTTGGAGTAGTTACAAAAGCGAGACTAAAACCAGCAAGAGTAGTGATTAAGCGTTTCTTCTCCCTTTTATGTTTTCTATGATCATTTGAAAGACAGGATCCATAGGAAAATAAAGGCTTTTTCCCATTAATCTGCGTAACACGAACAATCAGGTTTTACCTTAACTCACATGATTTTAATAAAATTCTGTTTTATGTTATTTTAAAATAGTGGCCTTGTGTACCACATGTGTATACCAAACACATGCTTACAACTGCATAGTGGAGGCTTTGCTGTCAAGTATCAAAATTCTGCAGGCTGGTTATGCAAGTTGGAAACATCTGATGCTCCTGTTCATAACAATTTCTTTGTAGGATTACCCAGGAACAATTCAGAGAGGCCCAAACAGTCCTAGCACATTTAAGGTTCAGGCAGCAACTTTGTGAAGTTCCTATCTGTGTAATGTCCCGAGACAGCCTGGTGTTCTGCTGGTTACCAGAAATTTCTTTTAGAGAGGGGAAGAAAAAAAATCTACCCTGTGAAAGCCAGAGAGGCAAATGGAAGTTAGTGCTCACAGGGCCCTCAATGGGAATTAAAATAAATGCTCCTTGTCATTCCACTTACAGCAAGAACTTAAAGTCTGGAAGTAAATCAGCAAGAAAAGCTTGTCCTTTGTCTATCTTTTTACTTATTTCCTCCTTCTCACCAAAATGAATGATTTCTGAGTACCTAAATTGGTCTGAAGAAAGAAAATATTTATAATACATGATGTGTTTATAATAAAATAGGATTAGTGAATATTTAAACATATAAATCACAAATGCACTGTAACTGTGACACACATGGTCTCCCATACTAATATCCAGAGAATTCATCAACACTGTGACAGGTAAGATAAGACAGATCCCTGCTGTCCCCATCCTATTTATTTACTAATGCAAACAACATTAGACAACTTGCCCTTGTTTTACTCTACTGGTAAGTAGCTTCATAAACCTACTGGCTACGCAGAGATCATCTTTTTAGGTTAGATTATGTTAAAAAGAGTTATTTTGGAGGATCAAATTTTCTCCCTTTTTTTTTTATTAATAGGGTAACCTTTTAAAGAAACTCAAACCAAGATTATTTGAAAACCAGCCAGATCAAAATCTAGCCATTGTAATTTCAGTTCACATTACCCTTCACTATTAAATCTATAAGCACTAGGCTTCCTTGAATTTGTGCAGGATATAAAAAGAGAAAGCTTTGTGGTACCAGCTGAAAGTAGTTAACTGTTAGTGTAAGAAAATAAATTTTATTCCCAAAGAAATTTAGGACTGGAGTTCATGCAGTTGCAGAATCATTGGGAAATCCAAAATGGTCAGACTAAGGTGTCTTCTCCAACTTGTCCCCTTGCTTTCCTTATCAGTCAGAGGATGTATATGCAATTGTATCACACCTCTGTCCGTTTTCCAGGCCAGACTATTAACACTAACACATAAAACATCATAAAGCCAGGAATTGTAACACCTGTAAATTCACTAGCTTCAGAGAGGCAATATATTATTATTATTAGTATTAGTATTAGTATTAGTATTAGTATTAGTATTAGTATTATTATTTTATTTTATTATATATTATGTTATTGATAGTGTTATGTATTTTGGATATTATGATGAAAATGCTTCACCAAGAAACAACTGGTCAATTTAGACATGTGAACTTCTACACTAAACCCTTCTCAAAATAGGTTAAGGGAGTTGTTAAATAAATAAAGGATGAAAAATAAAATTGCTTTGCTTTGTTAATTCTTTGCAGAAATTACTTTGGGGGATACACATTCAGATGTTTTACGGATAAATGTATTAAAGCAACTCAACAGGACTTGAAAGAACTGCACTCTATCCCTGACTTGCTAGGAAATCTTGCCACAGAGCCTTCTGTATCTATTACTCAGTTTTCTTAGAGATCAAGTTCCTATTAAGCACTTTGCAATCTCCTAGGAAAAATATATAAAATAGTTAATTCTATTACATATTTCATGATTTCAATGCTAATCCTTCTTTCACTTTGCATATAAACAGCAGAAGCAGGATCAATGCTTCTGGTAACAATTTTGGAAAGCTAAGGATTTTTTCTGACACCCAGGTAAAAAAGTTTCCAGAGGAGTTGAAGTAGGCCAGATGGATATTTGTCAATGGGTCTTTCTGCATGGGTTGTAAGATTGAGGCTAGTGCCTCAATAGACATGGAGCAGGGGGGTGGATTTATTTTGTTTGGTGGTTTGTTTTCTTTTTCAACACATTGCTCTCTTGGTGTAGAAGATTCACAGAGTTTTACTTCTACCAATCCAGTGTCAACCACCTGTAGGGATAGCAACTACTTAACCCACTCTCCTTTAGCATTCTGAAAACTACTATCTTATATGTTGTCTGCCAGCTGACCCAAACTTCTTTTAAAGTGTATCAAGTGGTTTCAGAAACAGGCAGTGATACTTTATTCTATCCTTAGTAGTTGGTTGCAAGACTTGTTGTACAAACTACAACTTGTCCTATACTGCAAAAATGGCAATACATTATTTAATTTTGATCCAGCATTTGCATAATAGTCCAATGAAAATCCCAACTCCCTTATTGACAGTGTCTGCCTGGAGCCACCACTTTCCTTCTGTTTTACAGCACAGTTGGTCAATCCTGCTTCTCAGTGACAAAACTCACAACTTTCCAAGAAATAAAGCCTACTTATAAATTAGTTTGGTTTTGCTTTGGTTAAGCAGTAGAACAACAAAACTTGAAGATGCAGATTTAAAATATCTCAAAAATTAATGTAAACTAGAATTAAACATGTTATTGGAGCTGTGTGACTCCTAGGATGTGCAGGCATCTCCTGGCAGTCATTGGTGGCACCACATAAGTTGTTAAAACCCTTGGAAATGTCAGTAACAGTCGGTTTTGTAACAAAGACACAGGTGGGAGAAGCAGGGTGGGAAAGAGAAATCATTCAAACATTCAAGCTACTTCTGCTCATTCCAGCAGCTCTCACTGCTCATGACCCATAGATCTTTAGAATGTCTTGTTTAAATATCCTCTAATTTATTTTAAAAAAAGAGTTGTCAGCTGGCCACAGACCACACATTCCAGAACTGAAGTAGAAAGGAATGTCAATGGGTGGGTGGGGGAGAGGAAGGAAATCAGATTTAGTATTGAAAACAAGACTAAACTGAGAAGCAATGATGTGCACTCAAGCAGTTGCAGTGTGCAAGACTATTTTTGTTTAGTGTACCTCACGTTCAGAAAAATAAGTGGTGAACAGGCAGTTATTCTTTTACACTCACACACACATACAGTCTTACACACTCTTACACTCTCACACACTCTCACAAACACACAAACACACACAGTTGCGCACACACACACTCACAGCATTGTAGGTTCAGCTGTTATCTTAGCTACAATCATTTCTTCTGCTCAGGAAATGTAAGCAGATGTCAACGTTTTCTCTCCAAAGTGAATGGAACTGCTGTGGAGATTACTGTTCAGAGCACTGCATATCTCTGCTGCAATCAGTACATTACAGCAAAAGCTAGAAAGTGTTACATAAAAATTTTCCCGTAGTGGCTGAATGCACATTAGGTGCTGTTAAATGTCAGCTGGCAATATAGTGTGCATTCTACTGCATGAGCTATCACTGGAGGCTATGCCTTTCACCATCAATCTAAAAATGGTTGTGGTGATAAGATAAAGCTAATACTTACACGTGTAGGTCTGGATACAGGGCTCCCTTTTATTTACATGGGGAAGCAAATGGTCTCAGCACGAGTATATTTCAAAAAAGCAAAGAGAAATCTCTTTTCCAATCCTTGCAGTGAGGCTGGGTTTGGTTTGTTGTATTAAGAAATGACCCTACAGCACATGCCAGTGAAATCATGTTGATTTTTAATTCAGTAAAAAAGGAAGTACTTGTCTTTCAGAATGCAGATATTTTTGCAGACGTAGACTGGAGTAGATTAGTTATCTGGGAACTATGGAAAATGAAATGTCCTTTAAAGTGTGTATTAAGTACCACAGAGAGCATGTAATTGTAATGACTCACAGCTATTGCTGGTGATAACTCCGCAGTGCCATTAGATGAAGAAAAAAGTTGATACTGGCATATCTTGAGAGAACGAACATGTGAATGTTCAGATTGCTGTTATTATTACCATAACTATCACTCTAGGGCTGAGTAGCCATAACCATTTTGTGCTAATCATTGTGCAAAACACACAAAAAAATCTTTAACAAAAGCACAACAATCTTGAGTAGAAAAAAAGCAACAAGAAAAAATTTAATGGCAGTGAAGCAGAAAGACATAAAGTACAAGGATGACAAGACAACTTGGCACTGCAAGGTGGTTGTTTCAGGACATCACCAGCATAATTATTTTCAAGTACCTATTTTTTGTAAGACAAGAGACAAGCAGCAAATGACTTGTCACCTACAGTACTTTGTGAAACAAATGGAGATGCATTTGCCTCTTGTGAGACCTCCTCTGGAACTTTCAAAAGTTTTTTGTCACCTGAGGATAATCAAGGAAAAAAGATCCCATTTCATGAGAACAGATTAAAAGATTTAGAGTTTTGTTTGTCTTGCCTAGTAAAATGTGGGGGGTTATAATTGCTGTTATAAATATATCGTGGGTAAATTCAAGAGGAGAGGGGAGACTTTTACAATACTAGGCACTGTTGGTGGAGAAATAAATAGTTGCAGCATTGATGTGCAGTCTCGAGCCATGAGTGAAGAAAAATTCTGGAATCGCTTCCCAAAAGAAGTTTAGTTGGAGCCTGAACTAATTCTTTTTAAGATTGCACTCAATCAATTTTATATAACATGACTTCCATAGCAGGTTAGTTGCCTATATATAATAATCCAAAGTACCTTCCCTTCACGTTTTGTGGTTTGTTTATTGGTCCAATTTTAGCTGGCTGAGGCTGGGGGAAATGGAGTCCCTAATTTCTTTTTCTTATGTATACAGAATTTTATCATCCTAGGAACAGTAGGAAAACTATATTGTAATTAGACACGAGCAGGCATCAGCCACTAAAATCAGTGTGGCTCCATGGGAAGTAAATATCTGCTTACATGGATTAAAGTGTCATTCAGGATTACAGATTACAGTCTACAACATGTTTATAGGGGAAAAAAAAAGCTTACAATATATCCTGCACTTCCATGGAATTAGTGAGGCTAATGTTAGGGCTTCCACAGACAGTAATTCATCATTTTTCCTCATGAATGAATGGGTTATATATGATTAGTGAAGCTTACAGATGACCCACAATCCATATTACATAACACGAGGTCTGGAACATTCCCAGTGATTGACAAAATCAATCATTTACCTTGTGCTTCATTACTGCTAATAGGTTTTTAGCCACCTTCAAAAGATATGAAGTCATAAGGGATAAATTTTCAGCTTGATATAATGGTTTAATAATTTAAGAACAAATATTTACCCTTGCTCTCCAAGTAGGAAAGTTTATCATTTGGCACATTTGTTTGTGTATTTTCTCTGCTATGTAATTTTTATACTTCAGCTTTTACACTTTCTCCTAACTTTTTAGGAGCCTATAAGGAATGGCATTGCAGGAATCACACTGCATACCTTTACCATGAAAATTTTATTTTAAACAAATTCTAAAAAAAAATCATAAATTTAAAAATTTGGTTACCTAAGTTGCTTTTTTTTCTTCTGATTTTATGAATAATTGTAGGTTTCTAATAAAAAAAGCTGCAGATAACACTGAAGTAAATCTTTTTTCATGTTTCCAACAGTGCAGAAGTAATCCTGTACCTTTTAATCACTTGAAATAAGGTTTTCATGATTATTCCATCAGAACATGAATGACTGAGATTAAAAAAACCTCTTATAATTTCTTAGATATAAGAGATTATTCAGATCAAAATTAATTACTTGTGTTCAGGAGGTGGTTGTATTTTGTTCTTTGGTTTTTGTTAGGTTTGAGTCTGTATTCTATTAATGATCAGATAGAGAAATAAATTTCTTTTTCTAGAAGAGAACCCCAGCTCATTTGTGCTAAGGCAGCTAGGAGTTTTTCTTAACAACTGTAGGAGAAAAAGAAAGTGGCTACAGAGAAAAAGAAGATCTCATAAAAAAAGAATGCATGGAGTGGAAGGGGGTGTTTTGCAGAAAACACCAGATGATTCATTGATGGTGTTTACTGGTTAATGGTCATTTCTGCAATGGAGGCTGGCTCCCTGCATCACTCACTGACTTAAATGGTTTCATTAGTTTGACATTTATGACACTGTGCTGTTCAAATGGCATGTTCTAATGCTGAACTCTCAACACCACGTAGGGACAACGACCCAAATGCCATCAGAGTTGACAGCTTATCCCCTTGTCCCATGTGTTACAAGGCCTCCATGAGTGGATTTTTGAGTTGATAAATCGAGCTGTCCTTTATGATTACTAATTCTTCCTTATTTTACTGTTGAATCATGTCTGAAATTTATCCATGTGTTTCTCTACCAGACTGAATCAAACTTCTAAAGAAAAGTGATTTCAGTTTCTGGGATGTGCACAAAAACATTAGAATTTTTAGTTTAATTCGGCTTTTCCTTTCATGACCTCTGCTTATTTGATATTTTTGACATGTTTTGGGTCAATTTGGTTATGGATTATGACACAGATAATTCATTAAGTCCAGAGGATGACCTTTAAATTAAACATTGGGTAGTATGTCGTAGAGGGCACTGAGGGTGCCCTCTGTTAACAGAGATGTTTTATTTCTGTGTAGATTGTTAGTCCCTTTTTCATTTGGATGTTTACTTTTCAGATCGAAATTCAGAAGAGGAAGTTTGAGAGCATGGCTCAGCCTGAGTAATAAACTGAAAACAAAATGGATGTTTCCTTCCTCTGAGTTTTGGATTTAAAAGGCATAAGATTGATGGAATTATTGACCAAATGCAGGGGATGAAAAATTTTTTTAAAACCCCAAAACTTGGCTTTGAAATTTCTGTTATTTCAGTGTTTTTCTAGAGAATGCCAACTTTTCTTCTGTACTTTTATTATGTATCTCTTTATCCAAAACCTATTACTTGATCGATGTGCCTGTGACACCTGTTGTAATTCTAGATCAGCCAGAGAGAGATCTCCAGCTGCTTGTAACGCTATTAAACATAGCTGAATGTAATGAAGGGAAAGAAAAAGAAGAAAAAAAAGAGCTAAATAATACATGAAGAAACATTCTTGAAAGGCTTCTGAAATTATGCAAAATTCTCAAGGAAATGGTGTCTTAATGTCCAGGAAGTGGTTTTTTACCCCTCTCTGACATACATAGTTTATTAGTTTAATGCTGTGCTTCGCTGACATTTTTTATTTAAACACAGTGAGAAACTTCTATTAAGATTCTCACCGTTAGCAAGTGAGAGATTGGAGGGGTATTGATAGCAAACAGGCTTGCAGAGGCCACTTGTGTCTCCTGATCTCTGATAAACAGCCTCCAACCAGCTCCAGGAGCCTTTTCCAGCAGTGTTTGCAGTCATGTTCACATGAAACATGTAGCAACAGAGATAAGGAATTTTGAGCACTAACACCATTGTGTGGAGAAAAAAATGTGGCTTTCAAGAAAGAAATAGCAAAAGCACTTGACAGAGTAAAGAATTTACTGATTAGTTTTATAATTTATCCACAATCCTTTTCATGTTACCAGGGAAGTGACAGCTGGAAAATGAACTTAGGTGTTACTTTCTGTCAGACTGTGAAAGAAATGCTTGCCTTGAACACAGCACAGCCCTGGTACCTGCAGGATCCTGTTAGATACAGCCAAGCTTTCCCTATATACACATACCCTGGATACCCTTTATGTTTGGAAACTGCCAGTTTTTAAGAGAAAAATCAATCTCCGTAAGTCAACAAAGCAATTAGATGCAGCAAGAGGTAACATTAATTTTAATTAATTTAAATCATGACTGATATGGAAAATATCAAGGCTCTTACAATCCCACACAAAATTGTGTCAGAAAAAGCTACGTATCACAAAGGGCAAAAGTCATTTTGCATTTACTGAGGAAACGCTTCCAAATGGCAGAGACTGTGGATGCCCTTCTGTGCAAGAAAATAGAAGACTGGATCCCATATAGGAGAATACCAAAATAGCCATGCAGCAAAAAATGTTATTGCAAGAGTTGCAAGTCGTGGTTTAACTGTTGTGTAATTGTATGAAATTTTGTTTGAGAGCTTGGTCTCTGGTGTCCTGTGAATACATGAGAGTCTCTGCTCAGACCAGTGCCTGGTCCTGACCTGAACACTGATGTTTGAATTTGTGGATTCTGACAGTGCTGGGATAAGACTGAGTTAGGTACTGGGATCATAAAATTAAATAGTGAAACGTGTGTTAAAGTATCATGATCTTAGACTACATTTATTACTTTTGTATTGACTCATAATCATGAGTTTGATTAGTTCTGATTACTCTAGGACTCAAAAGATGGAGTCAATCAAGAACATAATAACTGATACTGAGCAAGAAATGGTCTTTTGCCTATTATAGTCTTCAATGGTCTTGAAAAAAATAAATAAAATATATGGGTTTTACCCCTAATCAACACAGATTAGATTTCTGTTACTGAGATAAAATGTAATAAATCTCAGCACATACCTACTCTGCATGTTTTGGAGGTCTTGCATGGTAGTATAAGAAACTTGACTCTATATGTTAAACATCCACCTTTTTATTTTTATGGGAACTATGGCACAGCTGTAGCAATGCAAAAATGCCACTTCCTCAGAGATAGGAAGAATTGAGAAAAAGTAAATTTTTTTAAAGTCAGGTAAGATGCTGTCTCTAGCACCTATCCCTCACTGGGGAACTTTGCTGTTCCTTTTTCACTTAATAATAAGTTACAAGGCTCATTTGTTTGTTGGGACAGAAATGCAGCTTTCTGCCTGGATGTCCAAGATACCTTCATTTCCCTAATGAGACTTTAGTTGATGTCTCCTTTTCTCAGTTCTTTCTCTTTTGAAATCAATTTTTTAGCAGCAAAAGGTAGCATAATGCACTCATAGGAAATTACAGTATTTTATGAATCATTAAATGAGAATGGCAGAGATTGAGGTTTATTAACTGAGACAGCAATTGCCTCTGATAGGAAATATTTATGACTATACCGAGTGGCAACAAGCTGAAGGAAGAAGAATTCCAGTATCCTCCTGTCCATTTCTCGCAAGCAGAGATACCAGCCTAGCCTCAGTGCATGTGTCCTTCCCAAGGACAGGCAGGGAGATAAGGAATCCTTCAGCACAAGTACGTTAGAGGTGTCAGTGCACATAAGAGTGACTAGACCAAGTCAAAGTCATGGCCTTGTTTCATATCCACAGTGATCTACAGAGTCAGAGCAGAGCTGAGGAGAAAAGCTTTTGTCCTCTTACAGCTCATTGCAGGCACTCTTGAAGGCACTATTAAGGCTTCCTGCAGGAACATTCCCTTTCTAAATGTTCATTTGACTGGTCATTGTAAATTAAGACCACAGAACCCCTTTCAAAGAGTAGTGTAGCTGAGTTTCCACTTACAGGTTTTTAAATATCCACTTGGAAATAGTCTTTATTATTTATGTTAGCCATCCCTGCTGAGAAGAAAAACACACATTATGGATGCAATATACCTAAAATGCTATAGTCAGATCTATTTTAAAAACATCCTTTAAAGGATACGAAACCATACCTTTTATATGAAGTTACAAACAGAAACTTTCAGAAGTCAAACACGGTCAAAACTCCTATAGCATTTATACATCTATGTAACAAGACAATTTTTAATCATACAACAAATTATTTTTCTATTCTTGCAATTGTATCTGTGAACTAAAATCAAAACAACAAAAAAAGCTGAAATCTATGTGCATCATTTCCCATTGGAGATCTGCTGCATGTCCTACTTGCTTTTAGTCATTTTGGAGTCAGAAGGCATTATTTAATTCTCCTCTTCTGATAACTGCCTAATGGTCATCTTTGAGAGCAAGCCAGATGGGTAACTTAAATCAGAACAATGGCAAGGAGGGCAAGGTGAATGGTAAAACTACTACAGAAGCAAAAGGTAGATTTTTGCATTGGAAATGGTAATATGTAAGATTCTGTAGCAGATCCAAGGCCTTCAAAATGGCCCACAAAAAAACGGGGTCACATTAACATCTTTTATGAGTGTTAAAAACAGGTCATGCATAAGTCATTGTATATGAAGTCTTGTTACCAGATGTCAGAGGGGAGGAAGGTGGCGAAGCATGAGGTTTATGTGGGATTCAGCAATAAAGACACATCTTTCCAAAACACCTGAAAAGTCTGAAACTTCCAAAAAGCTCCTTAAGTGATATTTTTCTCTATTGCCTTTTAAATTGATTGATGGCATACAAATCTGAGCTTACCTTCTGATTAAGTATCAGAGCACACTATACACCAGGCAACTTGTTTAACTTATTAATAATACAAACCCCACCAGACTGCGAATGGGGAAGAGGGTGAGATTACAGGATTCAAAAACTTCTGGCTAATATAAAATTTTGAAACCCGAACTTTATGTATGCAGAGTTTTAATAAATTGTTTTTCTACCAGCCAGTAACAAAAAATGTTTGCTCTTTTTTAATGCCCTGTAAGTTGAACTGTCTAATCTACTCTTAGTTATCTGAATTATACTGACTGAGTGATTCAAGCACTTTTGGATCTTAGCCAATGGGACTAAAGATGTTTAGGCCCTCTAACCTGAAAATACCAGAATGCAGCCCAGAAGTTGAGACAATGAATGAGGATGAGATTAAGGAACATGTATATTCACACAAGTACCTTGATTTTACGAGGATTTTTTGTAAGCAGTAGACCTAATGCAGCCCACCTTCCTGAGGACTTTCTGCTCTTTAGTCTTATACTTCCTGACCTTTCCAATAGTTCTAGTTTGCCTTCTCATTTTTGCTTCTGCATCACCCTCTCCAATATCCACCATCTCTCTGGGAGTGCCCCGGCTCTCAGCACCTTCTTGACTCCTATCTCCTCAAGAAGCAACTTATGCTGCAGCTGTTTCTGAGTCATCAGCCAGGTTTTTGCCTCACTGGTGTGTGCCAGAAAGAACGGAATGGTGCTGAGCCTTGCACTATATGCTTTTCCAATTTGAAGGTACTAACCCACGTGTCCTTCTAATGCAGGGACTATCCAGTTTTCACAAAACTCACAGAAACTTTTATGTCTGAACATTTTCTTCTTACCTTACACTTGCTTGAAATCAGACAACACATTGCAAAGTTTTTTAGAAAAACAGGCAGAAGGAATGCATAAGCCATCATCTCATCCAGAAACAAAACTAAAAACAAGGAAAGAAAGGATATCCAGTTTTCGATTCCTCCTCCCTCTAGAAGCCATGCTGGGGTGAGTTGCAAGTAGTCAAAACCAGAGATATTCTTTGGAAACTCATTGTTCCATCCATCATTAGTGAACAAAGTTTCTGAACTTCATTCTGGACCTGAAGGAGAGAGGGAATGCTAAGGCAGGAGTGTTTTCACTGCCCATGAATGTCTTCAAATTGAGAGCTCAGCTCGCTGGCACCAGGGTGATAAATAAGCATACACGGTTTGAAAGTGGTGTCAGTGAGATGGATAAGCAGTTCAATGAGACTAATAAACATTTCATATTGCCATTTAGAGTTAAGTATGACAGATGTAGATGGGACTAATGCTAGTTTTCACTCTATGTTATGATTAATTAGGTAGACAACCTATTGGAGAATTAGTACTAATACATTTGTAATAAATGATTGTTTTTCAGGGTTGTTGCTTAAGCTTTTGGCTTAGAAAAACTGCCAATAACTTCAGTAACAGAGTAAAGGAAGAACTGAATAAAGTACGAAGAAGATGTAGATTTCCCTTCCACTCACTGAGTATCTAAATCTGTAGGAAAGGTATACTCAAGAAATCATGTTCTTGTTTCTCCTGAAACCCTTTCTTGTTTTCTCTATGAAAACCCTTCTCTGTGACATCTGCATGTTTTAAAGAGGAAGAACAAGAGCCAGAAAGAAGCAGATAGGTTTGCTGTAAATCCTGGGGAGGAAAAAAGATGTTTAATAATGTATAAAGACCTGTTAGTTCCCCAGTGGTGTGGATCTCAGAATACAGATTCTCTCGGGAGGCTCCTTGTACAGTAGGTACCTCAGGTAACCTTAACAATATCGTCCCATCCACCTTAATGCCAAACAAGGAGGGTGTGAGGAGTTGAGAGGAGAGCTTTCCTAAGTGAATTGGGAACCTTCATGTATCCCTGCCTTGTTTCTCATGTCTAGAGAGAAAAGACTTTTTTCTCTATGTGTAGATTATTCCCATGTAGGAGAGATCAAAATTATTTTTCAGTCAGTTGCTATATTGACTATGTTCAGGATTATTTGTTAAGTTATAACTAAATGTAATAAAAGTTTTGAAAGTGCTTGTTTCAGCAAAAGTATTGGATCTTCCCTCTGATAGAATGGCAGCATTTAATGCCTCTACATGCTGAGCAGTAGCCAATGTTTAATCATGTACTAAGCCAGTAAATACTGTTAAATTCCCTTACATTTACTGTTTTATATATGCTTGATTGAAATGTCCCATGTTCTAAAATAGAAATCATTAGTGAATCTGTTAGCTCCTCTGACCTTAATAATGTGTAACCAGAATTAATTATCACATTGAAGTATTTGCTGTAACGTGTCATTAAGTGATTATTGCAGAGCAAGAATGCAGAATCTCAGTGAATTAATCAGTGACCTATATTTTCTGGTGCTTCTGCTTAAATTTAGCCTTGGTCAGAATGACGGAAGATCTGTCCAATTGCATTCTTGTTAAATGTTCTCAACTGAACAAGTCTGGTTACTGTCACCCAGTGAATAAAGGAGTGCTTTCTTCACAATGCTGTCACACATGGATTGCTATATTGATGGGAACTTTTAATTCATTCAGCTGTGTCCACACCAGAGTCTCCCCAAAGTCTGTGTAGGAAGCAGGACACTGCTGTCTGTAAGCAATGAGAGGTTTGCCGCTGACTATGCTGGAAGCAAGTTTGAAACATAAATTTTTAATCTACTTTTACTTTAGAGCCCTCAGCGATGGGAAAGATGTTTTTCTTCAAACCCGTTTCAATACTGTGATAGACACCAGTAATTCAGCAGTTTAGAATCAATGTGCTGCAGCAATTTACTTGTACCATGATGTATGCCCAGGAGGATGGAAAAAGTGATAACCTCATAGTAAATGGCAGATTCTGACAATAAACAAAAGTGTTATGGTTATTTTGAGAGAGAACTTTTTCCTCACCCATATCTAAATATGCAACCTAAGTAATTTTTAAATAAAAAACACTGCAGTCGTATGGTATTAATACTATATAAATGTATTTCCCTCCAGCAGAAAATGAAAAGACCATCTTCAATAGTGAGATACATTTTGAACAGTGAAGTATAACATTTTAGATGAAATAACCATTTATTTGGATCCATATTGTGTTTGAAAAGGAAAAAGGATGTGGGAAGAATTAAACAGGTTCAGACAGGCTATGGAAAGTGTAGACTACATAGCAAGGTGAACAAATCTAAAACAAATATGTACTGCTGGCTGTTTGACCAATATACTTCAGAGCTGCTGAAAAAGAGAGGGCAAACACATCGTTTTTTTTAATATAGAGTCTAGATGCAAGGATTAAGAATAAAGTGGACAGGTTGAGCTTGAAATGGAGAAATTGAAGGTCAAGATTAGAGGAGCAAAAAAAGTGATTTTTCTTCTTTTACTTATTGGCCTTGAAACTAGAAAATATATTATTTGGGACCCATCTGGCAAAGTGGGGCAAGACCATCTTCTCTAATAGGATTACTAACCTAATGAGCAGGCCTTTGAAATTTGGGGTTTGATTTCATTTTGAACTGCCAGTACACCCATGCCCACAGTGTGGGAAACAAACAGGAATTAGAAATCTGTATATGGCCGCATAGCTCAGCATTTCTGGAAGCAGAGGGATAGAGTACTGTGATGGAAAGACACAGGCCTTGTATCTAAAACCAGGATTCAGTCAGGGAACTGGCAGCCAAGATCTCTCAGGAGGGTACCCTGAAGGGCAAAGGGCCCAGGAAAACTGATTGATTTTTAAGGACATTTTTTTAAGGATTTTTTTAGAGCACAACAGAGTATCCTGACAGGCAGGAAGCCAAAGGTGTCTGGTAAGGGAGAAGAGGAACTCCTGAGTGGGCTCCAGCACAACAGGAACATACAGGGAGCAAGCATGGGGACAGAATACCCAGAAGAAGCACAGAAATATATCCTGGGCAGGCAGGGCCAGAACCAGGCATGCCAAATATCCACTGGGGTCAAAACTGGTGAGGAATGTGGAGGGCAGCAAGGAAGATTCATACAGAGCCATTGGAACAAGAGGAGGGCTGACGAAAACAAGGCTGCTTAGTGACAAAGGATACAGAAACACCTGAAATGCTCAGTACCCTCTGTGCCTCAGTCTTACTGCCAAGGCTTTCTCTTGGATCTTCCAGCTCTAACTGGCTTGTAGCAGAGTTCCTACAGAAAATAAAGCTTGAGAAGTAGATCACTTGAGCCAACTGAACAGGGCACAAGTCTGTGAGGCTGGTAGGACATATCCAAGGTGCTGAGGGAGCTGGTTGCCATTGTCACAGAGTGACTTTCTGTCATCTTTGGCAGCTTGTGCAGTCAGGGAGATCCCTGGTGACAGGATAAAGGAAGATGTCACTCACATTCAAGAAAAGCAAGAAGGGGAATCCAGGAAACTACAGATTTGCTGTCCTATACTTGCCGCTGAGCAAAACGTCAGTTTAAAGTTTAATCTAACTATCTTTGCTTTTTAGGAGCTAAAATTAAATCAGTGTTTTCTTTCATAACCTACATGTGAAAAAACCCTGTCACACGCTGAATTCTTCCTTCAATGTCTCACTAGGAACGTTTCAATATTCTGCACATTAATACAGAATTAATTCTCATCTCCTGTATTCATATACAACAGCCAAATATTTGTGCATCTTGCATACTGGAACACATACTAATTGCACAAAACAGTCATCTTTTCCTTCAGATACTGAAAAAAGCCATTGAGTGAAACAGAGTGCAGAATGAAGAAAGAGGTTTGTCTCCTCAGAGCATGC
Organism: Dicrurus megarhynchus; assembly: GCA_013399195.1. Lineage (NCBI taxonomy): Eukaryota > Metazoa > Chordata > Aves > Passeriformes > Dicruridae > Dicrurus > Dicrurus megarhynchus. The sequence continues at coordinate 234,618 of VXAD01004457.1, read as the reverse complement.
CGTTTACATACTACATATTTTTACCTTTTCCCCCAGCAAGTCTGTTTTCTATTTCACTACCTACTTATCAGCTTTGTTGAAACAGCTGTATCTTCCCAGCACAGTACGAGTGAAGATCACAAATAATATTTGTACAGCAATTTTTAACTACTGTACAAAGAGAAATAATCTCTCTCTTAATTGTCCTTTTCTTTCTATAAATACAGCACATTCTTTATTCTTAAAAGTGGTGATGACACTCTGAAAGCCCACCAGAGTGAAAATGTACATCTTCTATTATTAATTGTGTGAAGATTCTTACTTGCAATGATTTTTCTTGCACTTAAGAGTATAAAAAGCTTTTCTTACTTTATAACAAAGTACTTGGTACCACCATTTTTGCAAGTCTTGGCATATCTTTCACTAACTGGAGGACCTGGGACACAAGAGCAACTGAGATGGGTCAAACCACTTAAGAGGAATCACCTAGCTCTCAGTCTTTGGTCATGGTCACTACAGATACTTTGGAAATGGTGCCACTTTAGAGTGATTATTCTTGCAGTACATACTCCCAACTTTCATGTATCTATGGTTTAGAGACTTCCTGAGTCTGGTGTTGCATCACTATATTTCTGCTTAATAGCTATGGTGAGTTTTCTTTCATCACTCTATTAATTACCTTACGAACCCATTAAAAATTTTGCATTTACGAAGTGCAGTGATGATGAGTTCCAAAGTTAAATTACATGTTATGAGAAACAGAGTCTCTTTAGTCCATTTTGCATCTTCTGCCAGACAATTTTATCAGGCCTCCCTGCAGGTCAGGATTTATTACTACTCCTCTTGTCATTTTCTTCTCAAAGCAGTCCTGTGGACACTGCAATCTGTTAGCTCCTCACACGTAATCCTCCTGTATTCAGAACTTCCTCAAGTTCCGTTTTTTATAAGCACTAATGCAAAAAAATTAATTTAGCTCTTTTCCTCTCATACTTATCTATTTTTTGTTCACACGAAATGCCTGCATTCATTAATCCTTGCCATCCTTCCCACATCTCCAGCAGATGTGCTGCCCTCTCACCATTCCCAGCTGGGTCATACAGTACTGTTATTATACTTTTGGTACATTGGTGTGGAATTTCAGTCCCCAGAGATGGTGCATAACTGATGGATAAAGTTTAAAGACATGCCACTTTTGTTACTTCATATAATATGTACACATCACTGGCGTGATACATTGCTATTATGGTAATGCTTCTATGCATAAAGTATTTCACACAGATGACAGAGGCCTACTAATCAAAGTAACACATCTATTCTAAGGATGAAAAACCACTGTAAATCTATTTGCACATTTCCTGTTAACATCAGTAAATTATGCAAAGAAGTAATTATTTTATGGCCTTCGATATAGAAACAGACATAATTGCTTTCTTAGAGTAATTTAAAGCTTCTCTCTACTACCAAAGTAATACAGGGTCCCACTTGGTAGTGTGGGACAGTAGTTTGCTTTTTGCAGCCTCTGATGTAGAAGGAAATATTTCATAAGGTTGAAAGGGACTGCACAAGTTAATGAAAGGGAAAATGGGGGAAAAAATCTGTTAAATCCACCGAGGATTACTAAACAGATAGAGATGATGTCTGGTTCAGAAAGGCCCCGAATTGCAAGCAGCTAGAGGCTCTGAGAGGGAAATATCCTGTGTGCTTGCCTTGTCTGACATTGTTTTCTGGACGTCTGCTTTCCCTGGGCAGTGTGAGACAGCTCTGGACCTTTGATCTGACCTAATGCAACTGCTCTCGTATTCATGTATTTAGTGACACCCTGAAAATAAGGCCAACCATTTTCTAAAACACATCCAGTTGTATAAAATATGGCTGCAAATCCTGCTAGCAGGAATAACCTAAAGCATCTTCTTGTGGGACACTAAGTGGTGGTTATAGTTACTTTGAATTTGCAAATATATATGATTTACTTACAGATTTTTGCATCTTTCCATCCCAGGCTTGCTTCCACAGACTTCCATTGTCCTCTAACTTCTTCCAGGAACATGATGCTTTCACAGTTGTACAAAAAGAATTTACTGTTGGGCTAATGCCAGATGGGGCTTGGAAAGTCCCGAGTCTTAAACATCTGCTCTTTTAAAATAAAATTGGACATATTTTCAGCTTAATGAGCTGAAAGATAGATTTGTGACAGATTTGTAATATCAGCTGAAAATTGAGAGTGTATCTGACGAGCAGGTGCTGGAACTCATAATCTTTTTGATTCCGAATCCTCATCAGAATAGAGGAAAAACATAATAAGATGGAAAGATACCTGTGAGAGAGGATGAAGCAGTTCAAACCTGTTACCTTACTCTGAATTTGTAACTAGGAATATCAAAGAGTTATATAAATATAAATTTAATCTCACAGAAGCTAATGAACGTGATTATAGCTGTTCCACAGATGGGTGGAAGGCTTGTGCTGTGAGTGGGATGTATGTTAAAAATCCCAGCTGTTGCTTCTGTATTTCACATGGGAGTATAAAAGCTTATAAAAAACTAAGTCTGTTTTAGCCTCAGTGTGTCTGTGTATTTACTTTTCCTAACCGAAAGGTTATGTGACAGTTCAGTGCTCATTTTGTGGAAACCTGTGGCTGTAGCAGAAGGAAGAATTCAAAAATAATTTTCACAGAGGAAAGTAACTTATTATGGTTTAATTAAGTTAGATCCCCAGCTTATGGGTGAAGAAAAGGATTGGATTCAAGAAGGAACATGTAATGCCTCTTAATGACATCTGATATGTCACTTGTGTATACATCTATTTATTTGTGTAAACATTCATTCATTTGATTCTGAACTTCTTTAGACAAACATATGGTTCATCATACGTACGTCCAGTTCTGTGTTTGACTTAATAAAGTCACCCAGATTTGATTCTCTCTTCGAGCAAATAACTTGTGATGTTTCTAAGGAATGGCACATCTGCACTGGAGATCTGAAAATCACATAACACGATGCAATTTTGCACCAGGAGTGCAGCTGAGGGACTTGGTCCAAAACCTGATGAAAGTGTTAGCCATAGAAATATATCCTTATAAGCTTTCTTTCATAGCTTTCTTTTTCCAAATTCACTTGACATTTCTGTTACCTGATGGAGAAAGGTACAGTCTTTCCCAAATACTTCAAGCAATTGCTGTGCAAACATAATATTCTTTGTAGCTGCTTGTCTGCGGCCCACAAGTGCCAGCTACAAAATAACTTTAATTTAGCTGACAAGAATCCGCTCCAGACCACTGTAACATATTTAAACAAAGCAGTTTTAAAACACACAGGGAACAAAACATACCTTTGTTTAGTGCCCCATACACACATTTTGAATTATTTTTATATGTGGGAAGAAATTTCTCAGTTGCACTGGAAAATGTTACTTTAAATAAACACCAAAAAAAAACCCCAACAATGCTCCCCCAGAAATACTTCACTTGATATTTTAGACCTGTATAAGAAAATTCAGGATTTCATGTTATGCTGTACAAAATATTACCGTTCTGTTTGTGTTGTGCTCCCTTATTTTGTTTGTGACTTATCCACAGAAGATAAAACCATACATAGTTCTCAGAGACACCAATATCCATGGATGTCAGGGCATTAGGTGCTACTCAGCAGCAGAACGAGAAAGTGTCTGCACCTTTAGCAGTCTCCAAAAGGTAGCATCAACCTTCTGCTCAATTGATGTCACACAATGGGTTAAAAAAGGAGACAACTATAGATTCATTTAATAAATTGTCTCTTTATAGACCTCTGAAGAGTTCCATCCTTTGTTATAAAATGTATAATCCTGGTGACAAGCAGCAACTGAAGTGATGCTCAAATAAACCTCAATGTGAGAAGCTGCAGTGAAAAATGGTGCTGATTCTCAGATAATTTACATGCTGAATTTTATTCACAATAAGCACAATAACTAAATTTTCAATAACACATACCTTAGCAATTAAGAGGCCTAACTTGAGCTATAAAGGACATTTGACCTGGTCTAAGGAAACAAGGAGAAATTCTCCCTGAACATATATGCTATAGGTCCATTCCCATTATGCCCAGGAGCCAGGACATCTATTTGAGTTCAGTTTGAGGAAGCTGATAGAAAATTTGTCTGTCTTTTGTCCTGTGAAGGAAAAATAAACAAGGACTTCTATAGGTGTGTGTAACCTGCATGATCCCAGGGTGCTTTCTTCCTCTTCATGTGCTTTGTCTCCTGCTGTAGTGCTATGGTGCTCCCACTGTGTGCTTTGCTCTCTGCGTGCCTTGCTCTCCCTGCTTGCACTCCCTTGCTTCCCAGGCAAGGAAGGGAGTCCAGTTCAGAGTGCCATCCAGTCCGGCCTTGAACGTTTCCAAGGATGGGGCATCCATCCACCACCTCTCTGGGCAACCTGTGCCAGTGTTTCACCACCCTTCTCATAAAAAAATTTCTTCCTTATATCTAGTCTGAATCTACCCTCTTTTAGTTTAAAACCATTATCCTTTGTCCTACTTCAACAGGCCCTACTAAAAATTCCATCCCCATCTTTCTTATAAACCTCCTTTAGTTATTGGAAGGAAATATCTAGATATTATCTAGAAAGAAAGATTTGAGATAAAGCTTTACTCCTCTGTCTTCATGAAACTCAGTACATTGAAGCTCAAGTTTTAGTCTTCTCCAAGAAAGGAAAGCCAGAAAAGGAACTACTCTGGGCTGCAGGATAATTGCTCCCAGGAAGGAAGGAAGGACAGAGCAGAGACAGGTTGGAACATTTCTTTTGCGTCTGCTTCTGTAGTACAAATAAACATAAACAGAAAAAATAACAACAAGAGGAAGTAAAACCAAAATGAAAAACTCTTACAAACTTTTCTTTCCCTGGGGAGGCACTGAATGTACAAACAACATAAGACAGAAGTGGGCATGCTGGCTTTTTCACACCCCCCTCATTGTGGCTCAGAAAGGATCTTCTTAAGTTATGATCCCAAGCATGGTATAGGAAACCATAGAGAAAATAACAGAGGATAAACAGTTTCCTGCCTGTATAACTGCATTTCACTGCCAATTTTGTACTGGATGGTTATACACAGATGCTGCAAGGGTTTGGCCCCAAAATCAGGTTTTTTGCCAGCTGTAACAACTGAAGAATTAGATCAACTTCTGTACTGTGCCATAAAATGAACAATGATTGTTGTAATACTGTATCTTACAGATTCTTCCATGTGTTCATTATTTTTTGAACGATGAATGTAAATATTAAAATGTTGTGATATTTTTAAACTTGGCTTTAGAATACTGGAGTGGCTCTGTGGGAAAATAATTTGTCCCTGGCTGTGTAACAATCACTTTCCACCAGTCAAAGCTCTGGCTACAATCTGTTTCTAATTAATCAGGAAGACAAGACAGGGCGAGTCTTGTATTGAGACAATATCATACATAGTGGACTGACTGTAAAGCATGCCAGATGAAGATGTGTTTAGTGCACTAAAAGGAACAATCTAATTATCGGTTTACAGCTTGAGTCTTAAATTCTTCTGAAAAAACAATGCACATTAAAATGTAGCAAATAATCTGGATACAGTGAAATCATGTAGTATAAAACAGTGATGCCTAGGTCAAACCAGAATATTTAGAATTTTAACATAAAATTTCTCATTCTTCCAGAAGCCCTGCAGAGTACAGGAAATTCAAAAATGTTGACACTCTATCACCTTGTTCAAAGCTGGGTGTTTGACAATCCACCTTCAATAATTCTTAGGGCTGAAAAGAGTGAAAATAATTTTTACAGTGCGTTGAGTAAAATATTTAAGGCTCCAAAAGATAATGAAAATAAAGAAATTTTTAAAAAATTACTTTGTGAAAGCCACTTCTATTTTTTAGCCAGCAGTAGTTCTTAGTTGCTGAATAGAGCTCTCTCTTGCAAGCCTTACTGACACAGATGGTTCATCTAAAGTAAGGGGAAGCATTCATCTACCAGCTATGTGCAGGGGCAGATCATAAGAGAGAAAAATGGCTTACTTTAGAAAATGGGAGTAATGGAAAGTCTGTCCATGTTCACTCTTATTTTGCCCTTGTTCCTTTTATTTCTGATGTAAGGAGCATTGTAGTGAGTGCTGTGTGTCATTGCTCTTTAGGATGCTGGAAATAGAATAGGAATTGTTCCAGCAACAGAGCTTAGAAATTATAGGAGTGTGTTTGTGAAAGAGGAGTTATGTCTGTTTATTATTCTGTCTCCTTTTGAAGAAGAACAGAGATGTCCTATAATCTCTTAAAGATAAACTCTTTTCAAGCTCCTTCCAGAAAAGTATTTCTGATTTTATAATAAATATGAAATCCAGGGTACTGTTTCTGTACTTAAAACAAAATAATGGTCTGTTATTTCTAGGTGGAGAAAGTAGTGAAATAACCTGTATGCTTGTTTAATTTCTGTCCATGCTGTACCACAGCACTGTCAGACAAAGCGATATTCCGAGTGCACGGGTTCAGCTGAGTGGTGGATATTATGTTGCAGATTAAAATCGCAGACGAAAGGAAGACCTACAGGTTTCTCTGTGTACCAGCAACAGTCAGAGACTTCAGCTGACTTTTATATACTAAATACTTCACGTGAGTGGGTGGGCTTTGCGGGCAGAAACTCTCCCAGGACTGAGATCTCACTTGATAATCTGGCTCCGGATATAAAAATGTTAGCCATTGGAAACTTAATCCAGCAAGGGACTCTTTATTTCCTTTCTAGCCTTCCATCCGTGAAGCGCATACACTTTTCCTCCCAGCCCTCATGGTCTCGTTCCTTATCAGCATAACTCACAAAACAGATTTGTTGCAGATTTGTTTTGCAAGATTTCCTATAATTGACGTGAGCACATAAACAATAAATATCTTAATTAGACCACTCTGATCTAAGCTTTGGTCTGCATTAACTTCCCATGTTGCTGCACTCTGACCAGAATTAGTCTGTATGTTCTTTGGGGATAGGAATTTGTGTGGAAATCCTTGTTGCATTGACTATAAAGATAGTCCTATACTGTGGGATTTTACTACTCGCCCCTCAACCTGTAGTGCAAGGTACCTAGTCTGCATTCGACCTATAAAAGTGTGAAGAATGGTAACAGTAATTCAGAGGGGAAAAGTATCTGAACAAGGCAAGTAAAACCATAATAAAGTCTGCTGAGGCTAAACTCAATAACATGAGACATTTATCAGCAGGGACTCTGTGATGTACCCTGAGCACGGGGATGCTCAGACAAGAAAGCTCATTCCAAATACCTGGGCTCAGAACTGTTGCAAGACAAATCTTTACTAAATTTATCATAAGTTAAAAAAAGAGGAAGACAAAACACCAGCACCAAGCAGTGCAAACCAAGGAAGCAGAACCATGACTGACAGGTGTCCTTCATCAGGCATTCTCAGCTATGGCTGTGAATCACCAGTGGCCCAAGAACTCCTCCTGGAGGTTCATGAAAATACTTTGGTCTGGGGTTGGATTTTTGGTTTTCAGCTTCTAAACTAGGCTAAAATAGAATAAAAATAGGAGGAAGTATCGCCCTGTTGCTCTGATTCTGGCTGCTCACCGCACAGCCAGCAGGGAGTGAGGAGGGAGCAGACAGGTCACACCAGGCGGTGTGAGACAGCCCTGTGCCATGGCAGGGAGCAGGAGCTCTGGCTTTGGTCTGCAAAATTCTGGGGGCAGGGATCTAGCTGAATGTGTTTGCTACCTCTGAAAAACATGCTGTTTCAAAAATCTAATGGTATCAAGTGACAAGATCCCATTGCAAGACAAAATATTTATGCCACTTGTGTTTTATACACAATTCCTACAGATATTTTTATATGCTTGTTGCAATTAAATAAAAATAAAATAAATATTTTCCTTGAAATTAAGACAATTATTGTTTTATCAGAATTACACATACTTCTGTTGCATGTGCAATTATATTAATATTGACTGTGAAATTTGTATTGAAGATACAGTTTTATAAAAAAAGCAAAAAAACAAATAATGCAGCACAATTTATATTTTTATATTTGATAGAGGGATAGTGCAATAAAACAGGCACCTAACTGAATAGTTAATGAGACCAGTACCAAGGAAACAACAGCTCCACAGAATCCTGCCAAGTAAAAATAGCATGGAACTCTATGATGTACAAGAAGTTCACTGTGTGAAAAATCTGCTGTGTTTTCTGTAGGAATTGAACTGAGCTTCTACAGCTTGAACTTTGGGTATATGGACAACCAGTCCTCAAAGAGCATTAACAGACAGTGCAGGGGGGGGGTGCTTTGTAGGTTGTCTCAGAGTTGGGCAGTGATTATTGATGGATTTATCAAATACACGACTTTGTCTTTTTTGTTAAGGGAATGGAATTGAGAAAGAAAAACAACATGGGGGGATAGACTGAACATGAAGAAATTTTGGGTTATTCTTATCTTTATCGTGCATTTTCTATGGGCCTCAGGGCACAGATAAACTTCAGCAGCTCTGCTGTGACTGCCTTATATCCTTGCACAGTAACAAAAGCAAGGTTATTTGAGATAGTGGGAAAACTTTTAAGCAGAGAAACTCTGAGAGGTCTTCTTTTCACCCACATTAACTATACTCCTGGTAAGCTAATTTGTGGAAAATTACAGTTACCAAGTGCTAGGTAAATTTGTTCCAGATTTATGGATTTAAAGCCACATCACAGCATTAAAACAATTTATACAAGTCCTTGAAATTAACCTTATCTTTTAAATTTATCAGTGGTATACTTAAAAACAAAGTGGTTCTGTAAATTCATTAGGCTGTACTGGTATGAGTACTCCTATGTATGATAATCTCTTGTTTATGTAAATAGAAAAGAGATTTCATAGCTTATTTTTACTCTATTGTTTAAGTAAAGATAAAAGTAATTATTTTAGGGGTTCTGAATTTACTCACTGAAGCCCAAGGACATCCTGTGATGTGCCATCATAGCCTTTCTTGAAAATGGGAAAATCTGTAGAAGATTCTGGTGTCTCCTCAATAAAGTTTCTGACCAGACATGCTAGGGATTCAATAATGCAAAAAGAAAAGAACATGTCTGCAATTATTCTGTAATGAATTCATCATGAGCATTATAAGCTAAAATCTCACTTTTCAGTGTGAACCAGTTGTACCTGCTGTTAGACACCGCACACACCCTGCAAACTGGTGTTTAAGCACATTGAAAATAGTATTTTTAGCCTGCATCTTGTTTCTCTCTGAAATAGTCCAGATAAAGGAAAAAAGAGGTGACACAACACCTCAAGTCCTTCTTACATGCACACAACAGTGAATTATTAGAGGGCTGATCTTTGAGCTAGGTTCCTTCAAGCCTTTGTAACCAACGATCTTGTATTGCTCACGGAGTGCCCCTTGCAGACTCCTTTGCAGGAAAGTTGAGTGGTAATGCCATGTGAAAACCCACAGACCAGTGGGGTAATGTCCCATTAAACTAAATGACATCACAAACACGATTAATACTCACACCACCTAAAGCCATCAAGATACTGATTTAGGAAAACCAGAAGTTAGTCAATTCTGCTGAACTTTCAAGTTCTTATTTCTGATTATGGCAAGATACTAAAATGAAAATTTTGAGAGTGTCTGTATTATTTCATGAGGACCATGTATCTGTAAAACATGCTATAATTAGGTATTCATGCCTAATTGCAGAAGAGAAAATGTGCTAAACCTGTGGATGTGCAGACTCTGGGAGGAGTGCCTTAACTCATATCCCTTCACCTCTTGATGCAAGGCTACCTGGATTTTCCAATCCATCAGCAAACGTCACTGCATTATTGCACATCCTTTGCACGTTCCAAAGGCTAAATCCAAGGAATTAATGTGAAACTTTGCCTTAATGATATTTCTGCCAGCCTGAGAAGATCCAAGAAATTGAAAGATTTCACATGTTTAAAGCTCAAGCAGGCAGGAATACACATTTCCTCTAGATGCTCAGTTATAAAGTTTTTGCTTTATATTAAGTTATACATGCAGAGTTGCCCAAATGCTACTTCTCAGTGTCTATCAAAATTGAAAAAATGCCTCACAGGTTTGATTTCCTCAGTGAGTTAATTAGAGTTTGGAGACTAACAGAGACATTCAGCAGTGGAACACAGTATTGGGATAGAAAAGAGATATTCCTTTTGGCACAGAGGCAAAGAATGACAGAGAACCTGAGTACATAAGAATGGTAAGTAGTATTTCAACCACTAGTAATAAAATTTGGTAAAAGATAGACAAGAGAAGAATTTCAGAACCAGTGGGATCTGTAGCACTCACTCTCAATATCAACAGATCTGTGTGCTGTAATTAAAAAGTGATAAACCAAGGTCTATGAAGCTTTCTGTTGAGAACATTTCACATTCAGTGGTGCATTTGGGGAATAAATTCAGAGCAAGCCAAGCATGGAAGTCTTTAGGGCATGCAGAATGCTTTACAGCATGACTGTCCTCATGTCAGTCTGCACGTGGGCAAAAATGATGCTAAGCCCACCTTCCTTAATTGTGTTTAGATGCAATTAGTAAATAATCCTCACATGCCTGGTCTTGTTTTACAAACCTAGTTACTATGAAAGCAGATTTTAGCTCAGGAAAATGTTTTGCTACTCTCACTCCTGATTGCCATCATTTGTAACTCAATAAGCAAATCACAAGTAGTGGAAAAAAAATAATTGCCCTTATACTGAAGGAAGTTCTTCTCAAATCACTATTATCCATCTGGAAAACAAGTAAATCCTGATCAGTCTATCAGACATATTTAGTAACATCTGTTTGTTGCAGACCTTAATGTCTCAGACCTTAACAAGTTTAAGGAAGAGTTTGCTCATTCACATTAACACACTCCTTCCATGTTGGTTAATTTGCCTGGAGGCTTGAAATTCTGAAAAAACTTCAATTGAAGTCAAACAAAAAATTTTTCATTACCACCATTGGAAAATTAATCAGGTACTTGGTCTGCAAATAACATGGATCTAGACATAATCAGTCCTATTTTTCTTCAAATTGTTATTTACCATGTTCTGTGACTAACTTTTAAATTACTTGTATGAGAAACAATATTTGAAAAGGTTGTGATATAATAAGCCAGACTACTGACATTTTTCTGGAATGTTATTGAGCTCAGTGGTTTTCAATTAAGAGTATGATCTATACCAGCTCAGTAAATGCACTGAGTTACACATGTTAAGGGTTATTTAAGTAGAATACAGTGAACACACTACAGAAAGGGTCCTCTTAACACCAAATGGGTTGCAAAGATTTAGGAGCCTGTCTTAGGATGCACCAAATACATACACACAAGCAAATAAGAACAGTGACATAGGTCAGTGATCCAAACTCTTCCTTAAGCAAACATTGCTGCAAATCTACCCTTTCTACTCCTCAGCTCCTTGTGTAACCTGCCAGGCACTTCACCATTTCCCCCCCAAAAAATCAGACAATTCCTTCACCCAGGAACATAACAAAAAGAATGAAACTCTAATGTTTAACGGCTCATTGGTATTTGGCAACTTCATTCATGAAGTGTTGGTGGAACCATGTCCTGAGCCACGTATGGCCCAGAAGGGCTGGAGGGAAGAGGAATGGATATCTGAGGTTTACCACAACAAATCTCTGCTCCACAGATCCTTCATTGGCAGAAGAACACCAAACGGCCATGCCAATCCAATCAATCCTTACCCACTCCGCAGTGCCAAGCTGAGCTCAGGTTCAAGGGACAGCTGAGCCTATAATGCCATCTTCAGAAACAAGAAATACCCAGAAAAAGAAAATAAAGTCATTGATGAGTATAATGCAAAACGTCACTACTTTCTGTCCCGAGAAGAGCAAAATTTAATTTATGCTTGTCAGTGTAAGAAATCCTCTGCATAGCAAAGAAGAATGAATATACCTCTACTTGTCCCTGTCAGAGCTGTTTGCAGTCTGGACGCCAGCACAGAGAGAGCCAGAGGTAGAATTCTTGGGAAACGACTGTCCTAAATGACCAGGCTAGCTGTCTTGTGCAGCCCTTGTCCTGACCAATTGGTTAGCTGCAGTGTAGCATGTGTCCATTTCCAAGCTGGAACCTACTAAATGGGATCAATCACATGCAATCCTTAGTTGTTTGTTGTTGGTAGGAGTTTATTTACATTTTAATATTGTCCGTTAAATCATTAACAACAAAAAAATACTAAACCATCATGCATTCCAAGTCAATATTGAAATTCAGAGAAAAATATCACCTGCTTCTGCAGCTTGTCATTTGGAAAAAATAACACATGATCCACTAACCAAGCAGCATAACCAAAATTATAAATCAGTAAGACTGAAATCCCCACAGCATCATCTTTCTGTCAGCCTTTCCCCAGGACTTACAGTTGTGAGACATCTGCCAGAGAACTAACATAAAATGCTGCAAGACAAATAAACAAAATACAGTTATTCCAACTAAAAGTTCGGATATGTTTTTCTCCTTTCTGAAGTACTGTTCATACACACACATACATAGATATCTCTTGGCTCAATACTTCTTAATCTCTTCATTCTGTGTTATTCCCCTGCTCCTTTGCTTTATCCAGCTAGGCAAAGCTTCAAGGAAAGAAAGGGAATATGCAATTCAGTCACAGACCACAGGTATCCCTTCAATATCTTTCCATAGGCCTTTTCTCAGATGTTAGCTAGAATATTTCAGGTCCTGCTTCACACCTGATTACAGACATAAGTTCCCTTGATAAAAATAAAATTTTAAAAAAAAGTCATCCTTTTTTCTAATGGTTCATTTTCCAAGGCATCCAATTCACATGCAACTTGTATATCAGGGTTGAAGAAAGGGGAGGAAGGATCTGTAGACTGGTAGCCAATACACAAATGTGAAGAAAAACCTTTTTGCCATTTGTGCAAAGATTAAGTATAGCTCAATAATCTTAATTCTGTAGGGTCTCAAACAGTGATAACAGCTGAATGGCTTCTTTTCAAACTCTCTAAATCTTAACTCCGTACTTCCAGAGGCATTATCAGTATTAGATACTGGTTTTACTAGCAAACTAGACCAGCGAGTAGCACTTCACTTCTTCCACCTGGCAATAGACTCAGGCCCAGTTCTCTCACTGGCAGGATTTCAGGAGAAATATTTGCATGTGGGAGGGAAGTACATTTTAAACTCGCATTACTGTTCATCTTTGAACAAAGTGTCTAAGCACAGGAATCAGCCTTCAATCCTCCACTTAGACCAAATTCCCCAAAGTGCATCACGTAGAGGTTTTTAAGTCTTTGGAAAGTCAGTGTTAAAGACATAGACCTTAAACAGATCTCAAATGTGGAAAAGAAGGACATATGTATTGCTAAATACAGGACTGTTGGAAAGTTTTTACAGCCTAAATACCTTACTGATGAAAAGATCCCCAAAACAATCCCATGAATAGCTGAAATCCTGTGTCAGTGTAGGGCAGGATTTTGCAAACCTTCATTCAGTCATTTATTCCCTATCCATCATCCGTGATAATTCTGAAAAGGATTGAATTCACATGGTACTGAATAGTTCTCTGTCCTGTAGAAATGTCTGTGGGTTATCTGAAGCAATACAATTACAGTCATTGCAATGAGGAAATAACTTTGTGGTTCTTTATACATAAATGAACTTTAACTATAAAACATTCATTGTATTTTTTGTTGTCATTGGAGAAAAGAAAATCAGCTTTTACAAATGCCTGTTTTAAGTCAAAACCCAACTGCTGCTGTTTTTAAAGTGTCATTTTCTCCCATTTAAAAAATCTGAGATGGATCCCCACAGACTTTACCTACAAGGGGTAAAAGGTGCATAATCAGTCATATATCCTTTGCTTTAGTTTTATTGCAGAAATCCATCCTGATTTTTTTTTTAACATATAAGATATTATGAAGTCTATTCAAGGATTTCTATACTTGTCTTGCTTATGTTTTTCTCGGAGGTCCAAAATTCCCCTGGTAAGCCCTCATGCTGGCTCTTCAAAGGAGCAGGAGATGTTCTAGCTGTGATGTTGATACCCCATCTGCAGTAAAGTGGTAGTCACTCAGGAGCAGGTCATTAAGAATTGATTGAAAAGTAGAATCCAGGAAATAAATATAGTAGTGGTCATCTTTTAATGTAAAATCATTGCCATTCAGTGGAGCCAAGTTGGTTTAGCAACAGCTTTCAGAACCTGGCTCGTTATGAATGGCAAAAATATTCAGTAGTAAGCAGTAAAACCTACTCAAAATTTTGATGAGGTTAAATCATTAGCTGAATAGCAATTGCCAGCAAAGAAAGATCCACTTTGTACCTGTAATCAGGTCAGGTTTTCAGGGACAGCCAAAATAAGAATACAAGAAAAAAAAAGAGAATATTTAAAAATATGCACAGCCATAGCAATTTACAGCTTGTTGCTCCCTCAGAGAGTGGAGCTAGAGGAACAACAATTCACAGTTCATTTGCTAGCTCTGAATGTGCTGGTGAAGTTAAAGACAAACCAAGGCAGAAATACTGAATATAAATTCTTTGTTGTGACCTATAAAAAACAACCCATTGCTCTTTGATATTTTCAGTAGTGGAATAATTCAGATCACTCCTTGTAGGCTGAGGCATCAAACAGAGAAAATGCTAAGATGACTTCTTGTGAAAAGCAATCATCTCTTTCCACTGAAGTAGAAAAACGGGAGGTTTTTGGAACATTTTATTTAAATTTGCCTTAAAAACAAGGTAGATTTTATTGCAAAATAGTTTGCAGATAATTGTTTTACGTAGTATATACTCATGTTTCTTGGCCTTACACATCCAAAGCAGCTGTGATTCAGAGCTCATAAGGATAAACTGAGTCTGTGACAAATCTTCACTGTATGATTTATCATGTCTTTGTGCGTGTACTTTCCCTGACAATAAAGATCATCACAGATACAAAGAAATGAGGACTAAAAGATATCCCGAAATCCAGTGCTCCTCCCTCTTCTGTAGTTCAGAAGAGTAGGAAGCCCAAAGTCCTACTCAAAAATCTGTTCTTTTATTTTAAGAGTAATATGTGAGAGCTGACAATAGTTGGGTTTACTAGACAGGGACTTTCATGTGAAATGTTAGTAAGAGGGGAGTTTCCAGCTGTAAAGGACACCAACAGAGCTGGGACTATCTCGGAAAATCTCAAGCCAGTGCTCTGTGACACTACAGTGCTCCTTATGCTGGTTTGTCTGTAGGAAGTAAAATCTATTGAAAATCAAACCTTCAGAGTCCTCTTTTGTTCAGCCTATACCTCAACAAATGCAAAGGCAATCAGACAAGGAAATGGTGGTGTTCAGGGATGGGATTGTCTATCCCCTTTCTTACTATAGTAGCTCCATTTTGGGTAGAAAGTTCTCTTGGAAATAGATGAAATAGATTGATACTTTTCAAAGTGTCATTTTATGGGGCTCTCATTACACTTCTGCCAGTTTTCTTCCAGGCCTTTAGAAACTGAGTGATTGTTGCTAACATCATTTTTTCCCTCAGCCAAATCTGACTGAATCTGCCAGACAGCAAAGGAAGCAGCATGTTACCAGCTCTCACGTCATGCTATACACACATTTGTATTTGTAATACTTGCTAGATCTTAAGGGCAAAACTCTGTTCTCCTGCCTGCAATGCAGTGTTTTAGCTGCAGTGCAGATCATTTATATCTGTGCTCCCTGTCCAAGTCTCAGAGAGGTCAGCTGTGATTTTGTGAACCTCCCTCTGCAATTTCTTTCCACATTTCAGTGTCTCTTTCACAATCAGTGTGATTAGAGGGTGTGTATGGCCTTTCTGTCTGTGCTGGCTTGTTGCTGACCTGATGGCTCTTTTCCTGCTTTTTCCTATGACTCCTTAATGCACACTCATTGCTGACCCTCCAGACACTGTCCCAGCCTAAGTAGCTGCAAGGGTGACCTCTGCTCTCTGACTTCACTTCTTCAGTATGTTGTGGATGTCAAGTAATTCATGTTTTATTCTCTGATATACCTTCGGTTCCCACTTTATAACTAAACTATATGAGGCCAGAAATGAGCTTCTCTCCTGACAGCTGGGACAGTGCTGCCCAGCTACAGGGTTCCTTCATTTTTTACCTGTCATGTTGATGAGTGCAGGGACAGCAGGAGCCTGGATGGAAATCATTAGAATAGCAGTGACTGTTTACCTCCTTGTAATATGGTGCTTTCATATGAACTTTACATAAGAAAACTGATCTTTTTTGTGTGTTTTCTCACTTCCATTTCTTCCCTTTCTTCTGTAAAAAAATGGAAGTGTAAACCTGTGTCTAAAATGGTGGAAGACAGGTTTTCCTTAATCAGAGTCCCGGCAAACATCAGCCATTTTTCCCCAAATGTAAACAGACATGGTGAGGCAGGGATGCTCTTTTTTCCTCTGCTCAGTTTCTTAACTTTTTTCCAAAAGGCCACTCTGATGAGGAGCCCCTCTCTGCAGGTGGACCTGCAGGAGCACTGTTTATTACTTGGTTTGATTTTTGACTTGGCCGTTGATGCACACAACTGAAAAGCAATGTCTGAAGTGCAGAAGGGACCAATCAATAAAATTGTGCCTTTTCAAGACACATCTGTACAGATTTATAGACATACATAGATACATGTACACAAGCACATTAGACATACCTAGATGCATAGACACAGGCACAAAGAGCAGGAATCCTTTTACAATCCATTCCAATCACTGCTCTTCCATGCAAGAAGGACAACTCTCCCCCTCCAGGCAGTTTTTGTATGTGCCTAAAAAAGATGGCTACGCAGCACGTCACTTAAGTACTAGTATTGCTAGAAACAGTGAAATAGTGGGGCATCAGAGTCAGAGAGATTTCTTCCATGAGCAGGCTGAACCGGAGCTAAATGCTGCATTGCACCAACTAAAAGAGAGTGCCTTCCTTCTGCCTGAATTTACCCTGTGCTCCACCACTTCAGACAAGGAAAGAGAGTCTGCAAACACCTAGGATTATAGCCATCACTTATTCCTGTGTCCTAGTGCTGTGTGCACAGCACGATTTCATCACCTTAAAAGACTGGTCATCCAAAAAATGGAAAAAGTGCACACATATATCAACTAACTTTTAAAAGGCTTATTTTTATCCACGACATCAGCACTGCTTTAATAAAACTTAGCAAATGTCAGGTATTTTCTAATAGATCATGCTTCCTGAAGTGAACTCTGTGATCAAATGCTTTGCTAAAAATCTCATTGGCAGCACCAAGTTTTTATTAAATTCTTCTCTAAGATCAACCAATCAATTTTTTTGGTGAATATTTAGGTATGCGGGATATTTCAATAATTGGAAATTGATCACTGAAGCTATATATTATTGTTTCTTTTTGCTTGGTTAAAAATGCAACTGGTATTGGAATGAATTGCTGCTCTTGACATTTTTAAAGTTTTCCACAACACTCAGTCAGGGGTGCTAGGAAATCAAAACCTGTAAGTACTAATTTCAACAGAGTACAACTGCATGAGAACATAAACATAACATATAAAATAGTAAGAGCCCAGACACAAAGTTCATTGTGAAATGATTTCTGCTAATATTACAGAAAGCTTTCTAAAGCATATAGAAAAATCTAGAATCAAAAACTTGAGCCTGTGTTTTGCACACGGTGAAGTAAGAAGAGCAATCTATTTAGTGAAAAATCCCAGAAAATACATTACAAAGAGACTTTTTATTAATCTCAACAAAGAGAGGAGAAAATTCTGCAGAATTACACCAAAATGTTCAAAACAAAACCAAAAGAACATGAGCTGAGAGCACCCTCTTCTGATCATTATTTTGTTCTTCAAATTCTAGGTAAAATATCTTCTGCATATGTTGTAAAATTCCAGTGGCCTGCTCTTTATCAGAATCACAAATACATAAGCTGCTTGGGAGATGAATACAATAAATTTGTTTCGGCTACAAACTAATTTTTTTTACTTTAGTTGTTCTTTTTTGTTTTTTTTAATGCAAACATGAAGCCAGTTCTTCCAGTAACTCTTCCCCCTTGTATGTTCCAGTTTGATTTCCATAAGGCTGCCTAGGGCCAGAGGTGCAGGGGACAGGCTGATTTTTTATTTAGTTCATACCACCAAGAGAGATTCAAATCCAGATGAAAAAAAAGAAAAAGCCAATCTGATTCTAAAAGAGTGTGTTTACAAAGATTTACAAAGATGAAAGAAGAAGCAGAGAATGGGGGAAGAATAAGAGCAAGAGGAATATTAGGAACATAAATATTTTTCTATAGCTATAGCAGCGTCATTTTTACAGTATTCTCTCAGAGACCAAGCTGAAGATGTAAATTTTAACTCCCACTGTAATTCAAAGGAACAAAAAGGAAAGAGAGCAGTGCCTCTGAGCTTGTACCTCACTTTCAGTCTCTGAGGACTGGAGAAGAGAAGTAACTCATGAATATTAGAGCTAATGAAGCTTGATTTTCTCCAGATTTTTGGTTCAGTGTTGATTGACTCTCATGTCTGCAATATGTAAATTGTGACTGAAGCTTGTTCTGCATTTGAGGCACTTAGATGTGCCCTCTTCAGTGTGTATTCTCTGGGATTTAAAAAAAGTCCAGCTCATGCTGTAGTGTTTTTCTCAGTGGGTACCTCCTAGACATCTCTGTGACTTGGACATCTATTTACATAAATCTTGTAGGAACATCGTGTCTCTGAGATTTCTGTTGTGTTATCATATTTCATAAAAGTACAACAATGGGTTCAATAAAATAGAGAGCATGGACTAGTGAGCAGATATATATCAATACATCTAACTCCTAATTAAGTCTCTAAAGATTTTCACTAGAGAGCCCTTGATAGGCAGAGATGTGGGGAGCAGTTCCCCTTGGTGTAGTGAGTGATTCAAACCAGAAGCGATGCCCAAAGAGGCAAAGGGATTGATCAGCCATGGCCAAGAGTCTCCTGCAGTGCAGATGAGGAATTTCAGGATGAGCGATCCCATCTCTCAGCAGGAGAGGCTGATGTACCAGCATGCACTCCCAGTATCACACAGATTGGAAGCCAATAGAAATTAAACTGGGAGATACAGGCACAATCCTATTATGTGATAAGGAAACCAGGGTGGACAGAGACAGCACAGAGATAAGAGGGTCATGAAAACTATCGGAGTAATTTGGATCTGAGAAAGTGGATGCACTATTCACCAGATGCACTCAGCCACACTGGATTGCCAGATGAGGCTTGTCCTTGTCAAAATACAATAAATTGGCCTCTTCAGCTTTCTCTACATTTAAGGTTCTGGCATGAACCACTTTAGACAAACATAGATTGATGGCTGCATTGTACACAGGAATGACACAGAACCAGGATGATGCCGAAATATCATTAAAATTGATGATTTTGGCTTGTTCGTCTGTCATCTCTAGTTCAGCATGGCAGTGCATCTGGAGACCTGACATTATCACAGAACAATGTAGAGCCTTCTGGGAAGGGAAATGCTAGAGCTGGAAGACAGGCATATGCAGAGATGCAAAACATCCAGGAACAGCTGTTGATCCTGCTGGTAAAGAGCTGTGTTGTGATTCAAGGTATCTGACAGGAATGAAATCCAGCTCAGGCCATTGTGTGCACTTGCTTACAGAAACAGGAACCTACAGTGGGCTGTGGAAACAAAGGGTCAGGCACTGTCCAAGTCTCCTTCAAAGGTAATCCGTGGCAACACAAGGCAAATGCAACTTTGAATTATTGGCCCAGAGGTGGTAATTTAGAAATTGGGATTTTAGGTTGTTACAGTAGAAATAAAGGAATTGGCTCTTCTTCCTTTTGGGTGTTTACAGAATCATAGAATCATAGAACAGCTTCTATGAAGGAGGCCTTAAAGACGATAGAATATTCAGTTGGAGCTGTATAGAAGGGATGATCAGCCACAGAAAATCTTTACCATTGCCCAGCAGCTGGAATGTGCTGGAAAGGACAGTAACAGAAGGAGGAGTTTGCATTTTTGAGTCTGGCCATTTGTTACACCTGGAATAAGAACAGTAGCACATGTAAGAATATGTGGGTTTGAAATGGTGCAGGCTCAGCCATGTAGTTGGCATCCCAAAGGGGTCCTCTATGGAAATCTCCAGAGTTATCAGTTCCTATTATCAGGCTTCACAAAATGTGGACCAGCACTACATGAAAAGGTTACTCAGTAGAATTAAAATTATCCTGGGGCATAGGACTAGAAACTTCAAAGTTTCTAGTTATTTGCACATCATACTTTAGTTTTTTTCTTTTAATGAAAAAAAATTACAAAGCTCTCAGAATCTTTCATTATGAAAGAACCTCAAAAAGTAATGATACTCAAGCACAGTACTTATACAAAGATGATAAAGAATAAAGGGGAAAGATAAAACAATGCTCAATCGCTTATCTTTCTGGTAAAGACATGGAGAGCGAGGTTTGATTTATATTTACTGAGTTACAAAGTTTCTTCAGACTTAATCTGCTACATTATACTTTGAGGTCAACACTGTCGGTTCTCTTCTCTGAAACGCACTTCAGGGTTATCAAGGTAAACAAGGATTGGATTGGATCCCTTCATCCAATTCATATACTGAGCACAGGGTAGAAGCTTTTCCTATAGATCTTTTCTTCACAAGCATGGAAATACCACCAAAAAAAAAAAATAACCCACAAAAATGACCGTTGTATTCATTAGATATTATCTAAAATATATTGCTGTGAATGGAAAGCACTTTGATTAGCACTGACTTAGCAACATGCACAACGTAGTTCAGCATATGAGTCATATATATTCAAATGCAAATCATGAACAGATGGTTCCTGTAGAAGAGACAAATGCAGCGGTTCTGGTCACCTTGTATGGCAGTCATTAAAAGCAGGTGCTCCATAAACCAAAACTAGAGCTCGACCAAAATGAACTGGCTTCTAACAAAACTGGGACATAGATTAAGGAGGAGACAATCCCTTGTCTCTTCTCCAAGAATACATAAGTGCTTGCAGTGCCAGTTTTGCCCATGGTGACCAATCTCAGAGGTTTGTTACTGTTTCTGAGAGGCAACTTCATTAACCTTAACATGAGGACCGGGGCACTCAGAAGCTGAGCATGTCAATATGTAATTCAGGTTTGAATTCCATTTTACACTCTCATGTTAATTTTTTTTCTGATTTTGTCAGCTTGTTCTGTGTCCGAAGTGGCCAAGCCCCACCCAGAACCAGAGCTACTATTCTGAATCCATTCCTGATCTGACTTTAAAGCAGAAAGTTTAAATTCCTTGGAGAATTTAAACTCCTCCTCCTTAATTTCCCTAGGAGAAATCAAATAAACCTGGCATCAAACCTTTTCACTGCCTAGGTTCCAAAGTTACCTGCTACAGCAAGGAAAGCAGCAGTAGTGGAGATATTTGTGTGTTTTTACAGATGAAGTTATCCAGTGGTTAAATCTGGATTAAACTTAAATTCAGAACAGAATTTCAAAATGAGTCAGGGTCATGGCTTGTGCACACATGTGATGGTGCTAAAATCTTCTGGGGTTTCTTGTCTTCTGAAGTTTTGTCTGTGTTTGATCTGGAATAGGAAAACAGGGTCCATTCCAATCTGGAAAGAAACCCAGAATCCAAATTATATGAGTAAACTCACATCATGAGACTGAAATGCCCCCAGATTCCCCCTGATCCTTCTCTTTCTGAGGATGGAAAGTTTGACAGTCAGATGGGATTGGGGAAGAAAGATGTCTCCAGATGGAAAATGATGAAAAGCTGAATTTGGCAATATTATTAAAGCGGACCCCTGGTTTAATTATAAAGTTATAGAACGAGTGACGGAAAATCCATTACAGAGTTTGAATTTATGTCCAGCTTATCTGCTTTAAACACTGCCAAGCACCCACTACTTACAATAGGAAGAATTCACTCCAGTTTTCAGCTCTCAGGATGAGATGGCTTATTCTGGCAGTGACCTGTTAATCAGCCCAGAATACTCTCACAGTTCACCTTCCCATCTTTTCAACCAGCCCTCTTTCAAGGGAAATTTTCCAAAAGATTGGAACTGGCTTTTAAAATTATCTTGATCTTTGTGACAACTGTTATCAGTATGCCAGTGAATTACCTGGGAACATTTATTTAGGATTCATAAGTCTTTACAGGGAAACTGTTAATAGAGCCACTATTCTGCCTGCTTTGAAATACTGAGGTGCTGTAATACTTTGATTTGAAACATTATAACCCGCAGGAGAAAACCTTGACATAAGGATAGAAAATTCATGCTTAAAACGCAAGGTATTGCAGTCATGAAGTTACTTTGTGGACTGGCAGAATATGTTCAATTTCAGTGGCTAAAATGGTGGATACAATACCAGGGTTTGAGAAGCCTGAACTTCGGTGTGAAAAATAGTCCACCTGACAATGTTGTCCTGCCTGACTTTAATTAATCTGTCAGTACAAACATGACCTAGTTACCACAGTACAAATGTCAGCTTGTAATAGCTTTTCCCTGGAGTCCTCCTTAACTAGCATTTGCTATTTTCATTTTCTCGTTCAATGATGAAGAGCAGTTAATGAGCTCCATCTACTGCTGCACGGAGTGAACTGTACCAGCAGCGCCAGCCCCCCAGTACCTCCTCAGGCTGCTCTGGGAGAGGTGCTCCAGGCACTCTGCTGCACCACGCCACAGGCAAGGGCTCTTAGCAGAACATTCACCTCTTTCTGTTTCTTGTTCTGTTTTTCTGTAATTAGCTTTACTGTTACATGGGTTTTCTTTAATCTATAATCATTTAGGTAATTTCATTTTGAATTGCAGGGTGACAATGTGGGGCATCTTCCTTTCTTTTTTTTTTTTTTTAATATATTTTCCCATGCAAAAAGGCATAACGTTCTCTCAAAATAATTAGCACAAAAAACCGAAGAGGCTTAAACAGCAGGAAAGTTTATTAAAGCTACTGCTGCACTCTTAATAAACAAGGCCACTGTGCTGAAGATGGGTACTCAGATCAACGGATGTATGTCCTTATCTTATGCTTGCCATATGGGTTGACTGGCGTATTCAGATGGGCTATTTAGTTGTTTACGTCTTAAAAGAAATTATCTCACAGTGATTTAAAATGCCTTCTGTGTCTATGAGAGGGTTAATGACTAAAGTGTTCTAAAACATCACCTTC
This sequence comes from Dicrurus megarhynchus, assembly GCA_013399195.1. NCBI lineage: Eukaryota > Metazoa > Chordata > Aves > Passeriformes > Dicruridae > Dicrurus > Dicrurus megarhynchus. The sequence continues at coordinate 211,567 of VXAD01004457.1, read as the reverse complement.
CTTACTATTTCCCTCTTGATTTAGGTGGAATATTTCAAATACTCTCAAAGTATCACAACTGGCATCACAGTAAGCAGGTTGCAGGAGATACTTACCTAAAGCATAGCTGAATCAGAAAAACATCAGATAATTGACTAAGTGGAAAGGTAGCAAGGATTAATACCTTTGTTTGTCTAAAATAAAAAAAAAAGAATAAAATATTATGTCTGATTAAATATCTCAGCATAGAATTTTATTTTAGTAATACTTTTTCATTAAGAAAGAAAACAACATCAAAGATCTTGTTATGGTCAGAGATGTTTTTCTAGTCTGCACAATGCTTAAACACCTATGAGATGGCTGCTGAGTCAAGAAAAAGACCAGGCTTGGAGACATTCCGCAAAGGAAGGAAAGTTATTCCTCAGGCTGGCTGTTGCCCTCAGATCCGTGCAAAGCAGGGCACATCCTGCTATCAGCAAAGCAAACCACATGAAGATGCATCATCAGTTCCTGTTGTAACCCCCTCCACTGCCTCGAGTCCCTCACTGTACATCTGCCTCAAGAGACCTCAAAATACAACGAGACATTTCTGAATTAGGAGTCTGAGAAGGTGTCTGATTAGAAAACATTAAAATCAAAGTAAAAAACTCAACTATCAACCAGAAAATGGTGGCCAAAAGTCCAAGGTCTTTTCATCAGATATGAAAGCAAAGACATTTTCATTCCCTCAGCCTCAATTCTGGCCCCTGCTCTTAGCACTGAAAGAGACTTCCCCCTCTCTAATTTTCCTCTGAGTGTAGCATTTAGTGAATTGTTCATGAATTCTACGTACTTAGGGGAGCCTTTCCGACTAACTCCAAGGGATTTGGGAGTTTCTAGAGACAGAAACGATGTTTGAGCATGATAATTGAAATGCTGTTCTTCATTCTTCATACACTACACTGGAAATCTACTGGGAACATCTTTTACAACAAATTCACGTTGAACAAAGTTTTATTTTTGAAATTACCAATTAATTCAGAATTGTGCAAAGCAGAATAATAAATAATCTGGCTGTGCAGTCAACTCTTTCATGAAAACATAGGGGACTTCAGTGTCTAACGCTGCTTACAATTAGCACATCAGTGGGAAAACAGACCCTGTTTTCAGCTAGTGCACTGTAAATAAAGTTGCTCAGACCTTCAATAGCTTTTAAAAATAATATTTAGGGTGAATTGTCTCCAAATTAATTGGAAGCTACAAAACTCTAAATGCTTACTTTATGCTTCCTGTAAATGTAAATGTAAATCCCAAATTTAGTGCTAACACGAAAGGTAACTATTTGAAAAGATTCAGGAACAATGTAAACTTCAAATTTAAGAAACCAAGTACAGAGATTTAACATTTGTCTTCTGCAAATTTTATGGGAGTAGGAATTGGAAAGAAATCTGCGAGTCCAGTTTCATACCTCTAAGAAAAAATGTCATACAACCCGTTCCTGAATAAAGGGTTTAGGGTTAATAGCAGAATGTTAAATAAAAAGAATAGATTTTTTTTTTTGGCTTCTCATTAACACAGGCAGTCTTGTTTTGATTTCTTGAATGTATTTACTTTCCTATGAGAGTCAGAATAGCCACAAGGTACAAAGAGCCACTAGACTGTTCTTCAAGTTGCTTTGCTTCAATAAGCCTTTCAATAAGCTTTACTAATAACAGCAGAGAAACAAATTTTCAGTAGTCAAACTCTAGAAAATAAAAATACTGAGGGGATTTTAGTGACCTAATAATTGTCTATTAGTGTGCAATGATTTTTATAGATTTAGATGTGAGCAAGGGCAAATCTGTCTCACGCTGGTATTTTGCACTTTCTTCCTTCTTACATAATGGTGATCTTCACAGGCAGCACCTGGGTGAAAAGGTGTGTCCAAGACTGTCCATGTTGGGGGAGCCTTTTTAATGCATTTCTATGTGTGCAGGAAGTCTGAGCATCAGAAATGCCAAGATACGCAGTGTATAAAAGCAGAAGCACACATTTATACCTATATATGCAACAGACACATATATTATGGTCAGGAAAAAGGTATAATAATAAGTGCCTTTAAATTTCCATGCTGCAGTATAGGAGACAGGCTTGTAGTACATGTCAGTGAAGTAACCACTTGGAAAGACTTTTAAGGTTTTTCATCACCTGTAACCATTCTCTCACGTGGGTCATCATTTTATCTGTGTAAAACTTCTCCTATTTTATCAAGAGCTATTGCACATCCAGGGTTTTCTTTTCTATTCAAGAAGTTTTTCACCTTTATGTGAAATGTTTTTAACGGCATGGAGTTCAAGAGGAATTTACTACGCTGAAAATTAAGCATATCAAATTTTTCCTCTGCATAGTAGTTACCCAGGCAGTTGTGACTGAGCAGAGTACAGGATAAATTATCATTCCACTAAGGACTGACAAACACCTAAGCAAGCCCTTACTCAGGGAAATACATCTCCCTGGATGTAAACCTTTTGGCTCCACTCCATTTCTATAATCTGCCCTGTACTTACTGAGAAAAGCCATTGATGTCTATGGGATTTCTGTCTAAAGATGAAGAGGAATCTTAACTTCCATTTGTGCCCTTACAAAGAGGAACAGATTGCCTGGTTTGTGTTGGTAGCTCATGTCTTCAAAACTGTTTCTTGCTACATAGGAAAGCCACTTTGATCTGCAATTAAACATTTTCTTATATAATCTGGATAATTTATACATTATTGACAAAACTAGAAGGAACTGAGTACAGAAAACAGAAAACAACATTTCATTTTATTTTTACATTTATTCAATGCAGTTCAGAAACAAATATAATATAACTCTTATTTTATAAAGTTGACCATTAAATATTAAAAAGAGGGCTTACTGGCCTTTGATAAGTAGTTTCATATGGGACATGCATGCTAATAGGAAGCCAGTTTTGGATGACAGACATTTAAAAGCAGAATAGTGAGTTAACAAAATTTTCAGACACTTGAAAAGATGGCATGTCCTTTCATATTCCTTTATCCAAACGTAACTTCTCCATTTTTCTGCAACTTACTCTCCCACGTCCACTTTCTAAACTTTAAACTGATTTTACAAAATAAAATATTTAGAAATACAAATAATACACCCAATAAAGTACATTAATTATGATGAATGATAACGGGAAAGAGAATCTGGCGTAGTTGTCTATGTGGTAGGGATTTTTAACATGGAAGCAATCAAAGATACAGAAAAGTCTTTTCATTACTGACATTGCTGAACCACACACACTGTGTTGACTTCTCTCCCTTTGTCTGTCAGTGCTGGTTTGTTTGCTTTTGTTTGAATTGGTCTTGTTCGTATTGTCAGGGGCACTGCAACTGTTTGTCACTGCTGCCAGGACTCCATTCTTCTCTTCTTCAGCATCATCATCAACAATCTGATAGGGAACAAACCAGCAGGTATTTAAGTGCATGTTTCATCACCTGCTTACTTTAGAGCTGCACAGCAAATGGGATTTTTCTTATGACTCCTCCTCAATCTCACTCTTCGACTTTAAGGACAAGCACATACATGCACCAGACAGCTCCTTTCAGCTTTCAAAGCCTCCATTTATGGGGAAAGCATTGACTTAAGCAACACCATACAGCAAAAGCTTTTGAAGGACTCTCAAGTTAATCTGGATTTGTCCAAATATGGACAAGGAACTTTACCTAAGATAGCAGCAAATCCCTGATATGCACAACAGTAAACTGTCTTCTGCTCAGGGCAAATACTGGCAAAGTATTTAGTGCCCAGAAAGCGTGACAGCAAAGCCCCAGCCCAGAGATGGAGAAGGTGGGGGATCTGCCAGACCATCCAGTTGAGCTGGTTGCACCCCAAATCAAGCACCCCAGGATACAAGACACTCTCTTTGCGTGCAATTGGCTGCTTTATTCTGGTGCTTTGTGATAAAAATCAAGTTACTTTAAAAATAGAGGGACAAGCCCCACCCACAGCTGATTTAATACTAAATAGCTTGTGACATTTTCTGTCAAGTCCTGAAACCCCTGCTTTAAGTTCAAAGTCATGCTAGGGTTAAGAATATTTTTATGTGTTTCCCTGCATCAAGACAGGTCTTTGGAGAATGTTGTATAAACCTTCTGGTGGGTTTTGTTTCTTTCATTAGAAATGGCTCAGAGCCATGAAGTTCATGTATGAAATCTTCACCCTTTGAAGTCAGCGGGTTTTCTGTTACTGACTCAGAGGACACAGGATTAGACATCAGCTGCAGCTTCAGCTCCTAAACTTCCTTGGAATTTCTGAGGTATTTAGCTTGGTTCGGGATATTGCAGAGACACCAGCAGAAACAAGCTACAAAGATTGGCTCCAATTTTGTATCTGAACTAAACCTTGTTATGTGTAGTTGGAGGAGGGGTCATTTTAATTCAGGTAGGCATACATATAATTTTAATTTTCTCCTGATAATTTTATTACCTCCCAAATCAGTAGGTGGCACAAATGTAAGACAAGTCTAAAAGAATTATTTGTGAAATGTAGAATGCAGAATCTCTTTCTTCTGACCAGCTTGCTTTTCTCCATTTGCATCATTAGAAGAAACAGTTTCCACAAGGACAAGCTTTTGAAAGGTTAAGATGTAGATCCCTATGTGCAGCCAGACAAAAAGCTCATTTAGAAATATCCCAGCTATTAAAGTCAAAGAAAGCTCATTAAGCCACCTAAGTGGTCTCTATGCTGGTACAGAATTGCTCCTCTGCCCAGGGTACATGTGTACAGTACAAGCCTTGAGTCTTCCTTCATCTAAAATTACTGACACTCTTAAAAATTAAAGTGGAGTCTGGACAATGTCCTCAAACTGCTGTGAATCAGTGAAGCAGAACAAATGGAGCTAGAAAAAGGATTATTACAGCTTTCCACTTTCAATCAAAAAAACCCGTGATATTTTATTTGAGAGAGATAAATGTAGCTCAACACAACACATCATCCTAAAAATACACTGACCAAAAAACCTTGTCATTCTCCACCTGGTCTCCCACATCTGCAAAAGGCTGGGACAAAAATCTGCCTATAAAGCATTAAGAGGATCAATCCATAGAACTCCAGTCTGAACCTTAAATAATCCCAGGGTAGTACTGAAATTCAAACCTCGAGTTTTTACTTGGGGCCTGACTCTGTTATAAATATCTCTCTCTTCTGCTTCAAAAAGTTCAGGCAGCTGAGGGGAGTGCTGGGGATGGCAGAGGAGCCTTTGTCAGCAGTGCCTGGCACTTGAAATGAGGCACCAGAGCAACAGCCTAATGAATGCACTCAGCACTTCAAAAGTTAATAAAATAAAGGAACCTGACAGAAGAACCCTGACTTTTTCCCCCCTACTTTCATTTTTCAGAAAGGGGCTGGGGGGAAGCAGAAAAACCATCAGTACTTCAAAACCATCAGGATTTAGGGCATTGCTCAGTATAAGAGTCTATTTTTCTCTCAGGTAGGGCTGGCTACAAGTTGTTCAGAATTAGTTTTATTTCAGAGCATGAAAGGACATTGTGTACGTGCCATTTTTCCTTCCTCACAACTGCATGTGAGCAGTTCCCAGGAGGCTGATGCGTTATTAGGCTGTTCTTGACTCCTTTCAGCTCCCCAAGGGGCAGTTCTTACTTAAGCAGAAAATACCGTAAGCGGTGCATATGGACAGCATTCTGTTTGCAGCGCAACAAGGCAGGGCTCTTGCAAAACAGAGGGGAGTTTACAGCAAAAGTGCTGTATCACAGTGCTTGAAAAGGAGAGAGCTAATCTAGAAGAGAACCATACCTGCTAGTTTATAAAAAACTGCAGTCTTATGGAGTGGGTTTATCAAGGGACTTTTCCAGATTGTTATGGAGAACTGAGCATGAGGAAAGACTAAGCTGGTTTATGTTATATCAAAAAAAGAGATTGTGTTGTGGGTGTTCAGCTGTGACTCCTATTTTAAATGTCATACTAGGTTTTTCCGGGATGCCAGCTGTCAATGAGGAAATGGCAGCTGGCACTAAGAAGGGCTCTGTTTGGATACCAAATCGGTACCATCCAGGAAAGGTGCTGTACATCACCCAAAAAGCACTGTATATGGCACCTGCTACTGTGGCCGCTGTTTATATTAAGTGAAGTGCTTGCTGACATCCAAGAGCCAGCAGAATTGAGGAAAGTTGTCACTTTCACTGGATAATAAAGCTGCCCAAGTTTAAAAATGTTTCAACCTAGAGTGTTGCACACCTGGAGCTTATGTGGTGCTCATAAAGACTGCATGAGGCTTGCACAGAAATACCACGGAGGCTGAACACCACACCTGCAAAATTATTTTCAGTTTTCAAACTGTTCTTCATCCTGCCTTACAGGTGGAGTTTTAGGTAAAAGGCAGAGGAAGCCCAAGGAGGATTTCTCTGCTTTATAGGAGGGCACAATTATTGCCTTTGTACAGAAGAGAAGAAACTCAGTAGAGGCAACCTCTCCTTTCGAGCAGCCTGTTGTTCTGGAGCTGATATGAACAGCACATTCTGCCTGACCTTCCTTGCAACGGGTGGTTCCTCTGCTTTTGCCATTAGTTTTGAAGCTGTCTCCACGGGTCCTGTTTCGCATGGTGTGACTCAGTGCAAAAGCATGGATGTGATGAGCTCTTACACCAGTTTATGTTCTAAACTGGAGATCTCAGGGGCTTCAGAAGGGTCTGGTATGTTGGTGCCCAACTTTGTTAAAGAGCAAAGCGGAAAGCAAGTGAGTACAACTAATTCCTATACAAGAGAGAGGGTGACATTTCCATTTCACCTCCTACATTTATTTACATAATTCTGAGTGCAAATTTTCTATCAGCTCACATATGGGAATAACAAATTGGGAAGCGAGATTTCCAATTAACCTGTGTCCACAAGAGGATACGATAATGAGGACAACACATTTAGAGTGACGATACTCGCACATAAATTGCTAAGTACCTGCTAGACAGTGACATGAGATTTTAGCTGGTACTTTTGTCCTTGTGATGTTTTTGTTTTTACAATGAGGAATGAGAAATACAAGTCAGGTGTGCTCTCCATGACACCCTGCTCAGTAAGCGGTGCTTGCCCTTGGCTACAGTAGGAAAAGGACATGACAGGCATTTTCCTTATTCTACAGAGTCTCAAGCTGATAAAGGACCAAACAACTGTTCCTTCCCTTATATCCCTCTATCTTTGTGTGGGCAAGAAGTGAGTTTGACTTTCTTGCTCACTTCTGATGCCCAGAAAAAGGCAGGAAACATGCCTGAAGTGAAAGACTACTCCTTTTGGTCATTAAGTTCATCACAAAACTTTCCTTTCTCATTTTAGGGCTGTACCTCACTTCCATGCACATTTTTGAAGTCTACAAGTTCCCATGTCCACCCCATCTGCAAGCACTAGTACATGCTCCAGATGAAAGGGAATCTGACACAGTGAGGTGAAGGCAAGAGCAGAATAAGTGCCCTTCACAGACCCAAATATGCTTAATCATCCAAGCACTGAAACACTTTACTTTCTTACCCAAACCTCCAAGCAGCTTTTTTTTCCCCCTACTCTATGAGCAAAATGACAACCACTTACTTCACAAGATGGATATGCTCACAGGGAATTGTCACTGACGTTCCCTTGCCAACAAAAATTACTTCCAGGCTTTCCACTCAAATCCTCATTTGAAATGAGTGTTTGCCCATTTGCAGACAATCCCCTGAGAGATGTTATCTTGTAAAACCCACTGGGTGGCTCAGCTTTGTGTCCATTTTGCAGTCTTTCTTCACACACCTAGACTCGACAGCTTATATTAACAACTTAACATATTCCTGTGTATTTACAGGACCTATCTTTCATCCAAACAGCCAAAATCTTGTATTAATTGATGAACTATCTAGACATAACGCCCCCCTTCCCGTTGACTGATGTTCAAAAGGTTTTGAAGCTCCTCCACTTGAGCTCAATACCCTGTTTCTTGGGTCTATTGAGGAGCTTTGCTTAGGCATTTGTGATACTGTGTTCTAATTTGGCTTAAACAGTTAACAAACTTTCTTCTTCTGGATGTTTATCCTTACAGCACTCAACCAAACTTCTTTTTGCCTTTTTTTTTTTCTTCCTGTTATTCTCATTTCCCATGTTTTACTTTTTTCTATTAATCCAGAAATTTCATAAGCTGCTTAAAATTTTCTTTTCTATCATGCATATTAGATTCAGTTCCATAATTAAAAACTGCAAGACAATCATCTTCCAGCTTCCTTGTGATTTCTTTTTCCTTGCTTATGAAAGCACTGCTGTACACTGGAGATGGAAGATGTGACAAAACTTCTTCATGAACCTGTTCTGATCAATTCAGCAACCACCAGACTCAAAAATACCTATGTTGATTCCTTCCATTTTTATTTTAAGTATATTTCACAGTATTACAGATTTGTGAGAAACTCTAGAGTCACAAAAAGGGCTACTATAATAATGAAGCAGAAGAGAAAATGGATCCCATGAAGTCTGACTTCAGGTGCAGCTGTTGAAAGAGAAGGTGTGAGCAGAAGGCTCCGGGGACCTGATACACCCAGCACGTGAAGCCGTCTGCCAGGAGCCTGACTCATGTCCCATGCATGTGCAGGTTTCATAAATGGAATGTGATAAACTCTTTTTTTTTCTCCATGTTGCAATAGGATCAAGTCACCAAGCTCAGCCTAATTTTTGAACTGTGTGAGTATATGCCATTGCCTGGGAGACAAGAAGTGCCTGTGATTTTTGTGATACATCCAGCACATTGATAAATGGCCATGAAGTTCATGGCAGAAGAGAGAAGGAAGGGGGCTTCTGTTTGTTTGATCTCTTCTGAATAAGCTCCAGGTACACACTTTTTTTTTTCTCAAGATTATTATGTTTCCCTGTCCTAGTTCTAAAAAAGAAACTTCCTTAAATACATCTACCATTCGTGCTAAGAGAATTCATTCTTTTTAGCACGTATAATTTAAATCCAGTTTGTAGGACAACAACCAAATGATTCAAATACCTTTGGAAGTTCCTTTGAGCTGAGTTGATGCAGAGTGCAGAAATGAGTCACAGCATACTCTAACAGTGCTCCAAAGATGAAGCTGAAGCAGATACCAAGGTACACATCTATTGCCTTAATAAAGCAATTAGCGTTTGGGAGTGAAGTCCTGGCTCCCATCATCAGTGTTGTCATCGTAAGGACTGTGGTGACACCTGTGGAATGCAGAAATACATGTTCTAGTATAACACAGAAGGCAATGAGGGCCTCTACTCCAAGGGCTCTACTGCAGGAGAGTTTTCCCTGGACCTGAAACTTTTAGGATGCCATAGCATTTAAAGGGTCATGTTTTAGGAGGAAGACTTTCAAATAAACTCGTGATTCTGAACTTAAATGCTTAAAAACTAATGGAAAATGTTAGCAAAGCTGAGAAGACTGAAAATTAGAATGAGAGAGATTTTGGTGTCATGGAATGTATATTTATGATTAACACATTATTATTGCAAATCTATGCAAAAGCTCCCTTTAAAATATCCAGATATCACTTTGCTTAGTGTAGTTGCCCACTGGCCTCATTCAATGTGAAATCCTTCTTTATTCCCTATTCTGTAGGAGTGCTTTTTCCATCCCACCTGCAGCATGATCAAACCTGATTTACATTCTTTGCCTTTCAGAATATCCTTTATTTGAAATTATTTATATTTAATCTCTTATAATTCTCTTATTATTCATGTGTTAATTAGTATGTATCATTAGACCTCACAAAAGCCTCACGATTCTGTCTGTGCATGCCATGTATTTGAGTATGTTTAAATTATTTCCAAAATGACAGTTTTTTGCTTTGCTTTCAGCAGCCTCCCCTGCTTAGAAGTCTCCTTCCTGTGGCTGCCAAAGGCATTTTTCTTAGTTAAAGAATAGCAAGGCTTCGAGGGGAATCCACATGATGTGCTGAGTATGGCAAAGCCAAAAAGTAATTCTATAAAACTCAGAAGTGTTTGCAACTTCAGGAAATGGATGTCAAGTACGAACAATAAAGGCGGCGTCGTAATGATCCAACCCTTGGTTTGGGTTGGTTTATTCTTCTCACCTATGCAGATTCTGGCTGGAACTGATGACTGGCTTATCCAAAACGATACCCAGGAGAGCACAACCAGTAGGATTGATGGTACGTATGTCTCTAATACGAAATACAAGATGTTTCTCTTGAGTTCAAAGTGAAACACAAGTTTTGGGTAACGACCTGTGGAAGAAGCAGGGAAAAAAACATTGTGAAGGTGTAATTTATAAAAAGATCTTTGAAATAACAACCTGTATTACTTTGGTGCACTAAAATGCAGTAAAAGCTTAACAAACAAGCTTGTAAAAATTAAACATGGCACTGAAAAATTCAGATTGAAGACTCCGGACTGAAGGAAACAGTCCAGAGAAAAATCAAATATGTAACACTCAGCCACCATATCCAGAGTTTTATTAAAGACACCTTGAATTGGAAATTATATGAGGATTAGTGAAGGAAAAAATACATCCATCAATGCATGAAGAGGATGTTTCATTATATAACACCAGGCAAGGAAATTTGAAATCGCATAGGGATTTAGCTGTCATTATTCATAACAATGAATGAGCTACTACATGAACTAGTGTAGTAAGGATTGTCATTTCATGAAGTTGGCCTGGGTTCTTACTTTCAACTATCTCACATATCCAGTTTATTTTGCTTTTCTTTTCATTTACTATTGCTCAAGATGTGGATTGAATGCTCTGATATTGCTGACCTACCTCTTATATTCCACTTAAAACCAAGTAGCATCTTTGCATCCTCACTATCTGTTTTACCTTTGTATTAGTGCATTACAGAGTTTGTGTTGCTCTGAGCAGTGTCACTGTTTGATCCACTGTTTGTGGCACAAATGGTTTGCTTCTAAGTGAGTGATTTCCAGAAGATGAACTTTTGGGATCACAGAGTCAAATACAGAATTGTGTTTCATGAGGGGACAGCACACTTGTAAGCAAAGCCTGAATTTTTCCAGCTCACTAACTGAGCAAAATCTGGCTATGTTGAAGCACAGGATCTGAAATAGTTACCAGTTCAATACATTACATGAAAGCAAAATCTTACTTTTTAAATGGGCAGAAAAGACTTCTCGTTCTGAAGTTACAGGTTCCAAATTAAGTGTTATTAGGCTTTTATAAAATCATTTCAACAGCATTTGCATGTCAGTGAAATATCAGTGAGAGACTAATGCTCTGTGTTCAGACAGCTCTGGCTTCAGCTATTTTAATACAAAACCTGTTCTCTGGCACCAACGTTTGCTTCCAATGCTGCCTGCTGCGAGTCAGGCCAGAGCTACAGAACAGTGAATTCACTTTAGCAACAACAATATAGGCACAGACAGGCTATTTGTGCATCCTTGAGGTGTGCTGTGAGACACAAAGAGGAGCACTTGTAAAAGCTTCAAGTGCAAGCAATGGATGCCAAGAAATGTCTTATTGCTCCCAGATGAGAAAATGTATAGCTAAATTGCCCTTTTAAAAGCATTGTATACATTGCATCAAGAGAACAATAAAAGGATTTGTAAAACCAGAAAGAATTGTAAGATTATGTAGTCTGACCCTAATCACAAGCCACTAAATTTCCTTAATTATCCCTTGCTTTGAACTCAATCATTTTGGTTGGAATAGAGCCCACCTTTCACACAGACCTGAAGGCTTAGTCTGAGAATATCTAGACACACAGCATCTACCATTTCTCTCAGTAAATAATTCTGTTTGCTAAGAATGAATGCCTAATTTCTAATATTAACTTGTTTTCAGTTTTCTGCAACTTTGACCATCTCTTCCCTACTGAACTAAATAGTCCTCTCATAGTCAGTTCTTTCTCCTTCCAAAAGTAAAAATACACTGTATTTAGGGTTTTTCTTTGTAAGTTCAGTATACTGAGATATACTGAGATATACCAAGTGTTTGACTGAAAGAAAGGGTACCAACATTACACTTAAACTATCTCCGTGAGGCAAGAGGTACAAAGATGTTTTACACCATTATCATCACTTTTACGTGAAAAGAGGGACCTTACACCAGTGTAGGTCTACCAAGGCCGTGATTTTTACCAATACAGTTGTTTCAATAAATGTCATTTTGCTCACTAAAACTGATTTTAAGTGTATGCAGAGCAAAGTAAAGCACTCAAAAGCTGGGAGTGAAAACCTCATGGATGACTGTGCAACCTTACTGCCTCTGTCTGCACTCACCCGTGCTCTGGAATGAGCACGGTGCTGGAAAAGCACTGAGTCTGTACAACGAAAAGCTACAGCACAAAGCATGTTTAGGGAAAGAGAAACAGATACTCCACAAAAGCTGTTTGTGCTGTGCTTCTGTGCTGACCATAGGGAAGGATGTGTCGCCACGTGCCCAGCAAAGGGGAGTGAAGAGACCAGAACATCCTTCCTGCAGAGTGCCACAGGCACCTGGGATTTCCTGTGGTTCAGCCCCAGAAGAGCTAGCTGTTAGAAGGAAAACTCTGAAACAGCCAAACAGCCATAAAATAACACCCTCTCCCTGTTAGTGTCCTACAACTGTATCTCTATTTACCTCAGTATAAAAGTCAAGTGTGTACATGGGAAGTTAGTTCAAAATATGAAGCTTAAAAGCCACAGTTTGCCCCTTTGCTACAATTTCCAAGTGTAGACAAATCCTTTGAATATTCTGGTGTTATTATTTTTTTCTAATGCCAGAAATTTCTGAAGTAATGTGAACAAAGAGAAATAGAGATGTAACAGCTTATAGCTGAGTGGCTTTGGGGGGAACAACAAGGAGGCATTTCTCTAACCTTAAGGTTTTCTTCTTGCCAGAATCCAAAGACACATCATGGACATGATAATAATAGTGTCAGCATTTCTCTAAAGAGCTCAGAAGAGCTTTTATAATGGAAATTTTGAAGCAACCTATATATAGAATTCATCAAAGCTCCGCCTGTAATAAACTGAAGGAAGCAGTAGTCGAGAAAAATAATTCAGTGCATACTTATCAAGCTAAAGAAATGAGCAATGGGATAAAATGGAGATAGGGAAATATTACAGTCCCTTTTTATCTACACCACACATGTACCAAAAGTTATCATCTGTAAAAAGAATAGATTTGCTGCTCCTGTTGCGTGAGCTGCATATGAGAGAGTAATGCTGTATCTCACTGCCTCTGACTGGCATGTCTGAGACCATGGTGCCATCAGCCAGATCAAAATTGAAACAGGTTCATGAAGTCCTAGTCCTGACTTTACTAGAATTAAATCAAGTACAGCTCAAATTAACTCCTCAAAAATGTCAAGTTTGCCGCTTGCTTGACAACAAAATACTTGCATTAAAGTGAAAGTATGTGTCTTCATTCAAGTTTCTGGCCCATGATGAGTGTTACCTCAGTGTGAGACTGCTCTGATTTAAATTCGTTAACGTGATGGAAATAATTTCTGTGCAAATAGCTAACTGCAGCAAAGGCACAGCACTTACCAAAGTATTGAATTACTCTGTGTAACAGTTTCTCAGATGAACCTGCATTTAAATGACTGTCAATATATACGATCTAAACACACCAGAATAGAGAGGTGACGTATTCTCAGACAGAAGGTGAGGTATTCTCCTTAGGTGACTGTACTGCAAAAGAATATTAAGCTGAGTAATTTGGGCTTTATAGAATTTAACAGAGAGCAGAAGTACAGAACTAGACAGTAGCTCTACCTTGTAGATGAAGAACAAGCCCAGATAGCAGATGACTGTCTCCATATCTACTCTAACCCTCTCTACTGCTAAGTACCCTAAAAAGTAGAAAAAAATCCAGCTGACCGCTTTTATTACAGTGCCATAAAAATTATACCAGCACAGGCTCTTTCTCAGTAGCTGAGCAGGTCTAGGTCTAGGTCTGCCAGATCTTTCTGAAGGCAATGAAAACCAGTTTATGTCATTTTATAACTTGCCATTGAAGTTTGGCTTTTAAAATTATATTCCAATTTACAGTTCTGATTTTCAAACTTGGCATAGACTTGCCACTGATGATTCTATCAACAGTGACTATTGCTGCACTGCTTGAGAAATATATAAGCCTAAACAAGCTTCCTTTTCACCCTAGGTCATTCATTTTCTGATTATCCCATTTTTCTATAGCATCTTTTCCCAGCTGGTGGCAGAATGCTGCATCTCTGCTCTTTTCTGCAGTATCTCTGACCAGTGAATGGTCCCAGCAGAGGCACCTAAGGAAGGACTAATTCTCTGTAAATACAGTCAGCAGTTCCTAATTTCCACTCCAGGTGTTTTGGGATGGGACCGTCTTCCCCACAACCACTTCCTGTGGACTTTCTGCTGAACTCTACTCCAGTAAAAGGCTGCTCCCCATGGCTCTTTATGTAAGAAGCACTTTGGTGTCCTGCACAGGCGTGTGCAGCCAGGCACAAAGAGCATCCTTTTCTCTCTCATGAATTATTTATGCTGACCCCTTGGGTGCCTGCGAAACGTGTGATGTACAACTCACACAAGCACGTCAGTGTAATTCTACCAATGCATCATTTTCTTCTCTTCTTGTGTCTTTTAAGGGCAGAGGATAGGAGAGCTCAGAATAGATTTTACTGGTTTAACTCTACACTGAAAATGTAGTTTTCAGTATAAAATTTTGTTATTGCTTAGTTACAACGAACATAGGCAGTGAGAAATCAGTATGTCCCCACTTTTACACAATAAATAAGTTGTGCAATTCTCCAACTGTTGCAGGATGCTAAGGATGCCAATATATATTGCTAATATGTGATTACAGCTCCTTTGCCCCTCTATCAGAGAAAAAACAGTCTTCTGTCCTTCATAGTCTAGATCTTACAAACTACCTCTTTTCTTACTTGCTTTTCAGAGGTGAACTAAAGGAAATGAAAGTTCAGGCCGGGCTTCCCAACATGTGTTTCATCTTCATGGAAATGCTTTACAAAAAATAAGCTTGAAATTCAGATTTCCTAAGAATGAAACAAACCCTTTCGTGTAGTGCATCTGTGCACATATATTTATCCACTTAGCATTTCCATATGGGTTTATGTTACTGTAACTTTTTCAAAATTTCCAAAATTTTTTTCTTTCTAAACTGCTCTACATTTCAGAAGTATCTCAGGAACAACTCATGATGGAAAACTTTTCAACATCAGCTCACGTGGAAAACCTTGTTTACAAAGAGGGATGCTATGAGCTCAGAGAGGTAAATTGAACATAACATGGTAGCAGATAGATATCCACAGGTAATTGTTTGACTCTTAGGTGAGCCTGACTGAAGACTCACCAGGTAAGATTATTACTGAACACAGTTCTGGAATTCTTTGTGAGCCCTGTATGGCAAAGAATATGTTCTCAGAAATAACATTTGGAGAGCAATTGCAGACTGTAAAAGAACTGATAAAGGGAACTGGGGAAGTTATTCAGTGCACCATACCTCAAAAGAAGAAGTACTGAAAAACCTATTTAGAAAGAGACTGTAACTGATGAACATGCACTCTTACACAAACTTTACATTACCTATGTATAATTTGTATACATTTTGATTTCAAATCAATAATTATAAGTGAGAGCAACTCCTCACTGGCTTAGTTGTGACATCCCCCCTGAGAAGCTGATAACCTGCAGTGGCCAGGGAACCACAGAGCTTCAGCACTCCACAGCCACACAAGGGCTGATGGGCCTCTAGCCCAAGGAGGCTAAAGCAGGATTTGAGACAGACATCACAACCCTGGCAGTGACTGCAGACAAGAACAGCAGCCAGCTCCCTTTGCAGTCTTTTTAACAGAGCAAATATCTTGTCTTTATGCATCAAGGAGCAGAGACTTAATTTATGCTTCTGTCTCTTCTTTCCTTCTGTTCTGCCAAACTAATACCATTTGAATATGCCAATTTGTTGACTTGACATTTTCAAAGCAGGGATGTACACCAGGAGCCCTGCCTGCCTGACATGTCTCTCCCTGCCTTCTGGGCTGAAGACTCTGCATTAGACCAGACCTGAGCAAGCTGAGCCTCTTCATTCCTGCTGCTGCCGAGGACTTGACAGTAGGGTTGAGTAGTGAGAGCAAGATTTAAAGAAAGATGCTGGAAAAAAAAGCTATCAACAGCCAATTAGCATGAGGTTTTAAATTACGTTTTTGCTTCTTTCTCCAACTAAAAATGGAAATTGAGATTAATTAGCTATCACTTGCTGTGAAAATAGAAGCATTTATCAAGTGGGAACACATGGGGTCTGTCCTGTGCCCACAACTGTTCCCTAACATGATGACATGCCAAGAATGTGTTAGGAGTGGAGTTATGTTAGCACGTTGGAGAGCAGGATTAGAGTTCAAAAATATCTCACCAACTATCGTAACCCAAGTAAAACAATGGAATTCAACCAGTATGAAGTCCTGCACTCAGATGGGAATCACCAGCTCCCAGAGCTCAGGGAATATGTGGTTACAGGTAACAAAGGAGTCAGAGAACTAGGAGGAATCACTAGCTGAACAAGGGCAAAAATCCACGATAATTTTCTGCAAGAAAGGCAAATATCAGCCTAGAATGGATAAAGAGGAACAGATTTCATGGAACACATTAAGTAAACCCTTCTGTCCTCAGAGGATATCTAATGGAAACAGGGTACCCATTTTTGGGTGCTGCTTATCAGCAAAGAGATGAGAATTCAATGGGAGAAAAATAGCAAAGACAGTATATCTAGAAAATTGCTTATATGAATTAAAAAAGAGGAAAATTGTTGGTCTAAGAAAAGATATATCAGTCTTGAAACAGTGAAAAAGACTGCTGAAAAATAGCAGGACATTTGTCTTCAATATCCACATAATGGGTTTGAAATGCAGCAAGGAAGATCAAGATTAGACATGAGGAAAATATGCGTGTAATAAACACCAGGAAAAAAAGTCATCTAGGGAGGCTGTGAAGCAGACACTTTGGAGGTTTGTCTGACTCACTCCTAGAAACATCTGTCAGGAAGTAGGCTGCAGATATAGATGACCTTGCCTGGTGACATGAGAATAGATTAAATGAATTTTTAAAGAGTATTCCAGCCTTATTGCTATGATTATTTATACAAAAAGCTACACTGTAACAGTCCTTCATTGCTTTTATGTTTTTCCAGTAAGAAAAGCAAGCTTTTTCTATTATTATTTTTTACTCTGGGAATGCAGGTGGTGTTGGCTGGACAGCTAAAATAAAAACCCAGCAGCCACGGATGCTGATAACATGGTTTAGGAGTCCAAGAGTTTATCAATGTATGAAGAATGAAAACTATAGTTAAAGACATGTAGGGAATGGTTCTCACAATTAAATTACCCATGTCCAAAATGAAATTGTTCTGTACCAAAACAAAATCAACACCAAACCCTAGCCAGCAGTCTAGGTAACATTATTCAAAGTGACTTACTATTATGTGATTACAATAATGTGATTACTATTATGTGATACATGCTGTTCTACAAACAAGATTAATCCACAGTGTCCTTTTCTTCAATTTACTGAAGTTACTTATGCAGGAATTTTGCTGACTGCATTTTAAATTTGGCTCTGTCAGTGGCTGTACGTGAACTTGGGTTTTGCACTGCTGTACAACATCTCACTTGCACAGCAGCTGTACTGTCTGTTCAAGTTCACAGAGTATCAAACCCTGATTGCTTTTTTTGCTGTGTTAGGAAATATTATACACAGCTCTTCTCTCATAACTTTAGCTTTAGCCCTTTGAATTGTAGTGGTTATAAATAGCTGTTATTTATAATGTAATTGTTATTTATAAAATACTCTCATATCTATTAATGGTGCTGAGGAAATGCAAAGCATCGTTTTTCATTTCAAAATTGATTACACAGCTCCATAATCTGGTTGCTTTTTTCTTTCAATATGGCCTACAGTAGGTACTGCTTTCCAAAAAAAATCTGTAGAAAATAGCACCTAGTTCAGAATGACTCGATAGAAAATTAAGAGGATTAGGGGATTTAATTTTAAAAGTACTGCATAGCACTTGATAACACAGCTTTCTTGAACAGGAGAACTGAAACAAGCAGGTGTGAGAAATTTTAATCAAATTAAGTTGCATGTGTTAAAATGCATAATTTAAACAAAAAGTGGCTTTTGACTTCACACATATGATTCCTGCCAACACAAAGGGAGGAAGACAGCATCACTTACTGGAAGAAGAGTACAGTTCATCTGATCATGCCTCTTCAACTCTAGCTGGCAGTTGGTCTGTTCAGTTACAACAAACAAAACCAAAAACCAACCAACCAAAACAAACAAAAAACCCCCAAACAAAACAACCAAACTTTTTTTGTCTTTAAAGTCCTGATTCTGTGATAGAATGTGATAGGAATTAATCAAGTTCCTCTTCCACTTTCCTGTATGGTGAACAGGTCCTAATACCCTTCTGGGCAGAACAGCAGTAAAGGATTATTCTTCTTTGATTGAACCTGATGCTGCTTACCCAGAAGCTGCAAAGAGGAGCAGGGCAAGCAGATGTCACTTACCTAAGTAGCAAGAAACTCTGTGATCCTAGAGCTTGCTGGTATGTAATTTCTACTTTTACATCCATTTAGAGAACTTCGAATTTTTAGCCTGAATTAACACCAGAAATTAGATCAGAAGTTTCTCTGTGTTGTGTTATTAAAGCAGAAATACCCAATAATGAAATAGAGAAACCACATTTCTGTGATTCAGAATTAGAAACATATCCTCTGGTGAAACTGCAGTTTTGAAGGATGTGTGTGCCTTAATTTAAAGATCACCCCTAGGGTGGGTGTGCTGACTTGAGCAGAAGAGAAACCTGGTACACAGTGAAGAGCAGCAAGGAAGGACCTGAGAGTGACTCAAAGAACATAAAGGTTTGGCAGGTCCTGAACTCTCTGAAATCCCTTTCAAAATCTCTGGAAAATAAACAGGAGCACACTGTTGCCTGAGGTTAGGTCCTGCAGTTAGAGGAAACTTCCTGCAGCAGTTTCCTAAGCTCGGCACACAAGCAGGTCTGTGGAAACACTCCTGACCCTTCCCTGGGCAGAGGAACCTCAGGTCGAGCACTCTGCTCCCTGCTGCCCACCAGGCTGGGCAGAGGCTGCCACAGAAACAGAGCAACTCCTACAAGCAGTAGCCATGAAACTCAACTTCCTGCAGCTGTTAAAGCACCCAGCATATTCTTGGAATTTCCACAGATGAATAGAGGCTTTTGACTTGCCTTATAAAGCCAGAATGGCTTATAAAGAATGGCTGATGTGAGCTGGGTTTCCTGAGGTCCCCAGTCTGTGTCCAATTTAAATGCCCAATTACATGCTCCTCCTCCTTCACAAGAGCTCTCCCTGACATTATATGGAAGGAGCAGTAGTTTCTTGTTTATAATTGTTTAGACAACGTGTAGCCTCCAAGAAAATGCTCAGTCTTTACATTAGCTGGGTCTCTGCTTGTAAGATCTGGAAAAGTATTTATGGCTTCCAGATTGTAATTATTAGAACATGAAAACTGTAATCCTAACAGAAAGCAGTGTGCTCAGTTCCCTGATGCTGCTCTGCTTCCAAAGCCACAGTTCAAACTGCACCTAGAAAGTGTTACAAGGGTGTTTTTACCTGTCTCATACACAGCTTCAGATACAGAGGTAAAGTGGTCTTCTACTGTGTACTGTGCCAGCTGGAGCGTGTCCAAACCTCGAACTGAATCATTTCCTCTGGTCCAGTAAAATGTGACATCGTTGATGTTATAACCCCCTGTAGTGACACACAAGCCAACCATAGTGTTTATTTTACACCATAATTAATTTGTGTTGGGCACACTTACGGTTCAGCTGTTTCTTATTTCTGTGCCTGAAAGTACAATTAGACATAAACAACGATGGGTTTCAGCAGACTGTAATGCTTGCTCATGACAAATTTCCAGCAACATGCTAAGTCTCATAAGCTAAAAGCTGACGTTACTGGAGGTGGTCTTTCTAGATCTTCTATTGCAGTATAGATGACAAACTAATAAAATAGATTAGTACCACCTGGTATGCTAAAGACAAAAGCTGCCAGGCTCTAAGAAAACAGAGCTTTTATGAATTACAGCACTTGCCAGCATTCTGACTACGCATGACATGTGCCATGTGTTGCATCCCAAGATGCTGTTGCTCGGTGCAGTGCATTTGGTTCTCATTCCCATAGAGATGAAGGGATGAGGAGAGCAGCAGAGCTGCTGCTCACTGGTGCTGTGCTTCGACCTGAGCCTGAATCATCAGCTGGGACAAGGTTTTGGCTTAGGAGCTCGGATGCTTGCCAAGGACACCAGCTTAGAAGCTGATGTTTCTGCAGGCCCAACAGCATGGCATGCTTCAGGGGCCCCAGGAGGTTTCCTCTTAACCTTCAAGTAGTAATTAGGAGCTGGATGAATCATCTATCAGAAGGCAACTGTATTTTGCACACACTTGTCAATGTGCAGCACAATCATAGCTAAAATACCTCTGTAGCTTTTCCCCATTACATAAAAGGCAGCCACTTTACAGACTAGTGTATATGATTAATTCAAGATTATGTTAATGTAATTTACATGTTAACAGGGAGCATTTGAACATCTTTTTTCTTTAGCTTACTTAGACCAATCATTCTTGTATTTGACAGATTTATATTGTGCAAGTTAATAGCTCAGCTTAGGAAACAGAAACATGAGCAGATGATTATTTTTAGACATCAGTCAACTGTAAGTAAATTACAGTGAGACAATAATGCAATACATTGCACAAGGGTATATGCTGCAAAAAGAACAGAGCTCTAGAATCACAGAAGAAAGAGATGTATTCAAATTTTAAAAAGAGTGCCTTTTAATAGTTTTAAGTTTTGGGGTTTTTTCCTTGCGATGACAAAAACGAACTGATTTCTCCAGCCATTTCATGTAGGAAAAACAGGATTTCAGAAATTTTATTGTAAGAAAACACTGGGCTGGTTACCTATTAAAATGACAATTTCACCTGAAAATTCTTTCTCTGCTCATTCAATTTTGTTGTCACTATCACTGGCAGTAATACGAAAAGGTATCATGGCCTGGAATCTTTGCTCACATTATCACATTTACAGCAATTAAAGCCAAAACACTTTTGTGTCAAAAGACTAAGCTAAAAGCATATGCATACAAGCTAAGTTTTCAATTCCTTAAAACCACACACTGGGAAATTTCCCAGCTTTGTGAGATGTAAAACAGAAGTAACCGTTTCTATAAACAAACGATTGCATTGTCCTTAGTCAAAACAAGGAGGTTCATAGAACCAGTTTTTATGCATGACTCCAGACATGGATTGCTTTTACTTCCTTTCAGTATAAATGAACTGCAGTCATTTCAATAAAGTCCAAAGAACAAGAGAGTACCACAGTAAATTCCTTTTTGTTTTTGTAAGATATTCAGCCTTCCAAGTTGCATGAGATGGGAGAAGTTTTTGGTGCCCACATGAATGATAACAAGCATATCTTGAAACAGAGGTTATGTTGCTTTTTGTTCCAAAATATTCTCATTAGCTGAACAACTAGTAGGTTTTGGTGATACTTTCTATGAAAATTCTTTGGGAATAGTAATTCCAAAACTCTTAAGAAGAATTTTTATTCAGAGAGCCTTCCCAATAGTCAGTAAAGTTAAACAGCACAGTGCTCCCTCTTTGCAAAGTTGTTCTTTATTCAGGGGATTAATATTTTACTAATTATAAAACATTTCAAAAGTTTATAGAGACAAAATCCTTAAGCCCATGTTATTTGGCTTTTACAAGTAATCTCTATTCTCTTTTTGTGACACTGAGTTTTTATCCTTACTAATTCCTCAAGCCCTGAATGTCTCATTCCTGTACATTGTTGATACAGTATGAGCTGCTAATGTCAACAGGGTTAACTACAGGAATAGTAAATTTGGGATTAAACATTCATAATGCCTAATACAAATTAGTTTCTTTACCTTTCTGTTGCTAATTTTAATTTTCACTGATTGTCAAGCACAAGTTAAGTGCCTTCACATGGCTCTTCACTGAATAAATGGTAAAGGACAAGTTCAAAAACGAAATAAAAATTCAGAGATGGGCCCAAGACATGAATATGTATTTGGTCTGGAGGTCTGTGTGGGGGAAAAGTGAGGACAAACCCTTCAGCCCAGCAAGGATGAGTGGTGGTGTTCCCTGCCACATGGCAGAGAGCAGGAACCCCCTCTCAGCAGCACCAGGACAGGAACCCTCCAGTTTCCCAAATATCACAGCACCCATATCAACAGAGACTCAGAGTGGCAATTCTCTGTTTCCTAACATATACTAGCATTACCTTCTAAAGGGTTGCAATAACAGGCAAAAAAACCCAATAGGCATGTTGGCCAAAACATGTTTTGCTATGTAGAAAGTACAATTAAAGTTACTAACTAGCAATAGCAGAATAGCATGTTGTAAAAGTCACTGGGGATGCTTTACTGTGTAAAGCCATTACTTCATAATATCATGACATATTTGTCTTTATATTAATAATCACTTAATAAAAGCCTAACACTTTGCTTCAGCTCAAATATTTGCTATAGATTTTACATTTTATTTATAAACATCAATATTTGTGCAGATGTGTGTGCATCATGTCTGCATTCACAATTCATAAACCCAGGTGATGGTCTTGGCAAGCAGTATGCTAGGATGATGACATTATCCGTCTATAAATTAACACAGCTTATCACATGGGGAAACAAACCCCATTTCCAGCCTACCCAAAAGAAAGGATTGCAGTGCACTGACAAAAAAAGGCCACAGCCCTAGGCACACTCTTTCCTTTTTGTATTTGTTGCTTCTATCTGTTTTCCTCAAAACTAAACACCAATGTAATGGGAGCATTTGTTGTGACATAACTGTGTTTTCCCCTTGGACAGGAGACACTTGTGTGCTGTTGAAAAAGCAGATGGAATCAATCTGAAAAATGCTTGGTTTGAATTATGTGGGGAATTCGCCTTTTTATTTTTTTTAATCCTGTCAAATAAATTGTAAGTTCCTGTGGGATATGTATTTCATTCTGGAACTAGAGAAAATATTAAATGACTCATTAGGCAGTACTGTTGATTTAAATCCATACACACTGATTTACCAATGTGATATTCCAAAGGAAAATAAAGATAAATCCCAATTCAAATTCAAATCACTGTTTGTTAAACTGTTTGTTAAACAGATCTCATGAAACTGCTTATTCTAGAGGGATACCTGTGTGAAGAAGGGTTTGGGTTAATTTCCTTTGTGTTTCTGTCTAAAATGAAATTTTATGGCAATCTAATTCGTCATTACCAACAAGAGGTAAAGAACACACACACACTTCCAAAAAGATACAGAATAAAACTTTACAAGTACTGAAAAGCCTTCCAAAATATTTTGAGCATGTACTGATATATATTTTAAATATCTATTTTTGTCTTACAGAATCAGTTATCCTTCTATGTTATCCCATGCAAAAATCCTTTTCTAGAGTCTTGTCATATGAATAATAGCAAACATTTAAACTGTAAAAATGCATGTTTGGGTGTTTGCAAAGTAATCATGTCTACAGAGTATTAGAGAACCTGTTTCAAAGAAAATATGAGGATATTGTTTGATAAAATGAAAGAGTATATTTACTCTTGTCCATTGATTGATGACATTTTTTCCCAGGGCACTGACACGGAGACAATTAAATAAGTCAGAGCAAGATCTGTTACCACCCATCTCAGAACTGTCCATAATTTTTTTCAGCATGAAAACAGTAAATTATTAAATATGAACTATATGCCTTACAAATAAGTCTTATTCTAATTTCTTCCTTTCCTAAAGGAATTGTATCTCAGAGGGAAAAAATTACATACTCTCTGAAAGGGAAAAAAAAATAATCTCATATGTGCTAGAAAATGCCTGCTCACAGAACTCCCTCTGAAGACCAAGAGAGTAACTGCAGGATGCACTGCAAAACCAAGCCTGTGAGAATCTCCTGGGATTGTGCTTAATTAATTAGCACTGCAGCATTTCAGTGCTGCCACGCTATTTTCAGTGATGTCGTGTGCACGTGTGTGCACACATCTTTGCACACAGATACCACTGTAATTCAGCAGGGACTGGTCACACAATGTCCCTTGCCTTCTATTAAAATTCCAGCCAATCTGATAATATCTAGCAGAAAAAGATCACATGTATTTTTCTAGTTGTATAAAAACAATAAGGATTAAGTGTCTTACAGCTTTCCAGTTGCAAAGTACATGTCTGTTTATCCATTGGATATTTAGTCAGATCCATGCTGCATGAAACAGTTGTGGTGATCCTTGGGAAAAAAAAATCAGTTAGCTAATTATTAATGGGAAAAAATTTTTCATCAGTAAAAATAAAAAATGCCATTTATCCTGCTTGAAATAATATTTGCAGCCTAATATCTATTGGGGGGGTGGGGAGGGGGGAATCTATTATTTACTGGTATCTAATGTACAAGACTAATAGTATCCCAAACAGAAACCACTCCAGAACAGCTGAGTTTAGTGACCGTCTAAAAAGGCCACCCTTTTCTCCCTTCTCATGTACAGTGCACATTTTCCTTTGTTGTTTGCAATGCATTTTAAGATTTTGTTATATTTATCAAAACATTTTACAAAGGGTAATCCACAATAAATCATGCAGAACAATCATCACATCTTGCTTTCCCCTGTGATGTCTTCATTGCAAACTGGAATGGCAACATGCAATTCCTGTGTTCAGTCTACATGAAAGCAAAAGGGTCTATTTAGGGAAGAAGATCTATTACTAAATTTAAGAATTTATTCATATTGGTCAAGAATATTACACATTCATAAAACTACGAGACCATGCATATTCTACTTTTACAAACAGCACCATTTTCTTAAGCAGAACCTGGAAAGTTTAAAATGTAACGAGATGCAATCATAAAGGCTGATACGTGCTATTTACATACCTTATAGCATACAAGACTGTTCCATTAGGGTATATCCTTATAAGACGATTCTCGACAGTGACATCATGAAGAAAAGACCTTTTTGAATCAACTATGAAGGTATCTGGTACCCAAAGCATTTCCACGAGTCGACCATCTAAGCTCAAACTCTTATTACCATCGAAACAAAGTCTCTCATCAGTCCATCGCTGCCTCAGAAATATGGTAGCTGTATAGTCCTGAAAGAGAAAACACCAACATTATCAAAGAGAGGCTGTGGTGTATTCTCTTCTACAGAAGTATATGGAAACAGCTGCTGGGCACGAATTGTGATTCTCCATGTCCCTGGCACTCCAAGAGCAGCTGTACTGAATCTTGTACTGCCAAATATTCTAGCACTCCGTGTGAGGTTGGGAGATTTTGTTCTTATGGTCATTTACAGTAAAAGCTGATGGCCTAAGTGTGGGGCTATAAATCAGCTGAAGTCATTGGAGCTTTGTAAGCAGATAATCTGGCTCTCTAAACCTTTAAGTTTTAGAATGATTTACGTAAGTGGTTCCAAACATCATTTTGTTCACATAAGCTAATAAACAAAGAATTTTTTAAGAACACATTGGTAAAAGTTGAATAAATTCAGATAGACAAAAGAAGTTAGTGAAACAGGGAAGGAATCTTTTAGCACAATTTCTCCTTTTAGCATCACAAAGGAAACAATGGTACCAAATTTATCAAGACCTTGAACATAGCACTCAGTCCAATTCCCCTTCAATTTAGATATGCCTTGCAGTCCTACATTAAGATGACACTATTTCTTAACACTTTTAAAACAACTTTTGATTTTATGGTGTGTTTTTATCAATATTATAAATTCATCTGAAGTTCCAACCTTATTTCCCCTTTCTAAATAGTAACTAAAAATTACTAATTACTAATACACTTATATTGAGTATCTGATTAGTGATTTTCTCTTTTTATTTCTGTATACCAATGGAGGATCTTTAAGTAGAAAAGTACATTCTATTTCATAGTTTGTTCAAAAACAAATGATACAAATTAAATGCAACACAGCTGGAATAAATTAACGTGCAACAGCAACAGTAGAAGAGAAAAACAGTCTGAGTTCAGCTGTGTCTAATCATAGGGAAAGAGTGTCTTCAAAGACACATGAATATATCTTTCTTTTTCTGAAATGCATAAAGATTTAGACATTTCAGCTGGAAAATAAATACTGATCCGCATGCTTCTCATTAAGATTAATACTCAGTAGCAAATTTCTGTTTGTATCTGTGAGAGGTGGGATTCGCAGCTGCATTTCTATGCTTATTACAGTGTTATAAACATTGTGTGTAGTGAAAAAGAAAATTCCATCTCCTAACCCATATTGACTTCACAAGGAGACAAGCCCAAAGTCATATTGCCAGCAGCTGTAAGCACGAGACATCAGCTTATCAACAAGCAGGATAAAAAAAGGAGTGCAAAAACTACGATACCATATTTATTTCTGATATTGTATCAATGCTTGCAATATCCATACTCATTCCTACTGACACAGGACCATCTGCAAAAAAAAAGATAAAGTCAGAACATAGCTCATAATTCTTTAATACTCACTGTTCAGGAGAACTGGCCAAAAAATCTTTCAATTCTTTTTCTAAATGTTTAGAAGACATCTTAAATATTCCTCAAACACAGATTATGTGAAAATGTTAACATTCTTAACCAAAATGTCATACTTCTCGGCTAAAAACTTTTTTAGTTTTAAGAAACAGGCTTTATTTCTTAAATACTTCCTGGTTTATATGATTTCTTTTCTCCAGAAAAAAAGTGCTGTGGAAAATGTTACTCAATGAGGTGTGGATGGCACAATCCCCGGGGTACCTCACACCCTTCTGCTCTGAGGTGCAGAGCAGTGGAAAGAATTCTTCCCGTTGCAACATCTGGTCCATCAGATGTTGGTGAAGTGAGAAGTTTAACCTGGCAATGTCACACAGTTAATACCCAGATGGCATAGCTGAGTGACTTTATTTACTGCCCATTGAAGAATTTATGGTATATATCGTATCATTGCAATTTAGTATCTTGCTTTTGACCTCTAGCAGGAAACTAGTGATTTAAATACTTGCATTTATAAAGGAAAACTTGCCACAAGCTGAAGGCTTATTCAGTGTGGTTAAGCACCTTACCTAAGTAGTTGTTATTGTAATGTCAGTATGCTCAGATTCCCATTTCCTAGTGAATGTGCTTTTCACACTGTTGGAAGGAAGATCACCAGCTGTGCATTTTAAAATGCAGAATTTGTGCAGAGCTTTGATGGAAACATGACATTATTCCTGGCTGAATTTGTGCAGAATAATTAACAGAGTGCTTGTACAAGGAAATTAATATTAAATCAGTGCATCTTTCCAAGCAATTGAGAAGAAGGGAACACCGTACTGAAAAATGCAGAAATACTTCAGGTAAGATCTCTGTAGCTGACAGTGCCCCTATCTCACAGGCACACAGCTGAAAGCCCTCTTGGCTCCTTGCAGTACATTTTGTACAGATCTCCTCTATGGCCCCAAATGGCAGCCAGAGGAACATGGAGATCAACTCTACCCACACTGAGTAACACTAAAGAAAAAATGTGTTATTCTAAGACATACAAGTTTATTACTATTTTTATTTTTTTCCAAAATATTTTCTATTTCTAGTGCATGTGGTAAAGTCATTAAACATCTGTCACCCCCTAAAAAATATGTAAGTCCTTTGTTTTGGACTCGGCTGAAAGTTTAAATATAAAGCTCCAGCTTACAGCAGGACTGCAGGTTTGCAGCATGCCCTAGAGGTAATATGTGTGCTTATTATATACTATTAAATCATATGGTGGGTTTAGAAGCAATTGTTCATATATTGAAAGAAGACTTTGGAGGTTAACTTTGGAACAAAATTGACTGAAAAGCTCTCAGATCATTGACAGTTTTTTCTTCTGCTTCTTTCCATTCTTTTCATACTCCAAGAATAAATTTACTTTTTCTCCCTCCAGGAAAAGCTCAACCCCTAGGAAACTCTGCCCAGCTACCTAGGGTACAATAATTAATAATTATACTTACCATTGTACAATTGCAGGTACAATATTGCCAGACTCAAAAGATATGTCATACCCTCAAAAATCATTGAATTTTAAATAATGCGATTTATAATCCATTTTCTGATTTTTTTTTTATGTCTTCCTAGAAATTCCCACGTATGACTGTAACAGAGAGTATTATTGCCAACTATCACATGATAATTTGGGGACAACCTCATCCAGCAAGGCACATGCTTAATGACGGACCATCCTAAGGAGAGGACAATGCAGTGTTCAGATGATTACATAGGAATCATGGCTGGGAATAATCAGACTCTTCCTATTATATCAAGATTTATTAGTAGAAACAACACCTGATCCTTGCCTAGTAAGGGGATGCAGATTGGGGAAAATGTCCATGAGCAGCATTTCATTATCATCAGTGCTAGGTTGTTACACATATGAGGGAAAAAGCTGACTTTCCAGAAGGATTACTGAAATTAAGCAGGGGTTAATTTCTCTGGAATCAGAAAAACAGGACATTGTAGACCCTTCTTTCTTTCCATTACTGAGTAACACAACAGCATTGTGGTTTTGGGTGACTCCCAAGCACCACGAGACACCTAGCTCGGGTTAAGATGTACTTCAAGCTCAAACTGATTGAACACAGACCTGCCTTGGGGTTCAAGTGCCAAGGACTGGCAGCACAGTCATGGCAAAGCCGTCCTGCTCCACTCACCCCAGCCAACAGCTCTCACTGCCCAAGTGCACCCAACCTGTCCAGCCCAGCACCCACCAAAATTCAGCAGAAAATGACATCACCCCAGATACAGCAACGTGCTGTACAGCAGGCGTTGTGCAGGCAAACAACAGTTATGGAAAGGATCTTTATTAACAAACACAATACAAGGTGCTGAGAACAGCTTTGCTCCAACATTTAATTAAATCAGAACAAAATTAATGGTTAAATGCTGATTTCTTTTTTGTGTGTGAGGATAAACGTTTCTTTAGTAAGGCACCATAAATTGTAAAGTATTAATAACAGAATGAGTCTGCTCATAATTATTCACCAGGGCTTCCTCTGAACTTCCTCTGAAAGGTCTCCTGTTGACAGTGTCAAAAGCTGGGCAGCAAACCAGATGAGGCAGTCAGTTCCTACATTTCCATATGTCTGGCAGAAGTTGTATGTATAATGACAACTTCAGAAGAAATCCACCGATCTTCAGAAGAAAACTGGAGTCAGTCTGTCCTGCATTAGTGAAGGGAATCTTCAAAGCGTGGCAGAGCACGGCCAAAGGGAGTGCCTTGCTACAGCAGTGGCTGTGCAGCCTAAGCAACACTCGTTCTAATTTTACTGGAATTTATGTACAGAGACTGTTCCTCTATGCCCCTTATAGATATTCATAGTGATCCCAAATGAGAAAGCAGCCAGAAGAGTGGCAGATAGCATACCTGAAAATTAAGTTTGGATCACTGCAATGATCCCAGTCTGTAGCAGCAGAATAAACCACCACAGGGTCATGTGTGTACCTACTGCTGCAACGGATCAGCACTACCAATAACTTCCAGAGCTGAGCTGATAGCATGAGTCCTTTTCCATTTAGTCTAAGAAAACTCTAAACAATTCTGACATTCAGAAAGGCATCAAAAGGAATGGCTTTTTGGAAGAATGTCTCATCTTTTCAGCAATACTGGATAAAATATTGCAAGTAAACAGAGAATTAAAAGGAAAATTATCACTAGAATAATTCATTATAGCTTCCTAAAAACCTCATTTTGTCTCCCTGATTTCCAGCTTTGCTTTGGAGTATTACAAAAGTCTTACATAATGAGATACATTATGCTTACAATTTTTTCAATGCATTTAACTTCCCTCCTCAAGACATCTTTCTTGACAAATAGTTACATGAAGAAAGTGGACAGGTTAAGACAGGCATTCTGACAGATCTCAACTGTAATTCTTGATTTGAAGGCATCAGAAGACAGACCCATTTCTAGCATGAATCAGTTTCAATTCTATTTGTTCACATCAATAATTTTTAGACAGTGATGTTGCTTTGCTGGTACATTTTGTGGACAAGACAAAAATTGGTGGGGACCATATTAATAACAGCTTGTTAAATCATTTGTCAAAACCCCCATGTTTCCATACAGCCAAATGCAAGCAATTAATGTGGGGACAAACAAGACAGGCAGCACATACAGGATAGGAAACTATCTTGGCAAGCAGTGCCTTTGAGAAGGATTTAGAGGCTGCCACAGATAATCATTTTAACATGCTCTCTCCATCTTATGCTTTGGCAGCAGCACTATTGCAATGGGGAGTAATGCACAGAATTAAATTATCTTACAATCTATTCTGTATTGGCAAGACTGTTATGAGATGACTGTGACAAGATCTTTTTTCCACATTTAAAAACAATGTGCAAACAGCAGACACAGTTTGGTTGACAGAAAGAAAAATATTCCAAAAGACAACAAAATCTGGAAGCTTAATATCGAATCTTGTAACATAAAAATCAAGCATTGTTTACTCAGCTCCTCAAAGAGAAGTTAGAAAGGTGACTTGTCCAGTGTCAGAAAATGTGTGCAGTAGTTAGTTGTGCATGTGGTTTGGCAAAGCAAAGCATGGTCCCAGTTTATGGAAGCTGGAGGCAACAGGAAACTTCAAATAAATCAATCTTTTTACTATCTGAACATAACCACCATTCATAATTTAGAGTCTCTGGAGATAAACCTTTGGAAGGGTAGGAGAGGCAGGGGAGAACCCCAAACCAAAACCCAAACTGTCCTGCATGCAGGAAGCTGGGTTTTGTGGCAATCAGCTTCTCACAGTGTCTCAGTTCCCCAGGAAGGAAAGGAAGGAAAATCTCCATTACCATGTGTATGCTGAAGTTTACATATTCTGGGCTTTTTGCTTTTCTGTAAAAGATTAGATGTTGGCTATTTGGGACTTAAAATAGTCCTTAGATGATGGTTATTTGGCATTGCTTTTGCATGCACCCTGTGAGTTTGCCTCACTAAACCAAAGGGTGTTAGACACAGCTAACACTGATATCTTGTCTATTTTTTACACTTCTGAAGAATAAAATGCCTTCTTCTGACTAAATTTATAGAACTTAATATAAACAACATTTTAGGAAAAAAACCATGATGACTGGTCTTAGACAGAAGCTTGGACTCAAAAATTCGATTTGCTTTAATTTGAAACTTAAGACTATGAAATGTATTACTCATTATGAAGCTAAGGAAAATAATCTTTTAAATGTGATTTAGAATAACTGATTTAAACATGACACTTTTCTGTACCACTTGAAAGCAACTTCCATATTCAAATACACTTAGCTGTGACCTTTTCCTAGTCTCTCTTTTTAATTAGAACACTTAAATTATCACATTCAATCACAGAACAAAATCTATTTGTATAAAATTATTTACAAGATTTTATGCATCCCTTAACAACTCTATGAACCTGATCCAAGGCTCACTGAAGTCTGCAGGAATTGCTCATTAATTCAGAGAGTTTGGCACAGCACCTAAAGCTATAAAATTGATCTACATGGTTCCAGCAGAAAACCTGAGGTGGAAATCAACTTGGATTGCTGAGATAAAGTGTCAGGGTAATGTAGCACATTTAAGGGAAATAAGTGTTGATTTTTAAATCCCTTATGCCAGCTTTTCTATAGAAGTATTTAATATATATCTGTAAGGGTAAGATAGGTATTATTGCATTGAGGACTAATATCTACTAACATTAGTACAGGAGTATTTTGTATTCCAGTCCAAAGAATGGCTAAAATCATTCTAGATTAGGGTTTGGGTTTTTTTAATTCTTTATTGCAACTATCTGTTCATTTTATGAAGACTTGCTTGATGAACCAGCTCAAAGAGGGACATTAAAGTGCTATAGATAAGGAAAGAGAACATTCTTAATAGCAGCATTCAGATGAGGTCAGAGCTAAATAACCAGTCCAGCTGAGACTCCTCTGTACCAAACAGTGTGTAAAGTACCCTCACAATTTGGCAACTGGTATGGGCCACCCACCATAGACAAACATAAAACACTCAGCCAGTTTTACTTGTGGGCAAACCTCTGACATACCAAGACTGGCTTCAACCAGTCCAACTTTGGGCACCCGATTTAGGCTCTTAGAGATGGGAATGACAGTCTCTGTTATGCATGAATGGCAACATTTGCACAGCAAGGGTCTGGAGGGGTGACCTGTGTGGGAGGAGATGGCTAAAGTAAGGTGAGATAAATTCAGAATTAAAATCTAGAAAAGCAGTCCGTTCAATCCATGCAAGGAGAGGAGAAGACAGTTTTTATGTTGTTATGCAGTCATTGGACTCAAACGAAAAAGGTCTTCATAGTCCCCTTGTTAACGACACTACCCAAGTTGGGGTATGTGGTTGGGACATTTCCAGTCATCTGCCAGTCCTAGCACAAGGACCAAGCACAAATTAATAAGCAAATGGAGGGCTTATTAAGCTAAAAATTTATGAGCTGCCATAAATTTTACTTGACTAGTAAATATTTCTGGTTTTTCTGGCTTTAGGAGAAAGGAACTGTCATTTTATGAATGTTTGTTTATACCTAATGCTTTCTTTTCCGGACTAAAACCCCATTTTGCTAAATATTAATGAGTTCAGTATCACTGATTTTGCAAGAGTATGATTGTATCTTGGCAGCAATCATCACTGCAAAAATCCCCATTTCCTGCCTGAAGAAAATTTTCACGGACAAGTAATTTTGAAATTATTTTAAATGAGGTTATTCTAAAATTTAAGCTCACCTCTGGCCCTCTCACACTTGATAAAAATCACATTTCAGAGTTCCATTATGACTCACTGACGTTAAGCTTAAAGCACTGTAGATGCCAACAAATAATACCATCTAATTTTATGACATATTCCTTCATGCATATTTATGAGTGTGTATCTAACCACACAATAAACAGAAATAGACATATTTTTGAAAGCAAAGGAATATTGGCCAAAACTAAAGAAAAGGAAGCCAAGTGTCTCAAAAAGGCTGGCTTTAGCATATTTTAGGGGGATATTTCTGGATATCAACATACACACACTAGATTCCCATTTATTCAAATCCTATCATTCAAGAAAGCAAACATAGATCATCAGGTGAATATCCATCCTCTTCTGTTCATACTTCTAGAAATACAAGTTTCCTTCTCAGAGTATATCAGCAATGACAGGTTGCACAATCAGGACTGTGCAGGCTTTTACAGTAGCCGATGATGTCTACCAGAATGCCCAGTTTATGTTTTTAACTTGCATTTGTTCGTTAGCCTACTCGAGCCTAATCAGTTTTTTGACTTTAACTAACTGGTCTGTCTCTCACTATTAACATGCAAATATCATCCCAAAGAAACAGCATTTGGGGGAAACAGTGCAGGGGGAAGTCACAGAAGAGGTATCAATGACTAAATTGCTACTCAGGCTTCTTTGACAGCTGTGCTGCAGCCATTGATGATATTCTGAGTAAAGCCAGTTGTATCAAAATCTTTCTAACCAAGAACAGACACAAGGTACACCAGCTGCAGGCAAAAAACCACCATAAAAATCAAGAAAATATTACATGGAACCAAGCTAGCATAGCTGTGGTCACACAGATAAATATATTCCACAGGTTTGTTAAGCTGAGGATTTAGGTGGTTTGCTAGCTCTGCTCCTGAGAAGAGCAATAACTTCTCTTGGGCCTGAATCTCATGCAAAGTGTAGCCCACCCTGCCAGTAACGGAGAGGGGTCAGGACTAGGCTGACACCACTCCCCAGCCCAAGCACACATTCCTCTATAACAGGGAAAGTGATCCCAAATGATCTCACAAAAAGCTACAGGTTCAAAAATCAGGAGGAGCATTGCCTGAATTATCCTAACCCGAATTATTCCTACAAAGTGATTTCTCACAAAACCGCCAACCCTGCATTTAGAAGTGGCATCAATAAAATGTACTTTTTCAGAGTGACATCTCGTTCCTTCAGCACTAGGACTAATAAAGATCCATCAAAGATTTCTGAGGCAGTGTTTGCATGCCTGAGCTGTAGTGAGCATATGCAGCGATGCTGGCACTGTCTGGAGGTGCGAGACTGGCTTTGTGTGCGACACAGACTCGATCTGTGTCTGAGCTCCTCTGAGATTTCTAGGCAAACACAGAGAGGCCTTAGCATCCCTCTGAAAAAAACATCCAGGCAAAACAATACCTATAGCCTTGCTGCGATACAGCTGGGGAAAAAAGATGGCAAAAAGAAAGGGGAGCTTTGTAACTCAAATGAGCTTTACTCTAGGTCTTAATAGTCATCCTAGGATTTTGAAATGAGACTCTGTTGTCTACCAAAGCACATTCATCGTGGCAGTGCCAACATATCTCTAGTACTAAGATGAGGTAATGAATAAAATATATTAATGGCCACTGAACACATAGTTATTTTACATAATGCATCATCTCCAACAAGAAAGGGCTAGTTTATTTATTAAAGTTATTTTTATTTTGCTGAAAATATCCTTAGAGCATTAAATATTTTATAGCAGTTGTATCATCAGCTAAGATAATTACAATAAAAACAAAGAGATGAAATAGCTTTCCCCTTTTTCTTCACCCTAAAATACAGGTATATCTTAAAATTGTTATAAATGGATTCGGAAACGGCACATGATGTGGAGCATCTATATTGAACCAGGTGTTTGGATGGCAAGAGGTAATAGTATGGTCTTAGAAACTCATTAGTCAATCATTTTTTAAGCAGGATATAAAGAGATATAAAATATTTCATTTGACATTTATACCTCTAACATTTCTGAACATCTAGCTTAAGAACTATTGCCTAGCATTCATTCTGCAAGTTTACTTTCTGACAGACACATGGTGCTGAGCTTCTTTTCAACATTCAGAATAGTTTCTTCTTCAGTGTTCTGCAGTTTCTCCAGGAAGAGATCTTCATGCCATTTCATAACTCCCCAGTATTTCTGATACATGCACTAGCCTGACTCAAAGAAGGGAGGGGTTTTTCACTGAGATTTCAGGTGCCTGACTGCACTGCAGGGCAGTAAAATCAGCCTTGATGCAGCAGACTATGTGGGTCTTCCATTCTGGTGACCATTGCCTTCTGATGCAGGGAACTGACATTTTCGATTCATTTCCCCTTTTCAATTCATTTTCCCCCCATAATTTTTCAGTAAATCTGTTCAGCGACCTTTAAGACCTGAGGCAAGAATCATTTATTAAATAATTCTCTTGCAATCTTATAGTTGATGCACATAATACTTTGCATAGTAACACGACTTGCCTGTGCTGTTATGAACAGCTTGATATATAAAGCTTTCAAATCTTTAATCAAAGCTTTTTATAGTTATTATTTAGGAAATTAGAGGAAATTATGCTTTTAAATAGGTAAGATGTTACAGCTTATTTCATGAAGGCACATGTACAATCATAGTCAAGTTTTCTAGTGGAGTCTAGAAGTTTAGCTTGCAAATACCTGGAATATAAAAGTTTCACCTTGGGCCACAAAAGCTATTAAACTCTATCTTATTGTATCACAGAACATGTATAATCAGATTGGTGGCTGTCAGACATCAGGGGAAAAAAGTACAGAAAAAAAAGTTTGCTCTCACTGCTGCATTTTAGACATCACATTTTGTTATGACTCAGTCTTATTGAAAGAGCTTTTCTACTTACTATCAAAAAATGGACGAAGATACTTGTTGTACCCTTTTATTATTTTTTGTATTGTTGGAGGTAGAATTTCACTTTTTCCTTCGGCTTCAGGAATTTGCATTGACCTAGAAGGAATTGAAAAGGAGGATGTTTTAAAAGGACATTATCAAAAGAACAATATTCCATAAAATATCAAATTTCATAGTCTGTATTAGTCTCTCATTGGGAAAAAAAATCACTTTTATACCTTAAAGTCTATTATTTCTTAACACTCCATCTCAGAAACAATCTTCTTTAATACCTTATCTGTAAACTGGGCATTATGGTTATAGTCTAGGAATGTGGAAGGGATGCTGATTGTTTCTTTCAGCATTTAAAATTAAGCTTCTCTTTACATAATGAAATACATTATATTTAGGTCTCAGAGGCAGAAACCAACCTCAGAGACTAGTGCATAAAAACACTCTTAAAATCCTGCTTTCACAACACAATTTTTAAACGGGTAACAGAAATAATCCTGTTGGGGAAAATCAGTGAAGCATAATGAGAAGTCAAGAACTTCCTTTGTTGAGAAACAGCTACAAAACGATCCATAGAAGTCATGTATAAATAATTACAACCCACCTCTGCCTAACCCCGAAGGTGAGCATCCCAAGACCAGGAGCAGGGTGTGCCCTTCAGAAATTAAAGCACAGTTGGTACCAACTCCTTGTTCCCAATGATTTGAGAAAGGTGGGGTATGAATTATGAAGGTGAGAAGCACATAACTGCTTGACTCAGTGAAGCCCAGCTGGCTGCAGGCAGAGGCACTGTCTCTGCTGATGGAGAGCAGCCACCTATATAATCACCAGGAGAAGGGTCTGTGGCTTTTACCCCTTGCTCTGGGCATGACTGGTCCCTAGGAGTGACCAGCTCTCCTACAGAAGGTGCAAGAGCTGTACCTGTGGTGATTGGCTTCTAGCAGAAGAATCTAAGAGTAAGCCACTAGGTAAGGGGCTACCACTGTTTTGTGGTCTTTCCTTACAGTGCTAAATCCTCACTGAATTTCTTAGTCTCAGTTTTTTCTAGAGTTGGTCCTGAAAACTCTGCTTGCTCATCTGCATTATATTTCTGAGTCTCTTGTAGCTTTCCAAAGCTTGATGTTTTGATTTTAATTTTGTTGTTTCTCAGAAAGTTTGAGTCATTTTGTCAGGACACTGAGACTTTCATCCACTCGGAATAATCCAGTATCTTAAACTGGCAAAGCTTAAATGCTGAAATGATCTCACTGAATACACGTGGCCAAATCACACTGTGGTTTTAGATGTGGTGTCCACTGGCTTCAAAAGCTGCTATTGCTGTAAAATTTTTTATTCACCAGATCCTATTGCCACAAAAGTAGCTGGTTTTCATTAGCTGCCTTATAACACAAATATCTCAGCTATTTGAATAACCTTTTATTTCTTCCATTTTTTATTTCTATATTGCCAGAGAATGATGTTGTAACTTAAGTATACCCTTGAGTAATGCCAGCATTGAAATAAAGACAGTTTCTCCTCTAAGTTTTTTCCTAAAGAAACAAACACAGTCATGTTGAGTTGAGATGTGATATAAATAGGAAGGCCAGTTTTATGCTGCATAAAAGTATTAAAATTGGAAATGCATTTGAATGTAATTAATTTCTTAAATACTGGACTTGGAATAGATATCTCCCCTTTTGTAATTTACATATAAATTTTAGCTAAGTGCTCAGTGAGCTGCATGAGTTTAATTTCACAGCTTTACTGGATTGTTCTTGTATAAGTTTCACATGTTGTGAAATGTTAAAGGAAAACTTGTTTCTCTTCTACTGCAAGGGTATAACATTGTTCTGCTGATCAGTATGCAATTGCAGAGTGGTCTGGTTCATTATCATTAACTCCTATTTTCTAAAATATATCTTTAAAAGTTTTATGGAAATCTTTCCCTTAAATGACCTGCGGTAATTCATAAGTTTCCTTATTAACACATGATGTGTAGCCTCTCATCACTGGGCTTTTGAGTTTTATGGTTAAGTAAGCCTGGGAAAGCTGCTGTGCTGTAATTGAGGCTAGGAATTAACAAGGCATGGTCCCCTGTGTGCTGTTTGGCCACAAAACCCCAGAGAAGTCCTATCATAGCAAGCCAGGGAGAGAGAGGAACCTGAGGCCTTCTAAATGTGAGTGAGTGGTGTTACCAACCTGCTAACTTTGGGGGATACTCTGAGGCAGCTTGTCAATGTTGAAAGATAGGGAACCTACAGAGCTTCTGTGCCTTGAGTGGTTTGGGGTTTCTGTGTTTTAAGGAACGATGCCCTGTTTCCTTCAAAGTGTTCTTTGATTCACCTGCTCCACTCAGAGCTCAGCCACAGTGAGCTCACAGCTGCACACGTGTGCAAAGGATAAAGTGAAAGTTGAGACTCATTCCACTTAGGCATCTGCATCTTCTCATCAATGCATCAAAACATCTCTTCTAACCAATATTTGTGTTGTTGTATTTAAGTATATGTTTTATAGTTAAAGGAAGCTCTACGTCAAAGTTCCTCCATTTTCTTGATGTATGTGAAATACCTTGGCATGCATCTAAGTATGGAATTGTCTTGCAACAGGTGCTCCAACTGAGGAGTGAATTGGCTTTTACAGAACAAGACTGAGTATATAATTATTTTTCAGCTGAGGTTATCTACCTATTCTGTGCTTTCAATGTATAATAAAGGCTTTAACTCATCAGGTTCAATGACCTCTGGTTGCTTTTATAAGAGCTGAATTATAATTATTTCATTTCCTAAGTCATTCTTATGACTCAAAAACTGAGAATTTTTGTGAGCTTGGCTGAAATTGAAAGGTACAACAACTGCTTGTTATTTAAAGTACTTTCAAGTTAGTGTCTCAACAGAATGGGGTAACTGGAGGGGGAAAAAAGGAACATTTGCCCTAAACAGAGGAATATATCACTGATTTAAGCAATAGTACAGTCCAGACATATATACGAGAATATTTTTTCTGGCTATTTTTTGTCAGAAGTTGTGTATCGTGAAAGAGACAGAAACACCTTAGAACTGCGAAAAGATAAACAAAATGCCAGATACAGTCTGAACAAGCTTTTGAAACACTCCCCTCAAGAAAACAAAAACTAAAAAAAGCTTTTTTTCAGACAATTCACTGACAGGCAAAGGGCTTACAGATGCAAATAAAGGTGTTATTTCTGGTTTCATACTTGTGCTCAATGATACAGGGTTTTGTATGGTCTTTGCAGATAAACTGTAGCAAAACCTGCTACATCACTGACTGATTAATTCTCTGCTTCGAAACAGACAGTACTGTCACCATTTTTTTGTTAAATGGTGAGGTTGAAACTGTAGCATTATATTACCAGATACAAGAACAAACAGTGAAGAGCCATAAGTGCTCTTAAGCTCAGGAAAAAACCAAAACAAACACATTCCACAGAATTTTCTGTCTCTGACGCCTTAAACCCAGGCTAGCATTCTTTGTGTTAAAAACACCATATCTGAAACAATGGGAACCCTTCTGCAGACCAAATAGCACACATTTACCTAACTTGAGTCCTGATAATGATAAATTTGCCTTAATTTTGTCATTACTACTTTAAAAAAAAAACCAAACACAACTTCTGTGAAGGCAATCATCCAGGCAACTCCCCAGATATGTATGTGATTGTAACGTAATTTAGTGTTAAGTAAAGTGAAGAAGTGTCATCAGGCAGGGAGAAATAGAAAGGAAAACAAACAACACCACACCATTATTGATTGCAAATTATTCAGTAGAAGAAACTCTCTTCACATGTTGGGCAGAGCTTATCCAAGTGGAATATCTAAGGGACCACTTGGCAAGAAATCATGGCCCTTGCTTTGGGTGCACCTCAGCCCTTGGGTTTTGCTTAGAAATATTTCTCTGTTTCAGTGCCAAGCAGGATAGTTGTTGTTTTAAACAGCACTTTCACAAACCCCTCCTGATCTGTGCACTGGAAAAACACATTTTTGTACACAAGCATCATCTTACCTGCGAGAACCAAGGGCCAGAGCTGATTCTCAGCCTGTGTCTGGATTTGGGTACAACAGGACCACATCAGCTCAGTGCTGTGTACTTGTATCCAAGCACTTGTACAGGTGCTCTGTGTGCACACAACCCCCAAGGATGCTACTCAGGAATGAACTGCCTGTGCTTCTGGACACTCACAGCCAGGTGAAGCTGTAAGAGGAGTCACAAAGTCTGTCTGATAATAATGAACTGTGTACCACAGGCTGAGCTCCTGGGGGAATTTTGCCTCCCTGTTGCTTAAATGCTTCTGAAACTGTTGATCTCTTAGCAGTGTTTTATAACTGCTAAGCAATGAGTCATCCAATATAGTGGGGCAAGTCACAGCTGATGAGGAAGGAAGGTGGAATTAGAGCAAGTGTGTATTTTGGACAAAGATCTCTTTAAAGGACTGGAGAAGGTGAGGGGGTGGATGCTTTAAACTCACTTTCAGGGGACTGTTCCACCTGTCCCCACTAGTAAGAGAAGGCTTTATATAAATGTGTCTTTGCACACCCACTTGAATTAAAGCTCAGACAGAATCTTATTGCGAGGAATTTACTGCGAGATGAAGCAGGTTAGGCAAGTCTAGATAGAGAATTGGCTCACAGACTTTAGGTACTTCAGGCGGAGATAGTGGTGACGATGTTTAACCTGTCCATGCTTACATTTTCTTATTAGAATTACTTGAAGAATATTTTTGCCCATTTTTATAGAAGGACTATATTTTAAGTGCTCCACTTCTATATGTTTTTGTCATGGTAGCTGCACTGTTAGAAAAGTTACTTGTAGCCAGAGGGGATCATTTTCACTTTCCAGCTTAACACAACTCAGATTTCCTAAAGACTTCACGATTTCATAACAGAGAATAAGAAAACAGTGATTCAAATAGGTAATTCTTTTTAAGATACTCTCCTTTCAGTGCACAACAATGGTTTTACTATCTCAAGCTTGCAGTAAATCTAGGTGGACTGTGTGCTTCTGTCCTTGGGCAAGGCACTATGCTCCAGGCAAGGAGTGTGGGCCTGCCTGAATTTTTTAAGCATCTGATACAACACTCACTCTACCCAGTAATCCTTTGTTTGAGGGTTCATATGCTTCATAAATTCCATTCTTTTTCTTCCTCATCAATCTTTCCAATTAAAAAAATCTGTTAATCAAGGCAGCTGAGATTCATGAAGCTCAGTCTTATATTTCTGTTATTAATACCCAGCTTCTTTAATTTTTGTAAGAGACAAGATTCAAGTGTCAAGAAGATTTTACTTTGTTACCAGGTCATACAAGTTTCTAACTATAAGTAAGTTTATTATAAACCAACTGATATAATAAAATGTTGAAGAAATAATATTTTTAGCAAATACTTCTTACCCAAAGAGCAGCAATAGGAAAAGGGTTCTGCAGCACTTAAGACTGTACATTGTCACAAGTTCTTTCAAAAGTTCTTGTAGCTCCTAAAAAACAAAAAGTGCAGAGGTAATGTTTTACAGCACATATGCATTTTAAACACATGACTTTCCAAAGGTTTGAAACACTAAAGATAT
This sequence comes from Dicrurus megarhynchus, assembly GCA_013399195.1. Classification (NCBI taxonomy): domain Eukaryota; kingdom Metazoa; phylum Chordata; class Aves; order Passeriformes; family Dicruridae; genus Dicrurus; species Dicrurus megarhynchus. The sequence continues at coordinate 170,426 of VXAD01004457.1, read as the reverse complement.
TGTATCTTGAATAGCTTCTACTATAAATGTGTTAGTAAATATCTACATCAATTAAAAAACCTCAAAACTTGAAAAAAGAGATGGCATCAGGATTAATTTAACTTACCAACAGCAGCTGCATCCCAGTATACTACAGCTCTTTCATTTTTGCCTCTGTCCTTTAAATACTAGGAAAAGTAATTGCTGTGAAAAATAATGTAATCCTGTGCAGGAGAATTGCAAACACTGAGTTTTGTCTCTGCTATTCATGCTTGTGAGTGAGCGCATCTCTGGCTTATCAGTGTCTCTTCTTAAGGGACAGCACACGACCCCATCTTAGAACATGGAGCTGTTTAAGAGCAACCTCTCTGGTACATGCGTAGATCAACACCTATGATACACTCTGGTAATCTTTTTGGTCATGAGGAAAAATGAAATTATAGGCTTCTATCTCTAGCTATTGAAAAAAATTTCCTTTGTATATAAATAATATAAAACCATCCACATTCATGAAAATGTTTGGCTGAGGCAAGATGTCTTTTCTGAATGGGACTTTGCTTTTTGTCAGTATGATTCACATCCATCATGGTTACCTCAAGGAATCTGTCAGCTCTGTAATCCATTTCTGGATGAAAAGAGTATCAATCCATAGTGTAATGCAGTCATGCAACAGATCTGAAATGCACAGGCTGTGCACACTTTTGCCGTATTTCATCAGAGAAGAGAAATCTTACTTGCAAGACTTGCTTCAAAACTAAAAAAACCCTACACGTCAGGAGTGCTACCTACCCAGGATCTGCAAGACAACTGTTAAATGTTAATAACTGCAAATGAAACATGTGTTTTAGGTTTCAGGAAGGGGCAATCAAACATAATATTTTCAGTGTCCAGAATGAATTTTGCAGGAGTATTTTGCATTTTAATTTCCCACTAAATTGGTTATAGTAAAGAATTTGAAGTTTCACAGCCTGAAACTTTGTTTCACTGTTCTTTAGTGACCAATGTAAAATGCCAGCAAGCTTTTTAAAACCCAAGGTAATTTTTCTTTCAGTCTACAGTTCTAGTAAGCGCAAAACTAGTGGTATTTACCTAAATTAATGCCATGTGAGTGGGGTATGACTTTTATGTAAAAGTGAAGTGACAAAATAAGTTGTTAATGCCTCCAAAGAAAAAGGAAAGCCATTTCAATGGTTTTTTAAACAAGCAAACACTCTCAACATCTTGGCTACTTTAGCATACACCAGCCTGGTAAATACTAATGTCAAAATAAATCATACACTCCTCCTGACTTCCACAGAAAATCATGCATGAGACATTAAGAGAGCTGGTAATAGGAAAAAACAGCACAAAGGAGCAGATGGTGTTGTCAGAACATTGCTCTCTACATGCTGATTCTGTAACACCCCTGGTGCAGATCGTGGGATCTCTTTTGCGTATCTCATTTTGGGTTTGGATGCTTTCTACATTCATTATCTTTATCTCACAGGAAAATATGCTAAAAATAAAAAGCCTCTTACTGACTTTATAAGTACTTCACAAAGCTGCTTTTAAATTTAGCTTTTGAATTGCTACTATGAGCTCCTAATATGACTGAAGATCCTTTATAAACAGATTAAGGAAACCTATGGATATTTTTGTACTTGTTTGGGTTTAGTTTTTACAGTACTGAAGATGAAGTGGAGTGGGCTTATTACTGATTTCTTTCTAAAGCAACTGGTTTACCTTCAGCTCTTCACCAATATCCAAGGTAGCAATTTTATGGGAGGCTGAGGTGGAGAATTTTGGTTTTTAACACATGAAAGATCAAATCCATCCTACGGCACATATACTTTTGTATGCTCAGGAAAAGAAAGCATGGGAGTAATAGAAAGGAGAAGATCTTTTACTTCTGTATAAGACATACTAATCAAGAGATCTAATTGCCCTGTCAACTGGCTTGCCATCACTGCAAAGGGACACTGCGTGCCAGCCAAGGAACAGAACTGGGTAACTCCTGGAGTCTTAAGCGGTTTCACAGATAATACTTAAGCTGGATTTATAAATCTCTGCTGCATGTGTGTTCATGCTTGCATGCACGCACACATTTTCTCTGCTGCCCCTTTTTTATGGGGCTTACTGAGCTGGTTTGTTCTGCTGAAAAGCCTGCCTCTTGGCCTGTTTGCACATCTGGACCTTTCCTGTCACGCATTTCTTTATCAAATACTACACATTCACAGCAGGATTCCTTCCTGTATGCATGTACCTATGGAACTACAGGTATTTAAAACTTGTTCAGCAGAACTCATAATATTTTCCTCTCACCCTGGAAAAATAAGCATAACCTGTTTTCTGCACAGAATATTGAGCCATTTGGTTTAACTAGACAGGCTACATGCTGTCCAATGTCCATGTTATTGTGCGTATATTGACACATCTTGTTCTAAACATTTAATTGAAGTGAAGGTAACAAATCTGCCCCAGTTTCTCATATGATGAGACAACATTTTTCTACTTTTATTCAGATCAGATTACGACTGTAAAATGCCATCCAATGTTTTGACATTTCTCATGGGAATTCAGTTATTTATTATAGTCAGCATGACAGGAAGAGTGAATTATGCAAGTTTCAGAAACGTTTGAGGCCGAAATGGGGTGAGGCAGACAGCTGGCAGAAGTAGTAGCAATATCCGAAGATTTCACCGGAAGTGAATTTTGTGTGAATGAGTTAAAGGATGAGATGCCTATTATGTTGGAGTACCTTATGCACAAGTGGATGCATGGGAAATACTAGAGATTATTAGATAATACACTTTGTCATATGGCAGTGGCCATATGCCTGAATTCCCATGGCTGCTACTGCAGGCATCTAAAACTGTGTGGAGAATTATCTTACAATAAAAAGCAGATGGTGAGTTTTAGAATATAAACTGAATTAGCATCACAGTTGCATTTTTCTTCCACATCCAAACTGTCGAATGACAGCGCCTTTAAGTGCTTGACTGAAAAGCAGCTGGAAACTCAGGAGGGATTCACCCAGAGTGCCAGAGATGTACAGCTGCCTCCCCTGCTCTGGGTTCTCTGCTGGCATTGTCCACTAGAACTGCAAAGTAACCAGTGAGCTTCTCTGTTCTTGACTTCATCCTCCGTTTATTAGATTGAAATGAACCAATTGGAGGGGAGATGATGGAAAGCTGGAAACGCTAAGGACTTGGCAGGAGAAAGAAAGTGGGTAGATGGAAGGCAGTCACAAAATAAGTTTGGGAAGTGGAGGGGATATACCCCTTGGGTCAGTTGTCCCAGCTGTGTCCCCTCCCAGCTTCTTTTGCAATCCCAGCCTCCTTGCTGATGGGGTGGTACAAGAAGCACAAAAGGCCTTGACTCTGTTCAAGCTCTGCTCAGCAGTAACTAAAACATCCCTGAAATATCAACACTTGTGTTAGCAGCACAAATCCAAAACACAGCCCCATTCTAGCCACTGTGAAGAAAATTTACTCTACTTCAGCCAAAAGCACCACAGCTGGGAAAAGTCAACTGCATACAATAGATTGACAGTAGTCACTGACAAAGTCCTTTGCGGAATAAAGTGCCATGATATCTGTATTTGGGTTAATCTGGATGCCTGTCTGTAATAGCTGTAGTTTCATGATACTTCCTAACACTCCCTGAAAGAGAAAGAGGTGCAAAATTTTCATACATTCAAATATTTTTTCATGTTAGGATTAATACTGCTGAGAGTGCTGCTTGAGTGAAAAGTGTTGAGGGGTTCTTTTAATGAGGCAAGTTAGAAAGAAGGAATAAAACCCAGTGGCAGCAAAACTTCAGGTTTAACTGGGGAATTGACTGATGAAAGTGGACAAATGCATGTGTCTGCATCCTGTTATAAGGGGCAGCCTCTTACTTGGCTGGCAAACTGGCTTTTGGCATACCAGCTAGCTTGTTTCTAAACCCTAGGCACATCTGATCTTGCCTAGCATGGGCATAAACCATGCAAGTCTCCTTGGGCAAGTAATCAAAATTAGATTTACTTGGTCCATAGAGAGTAGCTGTCTTGTCATGTTTTCTCTGCAGACAGGCAGTACAGGGGCCATCTGTTATGACAGTGTTATGTCAGCAATTGAATGGCTGTTAGGTCTCTACTGCTGCTATATCTGGCAACAGTTCAAAGTGAAACACTGGATTCCACTTATGCAATGATCTTCTGATCAATACAGCTGTCACATGTGCCAGGTAAGAGAAGTGTCATTTTTCTCAATGAAAAGCTTGGGAAGTTGCTCCAGTCTGAGAGCATCTTCTCAAGTTGTGTACTCAGAGATGTTTTTGTCAAAGATATTTCAACAACATAAGGTCATACTGTTAAATAAGTAGAATGAATTTAAGATTCACCAGAAATGAAAACTGCTTCTCTGGTATAGCAAAAACAGCTGTAATTGAAACTTCATAATTAGAAATTGTTTATGTATGTATAGGCATTGCATGACAGTCTTTAAAATTATCCCAAAAAAATCAATATGACAAGTACTTTTTTTTTTTAAATGAGCATAGCATGCGTGATTTCAGACTGTATCAGCAACAACTCAGGGATTTACTTCAATGTCCCAAATAATGTACTAGTTAACATGTAAAATCACTGTCCTCAAAATACACCAGAAGGTCGGAATTGAAGTCAAACAAATGTATTGTTGCAGCCTTTGAAATTTTTTTCAGCCCTTCTTGCCACCAAAGGAGTAGGGACTAGCGGTATGCTGCTAATATTTACATAATTAAGTACATGAGAGACATTTGGTGCCCTGGATTGAGGGCACCACATTTTTTCTCACCAAGTTCCCTGTATTATCAATTTCATGAACATCAAAGCCTTAGAGTAAGTTACATAACCTATGATAGGATTATTTTATATGTTTATCTGTTGTTTTCTCTCTCTGCACTTTAAATACAGTACATATTGTGGATTAGCTGGGAAATAACTGGCAGAGATGCTGTTAGCATTATACAGTTTTCCTGGAAAATTAATTTCAGATTTCTAACAAATGGGTGCTTAGGATGACAATACAATTCTAGGAGTTATCTTCATGAAGCAAGTGCCAGATGTCCTGCTTCCAACCAGCACAACACTGAACTGAAAGGTTTCAACAATGTACAGAAATTGATGTAGTACTAAACATTCAGAGAATAGGTTTTAAGAAATTAATGTGTTCGCGTGACTGCTTAAATGTAGTGCCCATTACAAGCTCTGCTTATATCTACTGGGAAAGCTACAATGTGCCCCACAGGCTATTTCCTAGTTTAAAAAGGCAGAGAATTAAGCAACGTATCTCCCCCTTGTTCCTAAATATGATTTTAGATAGCTGACACTCAAAAGTCTGGCATATTAGTGATGTTTGAGTCATGGCTGATGATTACTGCCATTTGTAACTACCCAAAAAAATCAGAGGTGTATGGGGTTATTAATGGTTGGATTTATCTGCATTGAGATTTTTTTAAATCTTTTGCTCTGTACATCTCAGTTCTGCTATCTGGGCAGCTGGACCTCTACATAAATCTGCAAATGTTTGGGTCCTCTCGTACCAAAATACGGGTCTCTCAAATCTGAGACCTCTACTGGCTTTTTAAGGTGTTTGTCAACACTCCAAGCTCCTCCCACACCCAATCCCACAGACAAGTGGGGATTACCTTCTGCCACACCAGAAGTCACAATTCACAGCCCACCCACGTGGCTTCAATAGGGCGCGAGGCTCAGGTTTTGTGCAATTTAAAGAGTGAATGTGTTTGAGTTGGGTCAGAGAGGCAGGGAACCTTCAGGGGCTGCAGATGATGAATGAACCCTCAAAGGCACCTGTGCAAAGGTTTTGACTGTGCAGGAAGGTGCATGCAGCTGTAGTGTGGCGAACACTGGTGGCTTGGGTGGTCTCCCATTGGCCATCTGAGACCTGACAGCTGCCTGAGGGAGCACTTCAGGTCACCAGGTTTCCAAAGGGCGCCCACAAGAGTAGGCTGAAGGCAGATAGAGTGCTCCTGCAGCACTGATACCTCCACTACTTACACAGAACAGGATAATGTGGTTTTATCACTCACAGCAAAACGGAGACAGTTTTGTTTGGGTACTATCAGACTAGATATGATTAAGCTAAATAGTTGAAAATCCAGAAAGCTGGACAGGATATGCTGGTTCAGATTAAGAAAATAACAACTTGATTTGGAAAGATAAATGAAATCCTGCCTTTGTTATGCCAGTTTAAATTACTGTTCCTTATGAAAGTTAGCACATTTAGAATCTTCTAGCCCTTAACCTGGAGCAGAGTCTCCCCACACAGACCCTGATGACTGCGAGCTTTGCTCAGCATTCTCACATTTTAGAACCTACCCAGGACTCAGCTAACGCTCCTGCAGCTTCCCTCCATGCAGCCTCTGGCCTGGGAGAATGAGGATCACCTCACTCTGTTTGAGGCTGTGAGAGAAAAATAAGAGCCCTGCAGTAGCAGATTAGGGTCAGTCATACCATCTTCTCTCCCCATTGAATATTGTGCAATGTGCCTTTGAGATTTATGACAGAGAACAGCCCCTTGGTGTGCAATTAATTTTGTTTCCAGTTGCAAATTTTTGTTAGTTTGGGGGCAAAGGGGAAGAAGGAAGGGAATATACCCCAGAGATGCCCTTTTTTTTCCATCCAAGTTATGAATTTGAACCTTAGACTTTTCTGGGTCTGGTTATTGTTATGCATATCTGAAACCTTCCAGAGAAAACTTTATTCTTCTTAGTCACCAAATATCTACTTCTCAGCTTGGGTCCAAGGTCTTAGACTCAAATTCCCCAGTGAATTGGTAAGTGTTCCATAACCAGGAGATTTACAAACTAACCATTCTGAGCAGTGCAACAGGATGCAGACTGGGAGAAAATCAGTTTCCAAAGCACTTTAGGTTTTTTCCAAAATCTACAAAGGTTTTGTATTTGAAATTAACTGGTCCAAATCAATATTCTTAAAATTACTCAGTAGAATTACATATTTTAGCAAATAATAATCACAGGATAAAATGCATTTAATTGTACAACCATACAAAAATGTGACTGTCGTCCAAGTTGAGTGTCCTGGGCTCAGCTGCAAGCTTTTGCTTGCTAAGGTTGAAGTCAGAGGAGTTATTCCAACTGAGATGTGGAGCTCAGCTCAAAGTCATCAGGAATTTGGTCTGAGGGAAATCACACGAGGGGCTTTGAAAGCAAGAGGCACTTTTCCAATAAAATTCGTATTTCCAATTTTTTCCACAGTTACCACCTGGGAAGATTAGTTAAATCTGTGAGTGTGTGCCTGTTGCAGGATCTACCTTTTCCTTCAGCACAAACTGCTTTAGCTTTACTCTGTGACAGGTCATTAGAATTACCTGGAGTGTTCATGATGGAGAGCAACCTTTAAGAATCCTGTTTACAAAGTTTGAATAGACACTGAAATTGTGTATACAGGAATTTGATTTTGTTTTAATAATTAGAAAAAAGAGCTTCCTAGAGAAATAAAATGCTTTCATTAAATTCAAATATTCCCTTTCTTCATTACTCAGTGCTCAACAACAGGTTTAATCAATGTGACTTACTTTAAATTCTGTACACCATTTTAAGCACTAGCACATTGTTCATCTATGTATTCATTTGAGGTGAGATGCAGATTTGGTTGGGAATTGGACAGAAAAATGGGAGTTGGCTCTTCCATTATCTTTCCTGGAGAAGTTTCTCCATCTGCCACTCACTGCTTTTAAAAGCAAGGTTTTGCAGCCTTTGGGGGGAGACACTCACCTCTTCGCTTTGACTTATTAATTGAATTTTGAGTTATTCTGAGTTATTTTAATCCAGCAGAATAATGATACCTCAGAGAGGAAATACTAATATTTAAAAAAAAAAAGAAAATTACGAAGACAACAACGCGGATGGGGAAGGATTAGAAGGGAGGGAGGGAGCGGTGCAGGGCCAGTCCCGGCGGGAGGGTGCCGCGATCCCCGAGGCCGGCGCGCCTTACCTGGAGCCGCGGCCCCGCGGCGGGCGGAGGAGGCAGCTCCGAGCAGCCTGGCAGCCGGCCGAGCTCTGCCCGCCCGCCGCGGGTTCGAGCCCGCCCACGGCCCGGCGTGGGCGGCACAGAGCTGTCCCCCTGTTATTGCTCGCTTAAGCCCCCATAGGAGCCTCTAAGCGTTGCCCTTTCCTTGCCACTCCTCCTTTGTTTAATCTCGCTTACACCCCTTTTCAGTTTCAAGCGTGTTCGGGGGAAAGGATGCTAGACAAAGTGGCGAGATTACCCTGACAGACAAAAGTCGGGGCAACACTTCCCGTGGCTTCTTTTTTTGCCATGCCTCTGTAACAGAGCTTGCATGAAACTTCCTGCTGATTGCCTCCGTTTTTTCCTTCTTGCAATTGTCACATCCCAGCTGCCCTGGGTAGAACCTTCCACCCTTGTTCTCTACTTGATGTGGAAATGTTCCGGGTGCCTGTAGGTAACATTGTTCAAGCCTTTCCAGAAGTGAAAAGTGTTCTTTTTGCAGATGTTGCTTTCCTGTCTGACCTCTCACTTCAGGAGCTGTTGGCAGTTTTCAGAGAGAAGAAAGTACCTCTTTCTCTGGGGAAACACCATTCCACAAAATTTAAGATAAAGGAAACCACTTAGGCAACGTGATTACCTACAAAGGTTGCGTTAGGAAAAACAGCTTCGGCTAGAATTTAAGATCTGCTGTCAGAAATAATTTCCTGTGGCTAGAATATTGTGGATGGGGGGATACACAGGAACACACCAAACCCTTCCTGATGCTGCCACCAGTAGTAAAATATGGTGGTACTGGTGCAAGGTGTGAAGGAGGGGAAAGAAGATGATTTTGACTATTTCAGTTTCAACTCCTGGTGCTGTTTTTGGGGATTAGAGAGTTGTTAACTTTTGAGGAAGGCAAAGGGTGAGAGATCTCAGTCCTGTATGTTCTAGCAGGTTTTTTTCTTAGAACATACTAGTCTCAGTTCATGTCAGAAGTAAGCATATGTTTTTGCTTTTTCACAGAATTATAGAACTATTTTGGTTGGAAAAGACCTTTAAAAGTCATCAAGTCCAACCCCCTGCCCTGGGCAGGGACATCATCTGCTGTATCTGGTTGCTCAGAGCCCCATCCAGCCTGGCCTTGAAACACTTCCAGGGATGGGACATCCACTGCCACTCTGGGCAACCTGTGCCAGTGTTTCACTACTTCCACAAAAATGTCTTCTTTATCTAGCCTGAATCTATCTACTTTTAGTTTAAAACCTTTACCCCTTGCCCTTTTTCTTAACTTTGTCTTAAAGCTGGTTACAGACATGTTGCCCTAAGGGGCTGGCTATTTGATACCATGTACCTGTTGTGACTACACTGGAAGCTTCCCCCAGGTTACAGAAGACGGGAAGATCTGAGACTCAGACTAGGAGAGGAAAAACACATGGCAAGAAATGGAGCAGATTTCTCTACTGATGTTTGCCTTTCTATTGTTATTGCTAAAGCTCTTAGTTGGTACTGCATCTGTAGGCAGGGGAAATTAAAGAAATGTGAAATGTAAAAACCATTCTTTCCTGCACATGTTGAATGTTGATCCAATTGTAAGTCAAGAATATGTGCTGAGTGTGCCTGCTCTGGGATCGTTCCCCTCGTATCTCACTTGAGCAGTCTGTCTAACTGCATAGAGTATGCAGTGTTTATCTTTCACTCATCGGTCAAGCAGAAAGAAGCTTGAAACCCAGCGGAAAAAAAATCCCTGGCTGCTTCTATTGCAGAACAGCTGTAAGTGGGAGAATCAGCAAGTTTGGTCTCATGTGGCCTTTTGTAGCAATGGAACTGAGAAAACAGCTTTGAAGACAGTTTTGTAAGCAACTGGCATAGAAACAATGCTGATTGTTATTCCCAATGGAACTCCAAGCACAGGTTTATCTAATGCACAATATCAGAAATTCTCAAATTTCTAGGGATCTCTTTCTACCTACTTCTTAAAAACCTATTTCAAGTTCTCACTAATTGCAAGTCATAATTTAAACAGAAGGAAAATATTCTGTTTGGAAACTGAAAGCATCAATGTGCTGTTGCCTGTTTCAGTTCACCATGTCCAACGGGAGAACTCAATTCCCAGTTTAAGATACAATTTTTCAGCACCTGTCTGCATTTCAAGGCTCTAAGGCAGCTGTGATGCATTTGAAAGTCTGGGGCAGGGCACATTCTTCCTACCAGAGCCCTGAGCAGAAGTGGTCACTGGGATTTCAGGTCACCTGAAGCAACTCTTGGGTTGTGGCTACTGGAGACAAGAAAGTAAATGACAACACTCAAAATTAATTGTTGTGGCCTGTAATATTAAAGCTGTCAGCAAAACCTATTAATATAAAACTAAAACTTATGCTGGTTTGTTGTAAAGCTTATACTGGTCCTTCAGAGTGCCTATGGTTCTCTCTTTATTAATTTTCTGCTGTGGCTGTTGCAGCCTCATCAGGGGCTGTTCTAGTTCAGGAGCAACTGGCTGGTATGTCTGTCCCCAAGCACAAACCTGCCCTGTCACCTCAAGAGTCAGCTCCCGTAGCCCTTGTCCCCTTTGTGCTCCCTGCAGCAGTGGGACCTCTGAGGCACCAAACCCACTTCCTGCCCTTAAGCTACTCCCAGGAGGGGACGGCTCAGTTATTAACCCAAAGCTTGGGTCTTTGAATGGAGCCATTCATCAGCTACGAAAATCAGCTGACTCCATCCTCAGGCTGGTAAAGAGTAATGAAATTGTTTTAGAGAACAGCTTGCAGAAAAGACTCCTGGAACACAAAAGTCTAGATGCCCACAGTAAGAAATCACTTAACTCCTCTGTGCACTTAGTCCTCTGCATCTGTATTGGAGCCCATGTTGGGTAAGTTGGGGTTTTTTAGTAGATTTTCCTTACAGTTTGTAACCTCAGAGGGTGGTTGTAACATTCACAGCTCTGATTAAACAACATTGGAATCTGTAATGGCTTCCAGCAACTGTGATGCCAAGAATAATACAAAACACATTGAGCTTTTGGTATTCCAGAGATTCCTGGAGGTATGTTAAATTCTGATCAGCAGTCTGGGTGTGAGATTTTTTTGATGCTTGAATTGCTTATCCAATAACATATAACCCCTATAAATTAGCCAAAATTAGCACTACCATTTGAGTATTATATTGATACATTAAATGGAATGCCTTATAAATCAAAATGTCCCCATTTTTAACTTGGTTACATTGACACTTACTGGATATTATTTTGGACATATTAAAATAATTGAAAATGCTTGGAATGCTGACCAAAGAGTACTGAATAAATGCAGTATTGAGTGAGAACCTGCAAATTAGACCAAATAATACAATATGTATCTAAGCAAAATGCAAAGGAAGAGCGAGAAAACACCCACTGCTCTATTGAATTGATTTAAATGCTCCCATTTGAATAAGGTAACAGGCAACACTAATGTTTAGGACTTTCAAAATCCACTAATAGTAGAGTATAGGTTTAAAATTACTATAACAATTCTATTTCAGTATTCTGTGTCCCAGAGGATGTAATGGAAAGAATGATAGTAACACCATATAATGTGTTCCACCTTTAGAATTCTTTAGGAAATAAAGCTTTCTGATAATTAAAAATTATGTGTGAAGTAGAGGATGAATCAATTAGCATTCTAATACAAGGTCTACTTTCCAGTAGAAATGTTTGTCCATGAAAGTCTGCATTCTTATACTGAATGAATAGTTGCATTTTAAATTATTATAATAATACTCAGTGACCTGGGAGCTACATACTCTGCAGCTCTTACAGATTATTTGAGTGGAAAATAATGAGCAAATAAAATGGCTCAGATTTAAGGTTCATGCCTTTCCTTTTTGCATCTTGTTGCCCAGTCACACAAGAAAACCTTTAAACATTACCTGTATCAGGAGTCACACATAAAATGTAATCAAATTTTATTAAGTATTTCATGCTTTTATTTTGTTTTAGACCCATCTTGGACTGAAATTTTTTCACCTCTTGATAAACCTTTACTTGTCAAGTGAACTTCCTTTCTTATTTCACTACTTGCTGCTTTTATCACTGAAGGAACTGAAGCTTAATTAATTCTTGTAATGTTCATCTGACATCTTGTAGGATTACTCATGCCAAAATCAAAGCATATTCTTGTTGAAACTGGGGTCTCCTACCCTACCTCAATCTGAGCACTCTGGCTTTGTTACCTCGAGAATTGCTGTTACAGCAGCCAGGCTGCACCTTTAACCTGAACATCTTCAGCTCAGACTGTGCTCAGGGCCCTGCTAACCTTTATCTTCCCATGTGGTGATAAAGCACTTTGGGATGAAACCTTCCTGGGAGCAAGGCACCTCCACCTGAAACCACCGTTTCTTTAGAGGTTGTTTTGAGAAGCACATATTTTTGGTTGTACCACTTGTCAGTTCATTTACAACAGCACAGCTGCATTTGTCAGAGCTTTGTTAGCTCTTGCTACACTATTGAATATGTCCAGGTGCTGCCTTTAATGAAGCACTTTTGTTCCCATTATGCCTGGAATAATGTCAATACTCAAGAATTAGATTAAATGAATGAGAGAGCTGAGATGAAGGCAGTGGATTTGATTATCTCGGGTAATTGATTTTCTTTGCATGATGCTGTCAATGTCTGAAAGGCCAGGTGGATTAACTGTCAAGAACAGGCAGGCTCGTGCTAGTCCTGCCCCATGTACAATTTTCCAGTTTATTTTCAGTAGTACAGTGGCAATGTGTAAGCCTATGGCTGGGATGTCTCCTGCTGTCTTAAAAAAACTTGGTTTGATGGGATTTGGATTTGGATTTTTTACTCACCTGAAATGCTTCTTTTTCACCATGTTCAGCAATCGATATAAAAAAGCCTTCCAGAAGCGAGCTACTGAGACACCAAGAAGCAATTTGGACAATGCCCATTGCCACAGGGAGCTGTACAGACATCAATGATGTGTTGTGAGAGTATCACATGTGGGTATTATGTGGGGTAAGAAAAATACACTGGATACGGTTAGCAAGCCCCAGTTCTAAACAGGACCAGGAAAAGCTGTGAGGCACCAAGGTCCCTCTAACTGCCCAGACAAACAAATCTGAGTTGCTGTTGTGTAGTGCTAGAGATAAACCTGAAATGCTGGGAGAAGGCTGACTTGTTTTCCTCAAAGAGAAGCTGGTGTGGTGACTGGAGCTTTCCCAAATTTCCTCATGAAAAAAGTGGTTCTTGGGAAAGTGCCACTTTCTCCTGTTCGAGTTCAGTTTGCCTGAAGATGCCACCAGTGTTCATGAATGTAATGATCATCTTTTCATCAGCAGCTCTGCAATATATTAATTCTTATAGCTTCAGTATATCACAGTTTTGTTTCTTAAGCCTTACCTGCCGTGTGATCTGAGCAAGACTAAAATAATTGATGACATAATACTAAAACTCTGCTTTGATAGAAAAGACTATTTTTCCAGTCCAAATGGAATGTGCTGTGCTGTGAACATGTACCACATGGATACATCTGTTTATGGTTAGTTTGTTCTGCTGTTCTCCATATCAATGTATTACATGACATTAGAGAGACAAAGCTTAGAGAGATGTTGTAAAACAGACAAACAAATCTATTTTGTTTGTAAAAAGAAATAATTTATTTTGCTTCTTCATGGAATTTTAAACACTATGTTTTTTACACAAGAGAGTTTCTGCTGTTAACATACTCTTAACAGTTTTCAAAGCTTACTGAAGAAATTAAGACAAAATATTCCTGTAGTTGGCTGTGCACTACCCCACAATCTAATTCCTGCTTGTACTAAATGTGGGCTACAGTAGTAGCAGTGCTTTTTGTTAAGGCTACTAATAGGCTAAAAAAAAAAAAAATTGCCAATATTTCTTTTAAATTTAGGCGCAAACATGGAGAAAGTATTTCTAACAGGCACTTGCCAGGCTTTCACTAACTGTAAAATTATGCAAGAATAATAGCAAGAGATAACAGTCTCTTACATGCCACTTAAATTAAGATGTCTTAAATTTATCTGATTAAAATGTAATATCCACTTCCGTCTGCCTTATGAATATACTGTGTATGAACATCATTATGTAGAAATATTAACCCATAAGTATTTACACCATAAGCTGGTGAAGTTAAAACTTCTACAAGCTCATTCTAAGTACATGATGACAACGTTAATTTTTGATTGGAAATACCTCTTTGTAAGGCTGTCATATGTGAGGAAAAATTTGCAGTAAAAAAAGAATTTTTACTCTGAGTAAGTAGGCACTCAATATAAGTTAAGTGGCCCTTTCAGGGAGTATTACAAAGGGAAATTGGAAGTATCTGGGTGAAGTTAGTGATGTGCATTTTCTAGTGGCTGCCTCAGCAGTCCTTCAGAGGACACAAACAATCTACTCAGCATTAAACACCTCCTGTAGTTTGCAGGAGGATGTAGTCCAGGCAGGGTTGGAGAAACACAACAGTGGCGAAAATCTCAGATCCCTATAAAGAAATGGGTATCCTGATGTTCTGGCCCTCCTCAGGCTGACTGTTGTGTAAAGGGTGGAGGTCATGCATCTCAGTGCCTGTGACTTTGACTTTGCAATTGCAGATTACAGAGCTAACTGGCAAGAGAATGAAATAAATACAGAATATCGAACTAGGTTTCCAGGCCTAAGCCTAAATATCTGTGTCCTAAAAACTTCACAAGAGGATGAGAAAGCTATCATACCTTAACATATCTGCAATGTGGGTCATGAAAAAGATTTTCTCATGCTCCTGGAAGTCAGAAGTAAAATTCTAATCTGTACAAGACCAGACATTATTTTACAGAAAAAAACCCCTGTTATCTACATTATTCTGGAGACTAAAAAGTTTTAAATTGCAAAAAGACTATGTGAGAAGTGTGTGGTAATGTTCAAATCATTTTTTATTTTCCTCAGGAGTGCACGGGGAGTTGTTCTAATTCAAAGGATGTAATATAATCTTTCTGATCTATTAAACTAGAAGAAAAAATAAATCTGAGAACAGAGAATGCCAAAGGCAGTTCAAGAAGTTATAGATATATATGACATGAAAATCTCCTAGCAAAAGTTAATGCAAGTCAACATCGACAGGGGTCTTAAATGCCACATTGATTCAAAATCACACAGTGACTGATTAAATGGAAATGAATTATCTTCAATGTCTCTTTTAATGAACTCAGCAAAGAACTTTGGTCAAGTGGTCCTTGCATGTGAAGTTCTGAGGCTCAGAGCCTCATAAACCTACTGGTTTTTTTAAGTGTGTGTGTATGTTCAGAGTATTCCAAATGCTAATTTTCCTTATTTTGTTTTTCTTGCTGTTCTTATAGCACTGAGGCTGCCTTGCACTCTTCTGTTCTTCAAATGTATTATATTGAAGTCTTGATATTTAGGTTAGAAACCATCCTTTAATACTTGAAGACAGGCACTTGTTAATTTCCTGGTCTGCTTTGTGCTACTTTATGATCAAGCAGAGTAGTAAAGTTGTTTGTGGTCATTTTACAATTTAATTATCAGGCCAGAGGAATGCTATGGCCCTGCATTGAAGGAGAAGCCTGGAAATCCAATGTAGTTGGGCAAAATGTTCTACCCTTGGCTCTGGGCTGAGAGTAAACAGTTGGAAAATAAGAATTGCCTCTAATATTTTACTCATGAGGAACAGGATTGTGAGAACACAGTTCCTGTGTTTAGCCCATGGCTGTAATCTCTGGTGTCTAAAAAGATGTCTGGGCTGAACCTTTTTCCTGTGACTGAAGTACCATCAACTATCAACTGTTTAAGGGCCAGAGCAGGCTTGGGATTCTGCCTTTCTTCTGGGGCAAAGGTAGCTCATCTGATCTATGCTAAAACGTATGCTCTCTTTCTATGTTTGTTTGCTTGAAAATTTGGTTAATTCAATATATTTGAGAGTAATTATCAAACCTGAGGCGAATTAATTAATGCCCCAATATCTCAAGAAAAGTTAGGTGGAAGCTAATAGATATCAGCAATCAGATAACTTTATTTCCTTAAGCAAGTAGATTGAAAACAAATTCAAAGCTGCAGAAATAGTAAATTTCAACAGTGAAAGGGGAGTTAAGGTTTTTTCAGCTGTGCAATGGCAGTGCGATTGTACAATGTCTAGAATTAAGTGTGATAACTTGAATTGCAAAAGTGCTTACATTTTTGAAGAAGCATTAGGTTTATCTCTGAAGAACTCAGGAATTTTATTAAAAATGCAAACAAAGAGAAAGTTATCACTCTTTGTACAGCTAGAATTTAAAAGAAGTGTAACTTTTTGAATTCTAGCCAAAACGTTCTGCAGTAGATGTTCTTCTATAGTTTAGTTATTAAAATATATATCAATATTAAAATATATATCAATTGCAGAGTTTGACCTTTACAAATTTTGGCACATACTTAAGTGAATGAGAAATCACAGGTGATTCCAAGATTAATAATTAAAACTTGTGTCTGCTGAACCGCTTTGAGCGTTATCGTAAAAGTAAGATTATCTGTAATATTTAAAGCATAAATGATAAGGGCTCCTAAAGTGTCCATTTTGCCAGCAGAACATCCAGTGCAATGTTTTAATATCAAATATATACTGACCAAAATTGGTTTTCTTGGATAGATGTGTTTCCATATGTTTATAAAGTGGGAAAAGAAGAATAATTCAGTTCTGACTTACTTTCAATCCCTGTGTATCTACAAATAAGACTTATCAAAGCTGTTTGTAAGTAATTCAGACTGCTTACTGCTCTAGTTGCTCATCAGTTCCTCTATACCTATTGTCTTTCCACGCTCAAGAGGAGCTCGAGGAGAGCATGGCAAACTTTCCTGGTGCCAGTACTTCACGTCTTCATTTCCTGAGAAAAAGTCCTGCTCATGGCAGTGACACTCATAGCGGATGCGAGATGGGATTATTACTCACTGAAAGCAAATTAAAATTCCTTTGCTCCTCTTTTGGAGGAAGGCTTGTGTTGAGGCCGGTACTTTGTTCCTGCAGAGGGTGGCAGTGTGGTACCATCCTCAAACTCCAGGAACCCCTCTGCTGCTCCAGCAGCCTCCTGACTTTGGAGGGCAAAGGAGCATCGTCCTGCGCTGTCCTAGCCCGGGAGCGGGGCTCTCCCTCCTTGCAGACCGATGTAAGAAAGCCTGACCCAGGTGAGGTGCGTGCAGCAGGATCTGTAAATCACCATTAAAAAAAAGTTTTTAATGAAAGACTGGCCAAGGCAGGTTGTGTGGGCATTTTCATTACCAGGGATGGTCATTCCGACTCCAGAAAAAGATCAGCTGTGTTAGTTTTTAAAGAAAGCATCTTTCCTGTGGAGCTGCTGGAAGGAAGGATTTTGCTGCCTCGGTAGCTGTGAGCAGCTGGAGTCAGCGTGCTGGCACACGTAACCTGCCCAGGTGATGTGCACAGCTCGTACAAACCACCACACCTTGGTGTAAAATGGTTGATTCGCCTGCAGGAGGGGGACAGATGACAAGACACTGAAGCAAAGTTGTTTAATAACTGCGGGGTGATGTTGAAAATATGCAGAGCAATGCAGAACTTGAGTGTTTCCCCACAGTATTGAATGCTGGTGCTACGGTGCTGCAGGTGTAAAGGCTTGCTTCAGGCAGCAGCTTTATGCAACTACAAGGATTTCCTTGTCTTTCCATGTCTCTTACCTAATCAGATCTCTGTGCTGCATAAATAACCCTGCTTGTTTGAATGTTGCTGAGTGTTCAGGCAGTCCAGAGTGGGATTTCTATCTTTGTCAACACTATAGGAAACTCTGGCTTAGTTTTGCTGTACAAGCAGTTAATATATTGCTAAAACTTTAACTTAGGTTAATTTAACCTAAATTAATTTAACCTCTTTCTGCCTGTAATAATGAAAAGATTGCCTAAGTATGAGGAAAATTACCTTTATTTCAGAGTAATTTATTTCCATGATACCACCTTTGATGTAATAAAATTGGGTTCTTTACTAATATATTCTTGTGAGACTTCATAGGGAACAAAATAGTGCGTTTGCACCGGTTTGTTTTGAAAATAATTTGAGACAATTATTAATATTGGGAATAGGGAAATTAGTATAATTAACAGGAATAGGGAAAACATGACACAGTGAGCATTCAGGGCTTTGTACAGGGCACTATCTTCAGTGATTAAATGTAAGTGAAAATTACCAGAACTGCAGCCTGAAAATACACCAAGAACTTTAACCCCTGCAAAGAAACTTTCTCATGAAAGTCAGGGGAGCTGTTTATTTGCTCAAATACTGTTAATTAAACATTAATTGAATTTTAAACAACTACTGTTAAATCTTAAATAGATACTTGCTTCGTGTTGCATACGTTGTTCAAGAATTTTGCCAAACTAGTATAGATTTGTAACTGTGATTAAAAAACCCCATGAAATATTAACTGAATTCAAACCTAACAGCAGTACTTTGCTGCTGTATGTCAGGGTAGGCTTGGCATACTGGCACTAAAAAGGAAAGCCCTGTAAGTTGTGTAGCAAATATCTTCAGAAGCCAAAGGGAACAGACCGGGAATAAAAAATCAGGGTTAAAAAAAATTTGCATGTAATTAATACTTGTTTATAATGCTAGCCTTGAACCAAGTCTTTAGTAATACTTCTATATTTGTGCACTACATAAGCAAAGTGTTGCACATGACAATGCTGTTTATGCTGACCAGGTCATGTTTAAATGCTGGATTTATTAATATATTACATGGAGGTAAAGGGACTGAAGATCTCAAAGCCTTCTTGTCATGGTACTGGCAGAGTTGTGCCCAATGCTGCCATACTGGACAGCTCTCTGCAGGAAGTGGGAGAACACCAGGAACAAGTTTATAAAATTACTTGTTAGAGCAAGTGTTTTGATAAACCTCACATTGTTTACACTAATGTACTGGTGAAATAGTTTTTTTAATACATCTCTGGCTGGCCACTTTTAACCTACATCAAGTGATGTACTTCAGTGCAGGTTATTGGAGTGAACTAGACTGAAGCAGCAGCAGACCCAGGGTGTTTCCAGAGCTCCTACAGGACCAGCTTTAACTCAGAAAATGCATATTTGGGGCAAGAGTGTCATGTCCTCCCTGATGTTGCTGTGGTGACCACCATGGAGGAAACTCTGCTGTTTTGCCATGGGACTTACAGCAAGAGCTCATCACATAGTGTTTACACATCAGAACACCTAGGCAATATTTATATGGGACAGTTGCTTTGGAAGCAGGCAATGGCACAAACTAAGACAGACAATGTCTGGACAGACCTCTCCATGCATCTCTGGCCATTTGCACACGGGTGGTGTGCAGCCTGCAGGGCAGCCGTCAGCCCAGACGCGTTTTGCAGCACGGAGATGCCCAAGGACATGGGCCAAACTGCTCCTGGGATGCTTTAAGGTCTGCCAAGTCTGGGATGTACCCACGCTGCAGTGAAACAGTGAGCTGGCACTGTCTGTCACCCTCCAGATCTCCCTGACCAAGGATGAGGCCTGACCAGAGCCATCTGTTCGTGAGGGACACGGGAGCCACACGGCCCTCACAGCTGAGCCAGCACAGCTCAGACCAGTGCATTGCAGAGTCACAGCTCTTCAGATGTACCTGCTCAGCCCCTGCAGGGCCTGCTCTCTGAGTTTCTCCCATAAGTGATTTAAATTCTAATGGGACACTTGTTTCTTTCCAAGTAACTGCAAAAATAATACTCATATATCACAGCATTCCACTGCACCAAATGGGGCAGGCCTTTTCTTGTATTTATTTATGTTTTCTGCAGAGAAATTTAAAAAGGCCTATATACACCCTGAATTAGAAGACTGAAGAAAAGAGGCAATCAAAAAAACCAGCTTAATCCTGATTGGTTTGGGGTTTTTTTTGCTACACCTAAGAATCTTGATTACAGCAGGGATTTTTTGTTTTGTTGGGGTTTTTTTTATTTTACACAAATGATCCCTTAATGAATCTCACAGCTTCTAAATGCTTGTTTCATCAGTAATCTGGGCACAGCTGCCTAGCCTCCAGTGGCCAAGTGGCAGCACTGTTGATGCAGTCAGTGTCCCAACATGGTGGCACTCACAGAGGTGGCTGGGCTGCCATTTGTTTTGAGTTTCCAACTCCAGCCTGAATGACCAGTATTATTTTACTCTTGTGCTGAATCTTGGCTGAAGTCCTAAATTGCTCTTGAAGTCAGTCTTTTTGAATATCAGTTGAGGGCATTAAGATCAGGACTCGGGGAGCAGTGCCTGAGGGATGGTTTTGACTGGTTGGCATCGGGATTTGGTGTTGCAGGACTTTTGTTCCTTACCTTATCCTTGCCTTTTTTTTGTAGTCATGTAACAGTTCCTTAGAGTGCAAGGTAGGCTTATCTATTTCCTTATTAAGAGGGTAATTGAGGGAAGGACTCAAGGAAGATGGTTTATTCAAGAGTAGCTTGGCTGATGGATTCATGAGGATGCTGAAGGTACAGAAGATTACCTGGGAAGGGGTAATGAAATGAGGTCAAGAAGGTAAAGGAATAGTGAGCAGAACTGGGTGAGTCTGGAGAGGTGATACTAATTACTGGAGAGGGCATTTGTCCTTCCCCCCTGTAAATTGATGGTAAGGTTAAGTTGCCTTTATTAAATCAAACTTAATGCATGGACCATAAATATCCAACTTCCACTAGAAAGATGAAAATTACCTGGAAAAATCCTGGTGGATTTATCATTTATTGGGAGACTTGTACAGATGTACAAATTATTTTAATGTAAGTACTGCATTCCTGCATTTTGCTATTCCTGTACCCCAGAGAGTAAGCTGGATATAGAATCAACATGTGGAACTTTTGGATTCATACCTTGGGGTGGAAAAAAAGGGTGAGGTAAAAAGTAGGGGGAAAAAAATCAACAGCTGCAATTGTCTTCAAATAAAGAATTAATTACTAGTGAGGATATGAACAATATTCTGTAGCTTAAATGAGTGCAGTTATTAAAATACTCTCAAATACTCTAAAACCTAAAGATTTTAAGTATCATCTTTCTGCAAGTGACAAATCAACGTAGCTATTATTTTTAATTATAAATCTTGCTATATAAAAAATGCAGGCAAACAACATTTTCATAAATGGGTGCATTATGCAGTAGATCTTCAGCTTGTCATAGCTGTCCATTGCTGTTACCATTATTATGTTCCAAAAAATAAGTATATTAAATATCTGCAGGGCGTATGCCAGGTCTCTGTTATGGCAGTCATTCAGAGCAGTGATGACAGACTACTACAGAAATTATGCAACCCTGGTACACAGTATATGCTGTCAAATTTAACTTAGTCTTATAGACTACATCTGGAAACAATTTAAAGGAATCTCATTACTGTTTTTCTAAAGGAAAACAAGTCTTCGTGCTTTAAACTTAGTTTACCAGCATTTCATTCAGAATTTCTTAGGCATAAAAGCACATCAACAGTAAGAAATGGAAGATGCCAAAATCCTCTCCAGAGAAAAGAGACAGATTAAAACCTCAGGTGAAAAAGCCTGATGTAAAAATACGAAAGGAGAAAATATTTTTTAGGAGAAAAGGACTACTAGGAAATGAGAGAAGAGAGCACTTAAAAGAGAGCCACCGATAGATGGGGGAAGGGTGCAAAGGAAAGTGAAACATTAAAAGATCAAAGAAAAAATCTTGCCGAGGCTGGAGCTGAAAGATGGGAATGGGAACTATGCAAAAAAATACTAACAGCCTGAGGTTGGCAGTGTTTGTGTTTGTACATGCTCATGTAGCCCACCCTGGCCCCCACCCCCTCCTGAAATTCCAGGAGCTTGAATTTTAAGCAAAAGCTTACTCTGGGAAAATGCATTTTCCTGTTTCATAGTGCTAGGCAGGCCTGTGTCACAGCAGTAGGTAATGCTTTTCCCTGAATTCCAGACTGTTCTTTGAAACAGAATATAAAAAAAAAAAAAAAATAGTAATAATGAAAGGCACTCCGAGCAAAAGAGAAGCAGAATGGACCGGGGCTAATCTGCCAGCACTCAGAGGAAAAAAACATTTTTCCCTAGCACAAAGAACCCTATTGTTCCCATGTTAAGTATTTAATTTTGCCTGCATTTAAACCAAGCTGTCTTAAAGTCTGTTTTCTTAAGATGGGGAAGCATGTGCCAGTTACTGCAGCAGTGTTCAGCGGCTCCAGAGAGGAGCCGACCTCTGTGATTTCCAGGGCTGTTCAATTTTTCTCAGCCTGGTTAAATTGATTTTTGGTAGAGGAGAGCGTGACCTGCCCTTTATGGCTGGGAATTCTCAGCACCTGTTCAGCACATAAAAGTTGGTGTTACGTGAGGGAAAGAAGCCTATGAGAAATCTAAGCACTTTGGGAAATGTTGGGTATAATGACTGATACCCATATATGTCCTTCTGGTAAGTCTTATTAATGAACCTTCAGCACACACACTTTCATAAAGGCTTTGTCACTGTGTTGAAACACAAATTTTCATTTGTTCTGAGCTAGGAAATTTTAGTGCACATTCTTCACATAGCTAACAAAAGTCAGGCAAGTACCACTGTGCAGTGCTTTTCCCTGGTAGGGTGTCAAGTCTGGGAGCGTCTCTTTCAATATTAGAAGAATTTCTCCTTTATTTAGCAGAAATGAGGATGCTATTAATATAAGCAAGCTGTTATTACAGATAGTTACTCATACAGTACTTTCCATTATTTCCTCCTACAGTCACATTCACTCACACTCGTTACCCAGTGAGGAGCTGCAGAGGGTTGGCATGCTACTGTGTTTGGGCAGTTTGGCATGGTTCATAAGAGAAGGAATGATGAGAGGAGCATGGGGGGACTGTCACTACACAAATATATTTTTAACAGGAGCAAATAATGTGATTGTTGTTGCCATAGCACTGTTGCACAGCACTTCTGCCTGTGGCTACAGCCTGAGGACTTTAAGTTATGAGGAGCATACAAAAAAAGCCATGGCACCCAGAGAAATGACTTCAATTGTCTTCAAGTTTAGGTCACCACTTGGAACTTCTGCTCTCAATATTGCAAATTGTTTAAGGCGGTGAACGTTGCCTTGAAAGCAAGTGATAAACTCTGTTTTTACTGAGCCAAGCTCAGTTTGCAAGGATGGTATGTTTAAAGTTCCTGTACATCTCTGCATGTCCCTATGATTTCTTTGGTCATATGGACAAAAAACTTGTGGGGAGAAAATTGTTCCAGAGTACTATAGTTTAAAGGTATTGTAGTTTACACCGTAAGAGGATAAAACATCTGAAATCTCCAAAGTGTACTGACCTGGTATATTTTTATACTGTGTGGTATTGTTGCTTGGAGAAGTTCCTTGATGCTAATAATAATCATTTCTAGCACTGTTTTCTATCTCCAAGGTTACTAAATCTTTTTAACCTGAGCATAATTAAGATTATACCTACAAAATATATTTTTAGCCTGTTATATTTTCTGTGATGTAATGTTCTAGTAGACACAGCTGAGTTAGAGGAAGTCTGCTCCCCAGGAGAGAGAACAGTAGAAGTGAAATCAGTCGTTTCTACAGGCAGTTGTTCTTTCTGTAGCTTTTTGCATGGGTACAAAAATTTTGCTTAATGACTCACAGGTCTTTAAAGACCAGCAACCAATGTAGAGAAAGAAACTCCATGTAAACCCTTAAGAAATTTGAACTCTGTACTAGGATGTTTGAAATATGACACATTCGAATGGGTTTGAAACTAGAACTATTCACTGGGTTCACTTTTTTGTTCTATTTTCTTGCTCCAGTGTCTTCTAAGAAGAAAACTGAAAAGGAAAAAAGTGAATTGAACAGATCTGACAGTTAGTTCGGATAATTTCAGAGGGCTAAAAATTTCTTTTTTTTTTCTGCACGCTGTACTTTAATGTTTAAGTAATGGATTGGTGACATGAACACCTGCTGAAAGCTTGTGATCCACACAACAGAACCGCTCTCCTAACAGCCTGACAGCCATCCTGCAGAGTATTTGAATGAATATCTGCTCACAGATGACAGCCTTTGGCTGTGGATAGCTATCCATTCCTCACAGGGCCTTGCTGGGCACAGCGGGACTGGAGCTCCAAGGGCTGAGCCGGGGAGCTCTGGCACAGAATCCTTTCCCAAGCCAGGCTGCTCCTGCTCCTGCTCCACCATCCCTCCCTACCTGAGTGTCACCCAAGGCTGTATGCAACTTTTTGCTTCATTAATGCAATTGCTGCCATACAATGAAATCTCTGCTGGAAATATCACCAGGAGAATCTCAGTGGGTGGATAAATCCTTATTCCAAGTGTGGCAAGCACACCTGGGAAAGGGTAACACCTTAAAAATAATAGGGTTTTGTCTGCAAATGAGAGCTGATTTCAGAGCCTGCTAATTTGTAACTGAGATAGTTAAGGTATCTCATTTGTGATGCAAAAAAAAAAAAAACAAAAAACAAAGCACTGTGCCAGAAAGTATGTTGTGCAAAATCTTTGGAAATGTGACAGTTTCCTTGGAAAAGAAACTTCTGTGAAGGAATTCCTTAAAAAGACAGTCAAGCATATTTGTCTAGTCCTTCGTGAATCTTTTCAGTGGGGAATATTTTTTCAGACCTGAATCTTTTCTTTGTAGGAAAAGGTATCATAGGTATTCCTGTGAATACCTATTCATATCATTTGGTTCCCTTTGTAACTTTCTCTTTTCCAAAGGATGCTTGGGAGAAATACTGGCATAAATCTTTCACACATACTAAAATAATTCTGAAAAATACTGAAATAACTACTGTAGGAAATAGCTTGCTAAATGGAGAATTGAGTTAATAGAATTTATTTTATTGGTGCTGTCAGGTCAGAGCTTTGAAGAGTTAATGATTTAAAGACAGAATAAGAGAAACAGGGATATTTAACTTCAGAAAAAATGTTTTCAACTTGAAAAGACTCAGCCATCTGATGATGCTGAGAGATGTAGAAAGGCTATTTCTAGAACCAAGACTGTTGAACAAGAATATACTTACACATTTAAGTAGGTGAAGACACTGCTGAGTTTATATGGGGAAAATACTGACAATACAAATGACAGTTTAAACTGGATGCCAAGTTGGAGATGTGTTCACGGGAAAAGTGGATGAAGGATGCTTCCTGCATGCTGAATGATTAAAGCACACATTTTGGTACACAGAACAGCTCAAGGGGAAAATGTGCTTTGGAACGATCAATGTATATTTAGTAAGGAGGCAGATCTGTGAGTACGACACAGTGTTGTAGTTAATAACTTGTAGTCAGTGGTGGAAAAAGGGAAAACCACTAAGGGAAATAGAAGGATTGGAAAGCCATTTATATCATGCAGTCAATATATATGAATTTATGGATCTCCAAGCAATCCTCCTTTATAAATACATGCACAAGCACTGTATTTCATAAAGTAAGTCTCTCAATTTAGAATCGAGCATGAAGCTGGATTCTGATCTGGAACTGATCAATATTAACCTTTTTCCCAAAATTTAGAAATCAATACAAAGACTAAAAAATAAACAATTGCTTGCTTTAAACGTATAGTTGCTTATTGTTGTCAGCTAATTCAAAGAGAATTGAAATGGGATTAGGAAGACTTCATATAAAGCAAAAGTACCAGAATCTGTGGAAGTAATAAATAGCAATCACCAGTAAACTTGAGATATATTATTTCCTAAAATTTGGGACTTCTTTGAAGTCTCCTTTCTCAGTCTCTTGAAGTGCAAATTTAAAGAGCAGGAAACCTCTCAGACACTAAATAAAGATGACCACACTGAAATGCATGTAAAATGAAGTCATGCAAAATGCACATAAACCCACAGGGAGAAAAATCTGCTAGTGAGAATCCAAAAGCAAGTGTGAAAATACCCAAGAGCTCCCATCTCTATAGATAGTTCTCCATGGTGCTCACAGACATGCGTAAGCCTGGCACGGGCACACAGTGACGTGAGGTGGGATGTAAAGAGGGCAGCAGGTTCTTACAGTTGTGAAGATTTTGATAAAGGAGAGTAAATAACCAATTTAATTATCTTCCAAAGCAAAGCTTACATTTGAGGCTTTCTTAGAAGGGAGAACATTTTATGCTTCTAGAACACAGGAAAGCAGGTGGGTGATTTATCATGGGTTTATTTATGGCTGTGGTTAACAAACAAATGCAAATCAGAGATGATTGGGGGTTTTAAGATGTCTCCCTTTTTGCCACTGTCTTCAGATGGTCCCTCTGAATGGACACAGTCAAATTCTCTTTTCCTATTAATTGAGTGACATCTGATGGACAATGCATCAACATGCTGCTACTGGTTTCCTCTGTGGATGCTCACTTAATAAAGACCAAATCACTTAACAGAGGGTGAGTGGGTAGTCAGGCTGAATTCAGACATTTAAAAAGCATTTATTTTAAAGTTATTCCTTTTCATTTTATGTATGTTTTCCACATTATGTCTACTTTTATTCTTTTGAAGAAATACTAAGTTTGAGTGACAATCTTGTCTAAATATGTACAGCTCATTTTTGGAAATAACTGCTTTGAGGTTGTTTGTCTATTTATTTTTGCCTTAGCTACCAAGGTGCTGCATGATAAATTCAGATTTGACCAAAAAAAATTAACTTTGGTCCTAAAAACACAGAGATGCGCTCATAATAAAATGGTCTTCTTTCTTCAGTCTTAAGGTAGCAGTTATTCAAGGCCCATATGCATGCTGCTAATTCTCATTTTCTTATTTTCTTTCTGTAATTTACTAAGTTTGGGAGGTACTCTGCGTGTTAGATGGGGCAAATGGTACCCATTATATTCCCTTACTAATTCATGATATGGTTATCATTTGTTGTTCCGATACTCTCTATTTGTTTTTTATTGTTATATCCTCTTAGAGCTTTGAGGATATTTTTTCTGTGTTTTCCTTCACTTTTAGTTTCTTCTACTGGAGTACTTTTCCACAAACCTCACCTACTTCTTTTTATAGAGCTCATTTCTCTTCTAGGTATTGGTGGCCCCCTAATATTGAACATCAGACTAAAGATATTATTAGTTGCTCCCAAGGGCTTCCTACCCTGGGAGCATCGGAAAGTTGGAAATTTTTGCTTCAGTGAGCCATTATTAGGGATTGTCTGCTGTTCCTGCCAGATAAAACAGTAGGAAGATACTAAAAGATGCAAACCATAAGAGTAAAAGATCAAAAGACTTGAAAATACCACTAGCACTTGAATATTTGTGAAAAACCAATAATAATAGTTATGCCTAGCTCTGTTTGCAGTTCCTTGTAAGGAAAAACAAGAGCTTTGTTGCCAGCAGGGGAACACCAACGTGCTGGATAAATACGATGACTAACGATGTGAGAAGCAGATCTTTGGGGCAGGGTGTTGCTTATGATTGGGACTGTGATGGTTTTGTTAAAATTACCAAGCCAGTTGAAGACTCTGTAAGTTTGGTTCATCAGATATGCAGCCGACATGGGTGAAGTACCCAGCGCATGAAATAACCTGAGCAGAAAGAGCAACTGGTGTTTTGTTAAGTTAATGAGCAATGACATGTTCCTTTTCAGGACATACTTCTTTTTTTTTTACACTAAGTTGTAGAGCATATAAAGACTAATTGTTTTTACATTTAGTATGTTAATGCGTTTTTGTAAGGTTAAATAAAGTTAGTAATACAATCTTTAACGGTATTATGGGACACTCACATTGAAAGTGTGTTGAACCTATAGAAAAAGGCAGTGCAGGCATGTTAAAGTTTCACCTAATAGACAATTTGCTAATGAATATGTAAACTAGGTGGGCAGTTTAAGCTGTTAAAGAGTGGGTCTTTGGTCCTGTTCCTTTCAAACCACGTGTCAGTGCCCATCATTCATTCTGAGGCTGAGCATGGGAACTTGTCTGCATGTTTTGATGAAGTTTTGTGAATTTTTAACAATAAGGGTGTTAACTTATTGTGTAAAAATACAATTTTTCTTCAATAGTTGAGACTGTATAGAAAAATAAACCTAGCAGAAGAACTAGAAAATTATTCACCTCTACAAAGTCATGAGACCTTTTTTTGCCAGTTTCAATGAGCATCACTACTTCTGTTATGAGTTTTGCAGAGATCATACAGAGTTTAACCATTGCTCTGCAGATATCATCTGAGCACTGTTATCCCTATATCATGAAAATAATAAACAGAGCGAGGCAAATCTCCATGCAGGGATCACACCCACAACCTTTGTGCTTTTAGTACCATGCTCTAACCAGCTGAGCTAATCTCAAACTGTTAAAGGTGATGCACAGGGTTTTGGGTGACAATGCCTGTGAATACTGGTATAAAGACAGCGTGGGGACCTTCTCTGAAAGGACAGTTACAAATATTTAAACTAAGACAAGGAAGTACGAGGATGGAAAGGAACTTAAATCCTTTTAATAGATAATGCAATGCAGAAGATTAAGGCTAAAGAGCAATATTTGTTTGCAGCAAGATGAAGCTGAAGGTCATCTCATCTTTTTACCCAAATACCAAAAGCAGGTTATTTTTCTTTTCCCAAGAATTGCATTCTTAAAAAATAATGCTCAGTTCACTCAGACAAATACTGTATAGCTCATTGCTAGTTTGTCTGTTTCCTCAGGAGTCATCCAAGAGGTTTGCTTTACACAAAGGAAGTGTTTGGGGAATCTAAATTAATCATTTGAACTTCAACTATTCAGAGGAACCTGGAGAGGTGGGGAGGACTTGGCCTACTGTGTTGTGAAAACTGTCAAGTCTGAGGTGATTGCAATGTGGGATGAGTGGGACAAGGAGCTGGAAGCTGTAAAAAAAAAAAAAAAAATCTGGCACCATGAATGGTTTTGGTTGTCTTTTTTTAATGCCTGGCCCCTCTTCCCTGCCTTTCTTTCCAGAAGGAATTTTTCCCAATCTCTTGGATTAATGTGATTTTGCAGAGCATTCTGATCCCTTGGTCCCAGCAATTTAACATGCTCACTGTTTTTCTGGAGACCTTTGTCATTTATCGTGTTTCAGAGATGCCGGGGATGGAGGCCTGTGTACCTTTGCTCTCCCTTTTCCCAGGGCTGACGGCTGCTCAGTGGTGACACGAGCCAGCACAATGAGACTAAATGCCTGGGAAAGCCCAAGGACTGTTCAGCCTATCCCCCACTCAATGTTTACATGAGTTTCCTGAAGCTGCCACTCCCCCTTGTTGCCTAAACATACAGAGTGATATGTTGTAAACTAAACACGTGCCCTCAGGCCCCTAAGCAAACACAGACTTCAATATTGTTGAGCTTGGTGATGGGATGGCCTGTTCCCATTTAAAATATTTCAGATTCTTTCATACCAATTCTTTCTGTGAAAACAAGCTACTTGTGCTTCTAATGCCTATAGGTTTGTTTTCAGGCTCCCTGACTCTTTTTTCCTATGGATGTTTCTTTTACCCATCCCAAAGATGAGAGGTTCTGGCCCTGGATTCCAGCATTGCCATCTCAATCCCATCTCCTGTTTTCTGGAAATGAAGCTAACATGTCCCAGTGTTCACTCACTCTTGCTTCTTTCCTGGGTCCCAAAGTCAGCATACCTCATCTGCAAAATAGCAAATTCTAGATATCTAAGAAGTTGCATAATTTCAGCCACAAACCAACACGCACACAACTTGTGTAAACTTAGAACAAAATGACTGTACCTAAGTTCTTACTATGGCTAGGAAGATGTATTTTGCTCCTCCGAATTTGCTCAGGATGCTCAGTTTTGTCCTGGGAGTAGAAAAGTGGCACTCTGGGTTTTTTTGCTATTCTTACGCCCTGCTCAAGATGTGTGGAAACTACATCCTGAGTTCTCTGGTTTCCTCTTTTTATTTGTGCTTCAAGCTTCCTCCTCAGCTGTCTGGAGGCTTATCTGAGTACAAATGCTGGCCTCCGGGGCCGTTCTCTTTTTTCCTCATTTTGTTTTCTTATGGAAATGACTGCGACACAGCATCTGCTGATGCCTTCTGCTGGTTTGTGTATTGCAGGCAGAGGTTTGCCCAAAGGCAGGAGGATCAGCAGACAGAACCAAAATGCTCTAGCAAATGTGGATCTGACCCTCTGTGGAAGGGGAACTTGGCATCTCATATCACATGAGGCTAAAACGTCCACTCCTCCCTTTGGGCTGTGACAGAGGATGGGGAAAGTGTTTCCTCACTGTCTCTTACACTGAAACTGAAGGGCTGAAGAATAGTGTGTAATACCACCATTCCCTGACCTTGGAGCTGTGGAATACTACTCACAGGTGTATCAGTCCATCACTTGAAGTAGATCATCCTCAACACAGAAATCTGTTCCCTGTGGCTCTGTGAATGACCTGGCTATTTTTAGGTGTAGTAGACCATCACTGTTCACAGCAATCCTTCCCCACAGGGCCTTCATGTTCCAGGTAACAACTTCCTCTTGTGTGAAAACACTGCTGTGTGTTTCATGATCATTGACTAATAGTGTATCATCCTTCCCCATAAAAGTTTCATCTGTCTCAGTTTGAAACTGAACCTTCCCAGGAACAAAAATAACAAACACAAAACCTGTCACTGGCAGACTAGTGTAAAAAAAGCTTATTGTGATTTGTCAGGTACATACACAATTTTAAAGGACTTGAAATACACAGGTCTGGGCATCCTAAGAGTTGTTCAACATGGTGTGAAGTCATGTCTATTTTTCTCTGAGGGGAGCTTGTGTATATCTTCCACTTGTTAAATTTGGACTTCTCAGCCCATAGGTGAGCTCAGCTGACTGAGTTTATTGAATTTCTACCTGTAGAGACAGTGAGTCTAAGCACAGCATTTGAAAAATCAGTCATAAATTCCAACTATTTTTAAAAACTACTGTTCAGTCCAGTTTAATTTATCCAATGTGTGGCATTTTTGTATACATTTGGTTTATTTCCCGCTATTATACTCTACCAGCAAATATTCTTTAGGGAAGTCAGTGTGTAAGCTGGTACATAAGCACTCATACTTCTAGAAGGATTTTTTGGTTTTGGTTTTTTTTTTTTTAAGTATTTCTTAGTGATATATCTGTGCAATTGATACTTATTACAGTGAGTACTTTAAAATTTGTATTTATTAACTAAGCATTGCATCAACTACGCTCTTATTTTTTAAAAAAACTGATGTTCAAGGTGACCAACAAAACTACTTCTGCCATACTAAACCATCTAAAACTGTTGCTGTCTTGTAATTGGAAGATCAGTTCTCTCTTACACTTCCCAGGCCAATTTTTCTCATTAAGAGGATAAACACTCAAAGTCTACCTTCATCTTCATCTCCTGAAACATTCCTCCTTGAGCTTTTGAACCAAAACTGACAGCAATTCACAAAGAATCTAATCACTAAAACCTAAATTATGTATATTGTTTTATTTCATTGATCCCTATTTTCCTGTTCCCAGGAAGATGATAAATGGGAGTGTTATCTTACCAGCTGGAGTAATACAGGCCAGGCCAATATTTGTTTGTGAAGGAGAAAGAACAGGTCATTGTTTGTGATGGGCTGCAGTAATGGAAGGGATTTGAAACCCCACGTCCAGATGTGGTTCTCCAGGTCCTAGCATCAGGATCCTGCTTTTCCTGTCTCTCCTTGGGGCAAGAACTCTGGAATCTGATGGTAGGCACAGAGCTGGATGGTGTCCAGCCGCAGAGAGAAAGTAAAAGTGGCAGCTCTGAGAGGGGAGCAGGTTCTGGCACAGACAGAGCAGCTGGCTGCAGGTGCTGGTGGCCCATGCTCCAGTGACTTCTCCCCCTAGATGACCAGCAGGGAAGATGCTGAGGAGTTGGTGTCCACTGTTCTGAAAAGGAAGTGAAAGAGCCAGAGTGGTTCCCAACTTCCTTTGCAGTGGGAGGCTGACAGCTCTGTAGGCAGTGGCGTGGAGGCACTTGTGATTCCTGGAATGGGACTGAATGTCATAAGCTATGGAGAAAAGTTGCTGAGACTCCTCCAGCACTACCCGGTGTTTCTTATTTGTGGTGAGTCAGGGATAAAAAGTGGTGGGGGGTGGGATGCCTTCAGGCCTTCCAGGCAAGAAGTCTAAAATTGGCTCTTTCATAAAGTTCCCCAGGAGATGCAGCCAGAGGTGTGAGTTCATTCTATGGGACAGGCAGGTGCAGGAAATTACTTTTCAGCAGTTATTGCAACTTTGTCTCCTTTCATGATTTGGTTGAGGTTTTTTGCTGTGGGCAGGACCTCATCTAGAAACAAGGAAGGTCATCTCTTCTCTGGACACTTTAGTGTACCTCGCTGGTGTGAAGGGTATCTGCTCGGTCTCGTGCGACTTAAGAAAAAGCAAACAAAACCGCAAAAAAACCCTACACTAACAAAATGCCTTCTCTCTGTAGCCACAATGCCCTTCTGCCCCCCAAGCCAGGGATGCAGTCCTGCTCCAGAGCACCGGTTCCCTGGGGTAGCCCCGGGCACGCACCGCAGCCCCCGGCCGTGCGGGACCCTCCGGCCCGGCGGAGAAGTCCGAGGCGCTGGTAACGTGGCAGCTCTGAGGCGATCCGTGTTCTGAGAAAAGCAGGAGGTCAGCCTGCAAGTTACACGAATTGAGTCATGTAGAGTTAAACTAACCCCTCCCACAGCCATGGACCACTAAAGCGCCCATTTTCATGAGCACCTCTCACTAAGGCAGCTCGGAGCCGGCAGAGGCTGAGAGAGGAAGGAGGGGGGAGCGCGGGAGGAGGGAGCGAGCACCGGCAGTGATGGACGAGCCAAAGGGTAAGGACAGCAGCGAGCGGCCGGTCTCCGAAGGCAGCCCTCACCCCCGGCGAGGGGCGCGGGGCTCGGCGGGGAGCCCCCGGGCTGGCGGCATCCCGCGGCCGGCGCTCGGGGGAGGCTGTGCATATTCATGAGGAGCTCCTTCGGGATGTGCCAGTCAGGCGGGAGCTGCGGCTGCGGCATCCCCGAGCGGCGCGTCCCTCCCTCCGCGCCCGCGGAGCGCTGCCGGCGGTGGGCGAGGGCTCCGCGGCGGGGGCTTGCCGGGGTGGGCGCAGCCTTGCCGCAGTCCGCCCCCGGCTGACATCATCTTCCAGCCCTTGGACTCCCGGTCGCTCCTGAAGGGACAATGCCGAGTTGTGGCCGGGGAGCCCGGGCGGGGGGCCGCNCGAAGGGGGCGGAGAGGGGAGAGCAAAAACTCAGTGGAAGTGTTGGCTGTTAGGAGACCTCGGTGGGAAACAAGAGCTCTGAGGCTGGAAGCAGCGCGGTGCTGGGTGCGAGGGGCTCTCGGTGCACGGGCTCGTCAGAGGAGGATTCCCCACTCGGCAGCCTGGCAGCCCTCTGGCCTTAACTGCAGGGTCCTGAGGATGGGGCAGGGACCCGGCAATAGCTGCAGAGGCTTATTGCACCGTGATTTTTCTACAAGATCCATGTCTTGTACTTGGCTTTGCCTTTTATAATCAGCTGACACGGTGCACGTAGCAGCTCTAGTCACAACGTTTGGCAGAAACATTTCCTAGTTTAGTATCAGCTTTTTTCTATCTGGGTGCCTTACCCTCTGTTTACAGCGCCTTCTGCAACACGGTCCATCTTTCCGTACTGCTGACAGCACTGCGCTCCGTGCGGGGCTTTCAAACACAACGCAGGAACTCGGGCAAATACGCAAGAGGCAGTAAACAGGGAAGATATTTGGGCAGATAGTTTCTTGTTCAGTACCAGGTGGAAGTCTCTCATTTATCATTGTTATGACAACGGGGAAACAAAGTGTGATTTCTTTTTTCCCCCTAGAATAAACAAAATGGTAAACCAGACCTTTCCAACTTTTTATCTTCATAGAATGTAATAAATGGCATTTGAGGGGAAGAAGCATTTTCTCAGTTTGACGTACATCAAAATTTAAAGCAAAGGCTGGCAGAAGGAGAAGGTTAGCTCATTAGTTTATGCAGTCATGAGTGAAGCTGGAAATATTTGGAGATAATTTGCCTCTGTTGAGGAGGGAGATAAGAATAGCTTTGAAACCAGTCTTTTAAAAGTTTGATTCCAAAAATGAAATATAATGCTTTAACAGAGATGTCTTTTCTAGTGAGTGAGTAATCACGGAGAAGAAACTTGGATAATGAGAACTGATTTAGGAAAAACGACCAAGTAAGCCTTCTTTTGGAAAGTGGAATTTTAAAGAGATAGAAGGAAACTAAAGGAAACTGACAGTGCTCAAGCCAATTGCAGACGAGGCAATGATGGTGCTGTAATGGGCCAGCCTGCAGAGTGTACAAGTCTTGCAAGACCCTAAAGAAAATTAGTGCAATAAATAGCAAGAAATTGCATTTCATGTGTGTGGGAAAAGAAAACGCCACAGTGTTTCTGAGAATGCCTCTAGCAGTATCTCCTCCAGAGGCAGCAATGGGCCCAACACAGGGCAGGCTGGGACAGGCGGCATCTATCAGGTAGTAGGAAGGTTCCACCTTGAAAGGAGGCACGAATGTACACCAAGGGCGTGCCCTTTCATCAGAAGGGAATTATTAGGAAGTGTTTCAGTAAGATACCTGTTTCCTGTAAGCCTTTTCCACAGGGATTGTAATAAATGCGTTTGGAACGCTACTCTTTGGCTTTAGGAAGCTTGTTTTTGAATACTGGTACTGTCGACTCTGCTTTGAAATTTGGATTAAAATGCTAACATGGCCAAGAAAGAAATTCTGTTTGGGATGCTACAGAGCAACAGGTTATATCATTGATCAGTGTGAATACTTTGTTGGGCAGAAAGCTTGAGAGCCTGAAAAATACATGTTACTGGACAATACATGGGTGTGCTTCAGTCTGGCAAGAGCACGACACTGATCTCATGAAGACAGCAGTGAAAATCAATAAACCTTCTAAAATTTATCTATTTTAACATAAAATGTACTTAGGTAGTAACTCTGATTTGGAGGGCTCTATATACACAGAGATGAATTAATCTCTGTCAGATGACTGCTCTCTATAGATTGTTCCAGCATGGAAGAGTAATAAAGCAAAATCTGATGGGGGAAAAAAAAGTAAAGGAATGTGAATGGAAAATCACAAATTTAAAGAAGACGTATTGAGCAGCACATTGAAACCAAGAATGAAGATGACTTTGATTTGTTCATTCAGGCAGTGAAGACAGCAAATAGAAGTTAAAACAAGTTAATGGAAAGGAAGTGCAGAAAGAGGAAATGGAGAACATTTGATGAAAAAAACATACTGAATTGGGGAAGATTATTTAGAGAAAGTAAAGATGTCAGGGGAAAATCTAAATTTATCAGGACCAGGCACAGTTCAAAGGAGGAATTTAGCATGCCTTAGGAACAAAATAATGTATGTAGATCAATTGCATGATCATTATGGAGGTGGACAGGGCAAGATTTTAATGATGATGCAGGAAAAAAACAGAAAAGTGTTGGTTAAATACTTTTCCAAATTTGGAGGGGAAGGAAGGAAATTAATTCTGATATGAAGGAGTATTTCATGGATGTTCATGGAAGTAGCTTGTTTTGTAGATTAACGTTTTGGGGGCAATAAAGTTTTAAAACAATTTGAAATGAAATGTGCCCAACACTTACTGAGAAGATCTATATGCTGAGGTGTTCATTTTCAGCAAACTGGAACACTATGGATATCCCTGGCAACGGGAAGAATACTATTGTTCACCCAATATCCCAGCAGTATGATGATGGGTATCCTGGAGAGCTATTACCAATTTAGTTTGACATCAGTTTTATGTAAATTACTGGATAGATCTCCTCAGTAACCAAGTTTTAATAGCTTGTTTGATTCTATTCTTTTGTCTTCGTAGAGGATAAAACTTATCAAGGTAACTTGCAGAATAACATTGCAGAAATGGGTAACATTGTCAAAATGGATAACGGAATGAATGCATGGAGAAGGAAATTACTCATCCCAGACGGAAGCAAATTTATGAGTTCCTGTGGCCCCCTCAAGTGAGCATAATGGTCTGCATCCTAGAATGGAGATAGTCCCACTTAAAAGAGTCTGCAGCAAGAACTTCAAGGAATATATTTCTTTCGGGTTTGGAACTTGGCTGGAGAATGCACTTATAAGAAGGAGTGGTGGGAAGTATTTAAAGTACTGGTAGATCTTTTAATTTGTCTTTGCTTTCTTGAAGGATCTTTTGTTTACACAGTAAATCAGCTGACTTTAAAAAATATATGTCACACAAGCCTGGTGTGATTCCTATTTGGCAAAAAAAAACAGGCTGCATTTTGTCTTATGCATGCTATCACCAAAGTCCTAGGGAAAAAATAAGTATTCTTAAAAGCTGAGTAGCTGTTGAATAAATCTGGGCTGTAAGTTAAGGGATTTCTAAAGCCTGACTCTCCTGAGAGTTAAGAACCACTACACAAAAGGGGAACTGGAAGAACTGATTTCCCTGGCTGGTATTTGACAGGCATGGTCTGGATTATAAGTGTAGGACTGGGAACGCACTAGTCCTTTATTTTCCAGCTAATTACTTGCACTTGTTTTATTTTCCAGAGACAAAAATATGGTTGAAAAGAGTAAATATGAATACCTTCCATGTTTAAACTTCTTCACAATAGATACACTTCTGATGTTGTTCTGATTGCAAAAGTCTCCCTATGACTGTCTAGCAAAGAATGAACTAATGGATTAAGACCTGGATAACAATAGACCTCAAAAATAGTTACCAAAGGAAATAATCATGAAACAGCTGTGTTTTCAGAGGTATTCTGCAAGAGGCCTGATGGCAATAGACATTTCCAATAATGATCTAAAAAGCATAAAATCATTGCTGATTTGCAGATGGAGTTTGTCAATGCTAGGAGGACCAGTACAAATACCAATTAAGTCAGAGGAAAAAGTCTAAAGAAGCCAAGAGTGGTTGGAAAGATAAAGAGCAAATAAAAGGCTTTAAGCCAAGCTTGTAAAAGCACAGCTAATGTGACTTTGGGAGGAAAATTGGACATTCAAACACTGAATAGACCAGAACAATTTCCAGACAATGTTGTTCAGAAAAAAATATGTAGAGGTGTGTGTATGTATGTGTATGTGTATAAAAATATATATGTCTGGGACAGCCATAACTCAGAGGTTTTGGTTTCTTCATTAC
Organism: Dicrurus megarhynchus; assembly: GCA_013399195.1. Classification (NCBI taxonomy): domain Eukaryota; kingdom Metazoa; phylum Chordata; class Aves; order Passeriformes; family Dicruridae; genus Dicrurus; species Dicrurus megarhynchus. Next base: position 133,504 of record VXAD01004457.1, on the reverse strand, counting down.
CATGGAGGGAGAAGGTTGTGCTCTAGTCAACCTTATTGTGATCACTGCAATCTGTTTGCCCCTTGACTTGTAATTACCAGAAGCATATAGAAAACCCTTGAGGAATTTCTAGAGTAGAAGGAATAAATTTAAGAGGCTGGACACCTGAAAAGCAAAGGATTACAGAAGCTATAATAATTTACAATCTTTTTGGTTTTACTTAAGTTGCATAACCGGCTTACTGTGGTGCAAAAGTATCATGCTTTGTCACATTCCTTCTTTTCCTAAGACATCTTTACACCTGTGGGTTTGAGAGCAGCTAGGAAATGAAACTTTTGGGTTAATACTCTCTGGGTAGGTATTTTATACCTTCTTACCAGCTCAGTGCCCAATATCAGTGTTCCACAGAGCTGGATCTGCTTGGAAGCATGTTGAGACAGGAGCTGCATTCTCAGCTTAGAAATTATCTGTTCGAGGTGGTTGGGATGTGGTTAAAGAGAGAAGTGTTCAGGCTGAACTTTGGGATGAAGTAGATGATAATGAAATTACTTTGGGCAGCCACTTCATAAGGGATTAGTATTGCTTGAGACTGATCAAACTTAAATTGTAACATTTTAGATCACGTTCACAAGAGAAGCCCCCCAGTTGGTTTTCTGAAAGCTGAGTTAGATGGGGACCACTAATAAAATTCTGGTTTATTATTGTTTTGTCATCTAGGTGTGAGAACTGGCTTTATGTTTCAACTCAGTGGAAACCTCCCTTCCCTGAGCAGAGCTGAAGGCTTATGGCAGGCATTTCCATCAGTGTCTCTTAGTCACACAGCTGTTGCCAAGAATGCTCACACGGAGAGCAGCAGAGCCTAAGGGTGCACGTCTACAGTGGTGTCATTTGACATAAATCTTGCTGCTGGAAGAGAAGAGAAAAGGCGCCTGTCCTTGTCTCTAGCCTTGTTCTTTTTATTCTGTGATAACTTCCAGCTTGTCTAACTTGAAAGTCAACACCAGCCCGAGCGAGAGAACAGAAGGAGGGTAAGGGTAAAAGTCCCTTTGATGAAAGTTATTGGGGGGTGCAGGGCGAAAATCTTCACTGCAACACAAGGAGACACAAAACAAGCCCTGTGCTCTGAAACCCTGCTGCATTAGCAGTACCAATTAAGAAATGAATTAAGGGGGAAAGTGAGAGACCAGAGGGAAGAGAACAGAGTTGGCTAAGTGCACACTGAACAAATTCATCTGCTCACATCATCTCATGCGTTCGCTGCCCCCAGCTGTGGAAAATGCTGGAAAGATCTGTTTCCCAGCCTGCTCTTTGGGTTCCTTGTCCCTCTAGAGCTGCACTGGCCGTTCACACTCAAGGGTGACACAGGCAGTGTGATGGTCAGTGCTGTCACTATTCTGTTGGTGTTTAGCCACCACCAGCAATGCCACAACTCTGCCTACTATGGTTCTTGTCTGAACCCTTTGAGGTCTGTATTTGTCCCTTCCAGCTTGAGAGGAGCTTTCAGTGAGGATCTGCACAGCTGCTTCACTGTCTTCCTTTACACTGCTTTTCAAATTCCCTTTGTGCTGTCAACACAGGGATTAAGTTTCTAGTATGAGGAGACATGTGTCCATCAGTCTGACCCACGCTATCCCGTGCTTCCTTGTGACCTTCATCCAGCTGAATGCTACATCTCTTCTGACCAAAATGTAAGCCTTACAGGGTGGCTGACTGATTTACAGGCTGGGACTTGTACATTTGAGCAAACAATTTTGTTTTGCTTAACTAGAAGTTAAAGGTTCTTAGCGTGATTTGTATTCTCTCCTTTGTTTCTGATCCTCCTGAGAATCTTGGCCCTGATCACAAATCCTGATGTGTTCTTGATGGAGAGGATGCAAAGCAACTGGACCTATTTTTACAAAGGAATGAGATTTAGTTTGTTTTTTCATTAACTGTCTGCAACCTTTCAGCCAAAGCTCAAACCATCCCTGGCCTTTGAGCTCTGTGTGCTGACTGGAAAAGGTGAGTCAGCAGCTCAGGACTCAAAACCACTTCAACCACTCTTTTGGTTCTCAGCACTGTCACAATCTGCTCGTAGGGTTCCCGAGACAGTAGAGAGGCAGGAGAGGCTGGTTCAGCTGCTGTGAACATTTCTAACGTTCACCCTGGGCTTAGCAAGAAGGGGTAGACTCCTCCAAAAGTGAGGGCTGGAGGGAATTTGGAGTCCCTTCAGTACAGCTAATGGGATGGAAACATCCAGAGTGCATGGCAGAGCCCCGGGAGCAGGCATGCAGCAGGAGGAAAGGTGGAGCTGCTTTGTGGAGGGTGGGTTTGGTGGTGGGGACAGGTAACGGAGTGGGATTTGTCCCTCTGCTGAAAACTGTCCCTCCCTGCTACCTGCTCTTTGCCAGAATGCAAAGAGTGGGCAGCTCTTGCCAGGGAGAACATCTGCTCTTCGCCACAATCAGCCCCTAGCTGCTGGCTCCAGCTTCTTTTGGGAAATGCACTGGAAATCTGCAATTTTGTCTTGAATTGAATGTGCCAAATAAGTTGATCTAAAGCTTCTGTATATATTTAGTCTCACTTCACTGAAATAATATAGGAAGCTTGCTCTTTGTCAGCTTTGTTTGAGACTGCAGTAAACACGAAAACAGCGGAAGCCAAAAAGAACTTTATTCTGGTAAATCCAGGGGTCAGGCTCTTGTTTAAAATACTTAGAAATACTGCTGTGACCAAAAACATGAAAGCCATACAAAAAAGAAGAAAAGAATGTTTCAGCAGGGTTGTTTAGAATTTATTCTATCATTAGCTAAGGAGAATTAGGACCGTATTTGAAAGGTGGAACTATGGCATAAGACAGTAGGATAGTCCCTTTTCGTGGCAGAGCAAACACAGCGGTTAAGCAAACTGTGAAACTAAACCTCTGCACTTCATCTCAAAAATAGTGGTTTACAATAGAACCTGGCCCCATGCTATGAACTCCTTGTTAAAGACAGTAATTTCACAGTTCCTTTTTAGGTTACAAAGTGTGTCTCAGCTACAGAGACTAGTAATTTCTCTCCCAATTTAAGAATCTTCGGCACTGTGGCCACTTGGCACCTAAGAATGTTAACTGGATCCCATAGGCCTTGCTGGGAATAGATGTCCTTCTGTAAATAGGGATTTGGAGAGCTTCTTTTGCCCCTCTATTTCTCAGGAGACTGTAACTATAAATTTACACATCTTGGGCATTTTTGGTGTGGTGTAGCAGTTAGTCTTTAGTTTATTGGCATCTTTATAATGTAGTAATGAATTCTTTTAACTCTGCTGGTTTCTCCTTCCTCCGTCCCTGAAGTTAGTCTGCAGGAAGGAGACACAGGGAATGCCTTCATTCCTCCATGGGACTCTGATGCCTATGTTTCTCTTTTCCAGCATGTTTCTTCTAACCTAAATGACATTTTCAATTTTTATTCCCTGTTTTTAAAGTTGCAGCAGAACTGCATAGAAATTTTAGCATGAGTCATGTGTACTTTACTGGACCGTTCATCTCCAAATTGTTGTTAGTCTGGCAGAACATCAGAGAATTTGTCAAAATGATGGAAGATGAATTTAAGAGTAGTTGTAGCCAAAGTGTGCTGCTCTTTCCCCGGACCTTGGGAATTCTGCCTCTCTGCAGGAAGGAGTGTGCTGCAACCCCTGGTGCATGAGAGCTACCCAGACAAGTGGATGAGGTGGTCCACAGGGCAGAGCATTGGGATGTCTGCTGCTCTCTTACTCTTTTTCATTAACTGGGGAAATAAGGCTAATGGTGCTGACCTCTGTAAACTCCTTGGCAATATATGGGTGAAAAGCTCTGTGTCAAATTTAAGTTTTATGATTTTTTATTAGGGAAAGGCTGACTAAAGTATGATGGAGGGCTTCAGTATTACTTGTTTTGTATTAGTTTCCCATATGATGCGGGCAGACAGTACTGCTGAGAGCTGGAGTCAGCTGTGAAAGCCACAGAGTCAAGGGGAGCCTGGCAATATTGGGAAAGTATTGAGAGACCTGGCCTTGCTTGGTGTCTGTGTGCTGGGAGAAGGCTGGACTCATAAGACTGACATGGGAAAATGTGCATGCACAAAAGCCTTCTTGTGGGTGTTGTGGTTCTGCTCTGGGATAACTGCAGCTGTCCTGGCTCACAGGAGCTTTATGGGAGAAGCTGAGGTTAATGCCAGCCTTGCCCTGCAAGCCTGGGTATAGGAACAGTACCAGGTCTCTGCTGCACTGGTGACAATGGTCTCACCCTGTACAGTCACAGGGAGCTGCTCGGCCTGTGACAGGCTGAAAACAGCTCCAGCTCTAACACTGTCCGTGAGATCTTGGTTGTAAACTATTTTAAATCCTCTGTGGTGAGCCTGGCAAGGACACCCAGGGACAGGCTTCATTGTTGCTCTCCAGGATTTCAGCATCCTTTGACTTCCCAAAGACTGCCACTGCTGCTGCACCCGTGGATGCTGTGCCACAAGCTCTGAGCAGGAGACCTGGCTACATCTGAGCAGCAGAGCTGCATGGTTACCCCAGCAGCCCTAAACTTACTTTGCTGTTGTCATAACCTAACCAAACGGAGGAAACCTTTTCCCAGCTGCAATGATGGCCTGTGAAAACAAGGTCCTAGCACACCATGCCTAAGGTAGGTGTGCAGCTGGAGGAGCAGAAATACTACAGCTGGCCTGGAAGAAAGGAGAATGGAAGTGTGTGTGTGTGTGAGAGAGGAGTAGAAGAAGCAACAGATCAAGGAGCAAAAGAATGGTCTGTATTGATAACCAAGGAGGTAACTGACTGCACTGAAACTGGGTAAGTGCTGAAAAATGTGTTTGCGACACGTCCTGCCGCCTGTGCCCTGATAAGCCTCACATGAATGGCTTGTCAGGAAAAGGCCTGGGTGCTGATAAAGCCGCTGTGCAAGCGAGTCCTTGGGGAACAAAACTGCTCAAATAACAAACAGATCACAGAAAACTCACAGCACATCCTCTGTGCAAGTTGTCCTCCTCCTCTCTCGGCAAGCAGATGGACAGTGGGAGCTAAGGTACCCAAAATGAGGGGGGGAAAAAGGCACTGAGCAGCCACCTGTCCTAGATAAAAGGGATTTCCAGGCAAAAGGATCCCCCTGTGGTAACCAGTAACTCCGGAAGATGGCAAAAGACCTGCTCAAGAATTTGTAGGTTGTCACTGAAGAGGAACCCAAGAGGTGCACTGAGGATTTGGAATTTGGCACCCTCGGTCTCATCTCACACAGGATCCTGCCAGAGCACCTGGGTGAGCTTGGTGCCTGTGAGTATGGGGGGAGTGAGCGTGGGTGAGAAAATGGGACCGCAACGATTTTTCAAAACGAACATCATCTTCCTGTTTCGTAAGGTCATGCGCTGTTGCTGCACTAGTTTGCTGTATCATAGCTACATTAAAAACCTCTCCATTCTTAAACAAAGCTTTCACATCTTTTTTCATTTATAACTGAAATTTATAACATTTCAAATATTTCATTTATAACAGAGTTTAAGAAGCTTTTGTTTTGGTGTGATCAATGGTTCAAAAATATAATCAGGTCCAAATTGAGCTGTAAGAGGCTATTAGGGCTGAAAAATACTGGATAAAAATATCAGACAAAACAGGAGGGTGAGGAAAGTTCTCAGATGCTTTCAGTGATGGAAAGTGCAAAACAGAAACTACTCCCAAGCACTTTGACTTCACCATTCCCACCCAAAGTAAGTCTACTTCCCACATGCCTGCATAAAGGTTGAGCAGGTCATGGCCCAGGAAGAGACCTACTGCTGAGAGTCATCTGAATAGGACTGCTGTGGGAGCCCAGCCAGGTCATAAATGGATTGAAGGGTAGGGTTCCCACACCTTCTCTGAGGAGACAGCCCCAAAGAGTTACTGCACAGCTCCTATTTCTCCTTCAGCTGCTAGCCTTCACTTCCATATTTCACATCTCTTTAAGATCAAATCCTGCTTTTGATTAGTGTTGTTGGCCTTACGAGCATCTGAAGTTTGAGTTGTTCTTCTCTTGTTTGTCTTCTTCTGAGTTTTATTATTTCTTGTGTAAGATGGTGGTTTCCATAGATACCTTGGACATTATTTATTTTTCCTTCCTGGACATGCAGTTCCTTCCAATGAATTACAGAGCAATTTGCCACTTCTGCTTGAGGCCTTGGTTCTTTCACCCATATCACTGCTGTACTGAGCATTTTAACACTGTTGTTCTAGCATGTCATCTTGATAAGCTGCCTTGTTGTCTTTACATGGCTTTCAATCCACATGAAGAAACTCCTGTCCAGCCAGTTTTAAATTCAAAAATGGTACATTGCATGTCTATTTTAGGATTTTGTACTGATAATTGTTGGAAACTTTAGCTCAACTTTTCTCTGCTGTGGGTAACTGTTAAACAGAACAGTGTTTTGTTATTTTTGTTCTCCTCCCCCCCCACCCCCCGCCTTGAGAAATGTTATCAAAGGACAAAGTCTGGCAAAGTATTCAGGATTGGTATGCTCCTAAATGAGAGCTCAAATAGCAATGACGTGGTTCTTTCAGACAGCTCTAGCGTGAGTTTTCTCTCTTTATCCTGCCTCCACCTTGTCCCAGAGGAAAGCATATGTCCTGAATTGCAGAGGTAGATGCTAATGGGAGTCACTGCTTGGTATTTAGCGGTGAGAAATTTGAGCACTATCAGTCTCCCCAAATCCTAAGAGAAGCAAAGAAAAATCTGGACATGGTGTAAGTTACTGCTTTCTTGGGTCTATTCTGCTCTTATCAGGCTATTCAATGCACAAATGGGGCTGTTCTGTTGATTCAACATCACAAGAAATTATGCCAGGGCAGCTCCAGGCCACACTTAAGGAATTACAAAGGAGACCATTAGAGTCACAAGTTTTCTCTTCAGCTCATTTATAAATGGATTTGTTTTCTTTCTTGCTCATTTGTCCCAGAGCTGTTAATAAATAACCTTTTCAATGTCCCTGCTCCTGCAGGAGATGTGAGGAAAATGTGTGTTCGTGTGAACTTGCTGCTAGCTCTGCAGCTGGGCTGGAGATCCTGTGGCTGGAAGGTGGGCTCCGACTTGAGCTTGGGACCTCCCATCCCTAGTGAGAGAGGGAATGGTACTGAAAGAGGTGGGGAAACACAGCGGCCCCAGGGAAGCAGCAGACCTGTAGCTCCTTTCTGCGTGGGCCCAGGGTTGCTGGACAGAAGGGTGGGCTGCTGTGACTGTCCCCCTGTACCCATGCTGCCTTATCCAAAATATTTCATGCTTGTATTTTGAAATATTTGAGGCAAGAATAGTGGGGGGAGGGCAGGGGAAGAGTAATGGGTAATAGATTGAAGGCCAAACTATGGCTTGATTATAAATGGGTTTCTCTTCCTGAGCCTAATTCTTCTCTCAGGATTCACTGCACATCCCAGTAATAAGTAATCTGAACTTTAGAGATTAATAGCATCCTGTGCCAGCCCATTCATCCAGCAAACTCCTTTGCTATTTTGTTACATGTCGGCATGAGGCTCCAGCCTTTTCAAAGTGCTCCTCTGACCATGAAAATTTAGATTCATATTTTCCTTATTACCTTTGTAATTTCCAAGAAGTATTTATTCTCTTACGCTCAGGAACTTTGTCAACGCCTGTGCCCCTCAATAGCCTTTGATCCCATGTTCCTTCCCATTGGTTGTCACTAAAAATACCACAGGGTAATTTGTTTCCTGCTATTTGAAATGGAAATTGTAGCAGCATGAGGAACAGAGAATTATATTCATGCCAAATATCATGAGCTGAATTCTCCTCATGATTTGTGGGAATCCCAGTTATTACAGCTGACCTCTGAGAAATCAGTATATTTTTCCACAAGGCCTGGATAGTGGATGTGCTCCTCAGCAAGAGAAAGGAACTATTCCAGCTGTTCCTTGTCCTGTGCTCTGCAATGATGAATGGAGATAGCAGTGCTGACAGCTGGAGGTAAACGGGTGAGTTGGGAAGTGTTTAAGTAGTGCTATCTTTTTTTACATATGCAGCCCTAACCCTGAGCTGCTGAACGGAGGCAGCAGGGTTGCTGCCCTGCCTGAATAGCAAGGGGTCTTTGCTTCATCTGCTAGGATGGGTTGCAAAGGGAAGGTGCCTACAGTGTTCTCTGCTGCAAATGGGGTGCTATGCATGTTAAGGGAGGAAAAACTCACTGGGTGCCTTACAGGACTGAGAAATGCTCCTCTAAGGCAGCAAATACCTGTGCTGGAAATCACAGTATTAAGGGGTGGCACAACCTGGGTATAGGCAAAATCCCAGGCACAGCCAGGCGCTGCAGCTTATGCACTCGCACGCGGGACTGCTGTGGAATGGGCATCATCCCCCGGGCGCCTTGCAGTGGCTCTGCTGATGCTGCACCAGCTTGGAACAGTGTTTGTGTGTCTGTGATCAGTCTCCAATGGTTTTTGGTCCTGAATGGGAAGTGAAACTTCAGGAGAAAAGCTGGTTGCTTTGCTGTGCAGAAATCCTCGGGCAGCACAGGCAGCGGCTCCGCTTGCTGACATGTGGCACAGTGGGCAGCTGTGCTGTTTATTTTGGAAAGCAGGGAAGTGAGCCCCTGAAAGCAGTCATGTTAATCAATAACACAAGGTGATCCCAGGAACCTACAGTTAAAAGAAAAACATCCTTGAGGTGTGGTGAGAGGCTTGGTGGCCTCAGCCCCCCTAAGGCAGGAAAGGTTGTCAGTGGAGAGGGCATCCAGGAAAACTGGTGACTGCTGGGGTTGTGTTTTGACACCACTGGGAGTCAAAGTGTGCTGGATGCAGAGCATGCTGCGGGTAACAGGGGGTTTGGATCTGTGATCTGTTTCCTCTGCGGTCATTCCCTGCCAGAACCTCCTGTGGGGCGTTGCAGCCTTTACAAAGCTAAGGACTTTTTGTTCTCCAGGAAGTTTCTGAACTTGCTGGCCCAACATGGGTGTTGAAGGGGGGAGTGGTTGTTCTGGAGGCTGTTTCCTCTCTTTTTTTCATGATGACTGGCACATCCCCCTCATGTGTGGGTGGTTGATAGGACACAGGGAAGGGTGGGCTCTACTGGGATGGTGATGTGACACTCACATCACCCATCTTCCAGTGTAAGCAGTGCTGTAAGGTCCTGCTGTCTTTAGCAGCCACAATAATTAAATAGTTGTACACAATAGCTGCCTGGGGCTGAACTGGGAGCAAGTGACCAAAGCAACTGAAGGTTAGTGCCCATTGCCAGCCAAGATGCTGGAGCAAGAGAAGGGCGTGGCTGTCTACATAGGGATGAGAAAAGCTGATATGATGGTGGATTTTAGTGAAAGACAAGGCAATTTCTCAAAACTGAGGGTGACCACTTCACAGTTTGCAATGCATTACTTCCAGCTCAAGAGAAATGTGTGTTGATCGCAGTCTCAACAGAAAGAGATGAAATTCTATGAGAGTTTTGAATTATTATAAAAGTAATCCCCACTTATTCTGTGTCAACAATGTCTAGTAGCTCTTAAAAGAAATAACATCACAAAACAAAAAATACTTGAGCTGAATCAGCAAAGTATTTAAAATGTGGAAAGGAATACTAATAAGAAACAGCCCATTCCCTTCTTATTTTATTCCACAAAAGCCATAATCCAGCTGTTGGAAGTTATGTTAATTTGAAAATAATAAAATCTCTTAAGGATGCATGTTCAAAGGCAAAAAAAGGGAAGATAAAATTAGTGCAAATTTAAAGTTGTAAAGTGTAAAAGATGGTCAAAAGAAGCATAAGGAAAAAGTCATGGCCAGAGAGTTAAGAAGAGCAAAGAAGAATGTGAGGATCTTGAGCACAAGAGGAAGCCTGGCAGCACCGTTGGGCCATTGCAACTCAGTGTATTCAAACTCTCAGTAATGACAAAGCTGAAGAGGTGTCAGTGCTTGATGCATCTTTTTTCCCCCAGAAAGACAAACAAATGCCTTTACATCATGTGATAGTCCAGTACATTCTAGCAACAATTTAGCTGGTAAGCCGGGGAGAAGGGGAAGCCCCTTTGAGCTCACTGGATGTATTCTGATGAAACTTCAAGCTTTGTGGGTAATGGCAATAAATCTTCTCCAGCTAAAATATAACTTTGATGGCTGGTAGCAAATTAATAATACCAGAGGTTTCCTGACAGGAAACTGATGTAACTGAGAGCAGTTTTCTCTTCTGGTTTGAAAAACCTCTTTGATGTGAGAATCCTAAAGAAATGAGTATGAGTACAAGTAGGATACAGGCTTAGACATCCAGTAAACAGCATATAAATGTGAAAAATAACTGTCTAAAGGTCACTGTGCCAGCAGCATCCTGCCACTTGCTGGCTGTATTTAAGAATATTGAGTGTCTGGGTCTGACTGCTGCAATGTAAGCCAGAAAAATATCTTCCTGCAGAATTTAATTATTTAATGAGCAGGCATTGGGAAGACTTGTGTATAATACCAGGGAGATGGGTTGTGAGGCCAAGGTGGGAGGGAGTGTGAGTGCCTTGCAGAGAGCCAGGGAGGCTGAGCACCATCCCCAGCACTGCACCGTGGGAAGGTCTCTGACAGGAGAACCTGCTTTGTGCAGGGGTGAATGGGGCACTTGTTGGCGTGGCAGTCTGGGTCACTGGGGCTCATGCCCAGAACCCCTGGACATCACCTCTCCAGCAGTAATCTGTGCCACAGGGCCATGGGGCTGCCCGAGCACAAAGCCCCTCTGTGCTGCGGGCAGCTGTGGAAGGGAGAGAAGGGCCTGTGTGCTGCCTGCTCCTTTGTATCCATCTCTTGCTACCGCTGCTCAGCTTTTGCTGCCTCTAGCACCAACCAGCTCTCCAGGATTTCCACGTGCTTTTCTTTTTTCCAGGAAAAGAGAGCTCATTCAATGTGTGTTGTGCAATTTCCCAGGGTTGTATCCCAGCCACAACACTAAAAGCAGTAAAAGGATGAGGTACTCCCACACCAAGCAGTGCTGTACACATGGGTAGCATACAGCAGGGTGGTTGCCACAGCTGAATTATACCTGAACGAAACCTGGAGCTTTGCTGGGCGAAGGAGGGAGCACCTTTGTACAAGTGCATCTGTATCCCACAGGGAGAGCATATGCCCTGCATTGGCCTTTGCTGGCAGTGTAGCTTATGAGTGCATTGTCCCCTTTTTGCTGACTCCCTGCCTTCTGAACCAAGGAAATAGAACTGGGAGAAACTCCAGGAGCCACCCTCATCCTGAGGCAGGATCAGCTACAACAGCGCTGGCAGACAGAAATGCCATTTGTCTGAAGACAGCTAGTGAGCCTCCTTTGGTCTTCTCTTTTGCAAACTTAACAATTCGATTGCTTCGATCTTTCCTCATACGTCAAGTTTTTAGACTTGCGATCTTTCTTGTTCTCTTCTGGAGTTTCTCCAAGTGGTCTACATCTTTCATGAAAGGCAGTGTCCAAAATTGGTCATAGAGCCTCACAGGAAGATTTACCAGCTTTAGACAGAGGAAAGATTAGTATAAACTGCTGTAGCTGCCATAACGATTTCTCTGGAAAAGCTGCTTAACAGATTGCTCACCACACTGTCTTTGGGTTATGGCTCTTACCTAAATGTCATATTTGCCTTTGTCCTTAAGAGAGTTAGATGTTTTCACCAGGCTCTCACCTGCTTGTCAAATTTATTTTCAATTTCAGTCCTATGTGTCAGTGTGCTTTGCTCAGCTTGGTGTGATCTCAGACACTCTTTATCTTCCAGCTCACTCATGCACAGGTGCGTGTGCACGTGGAACACTTCAAGCTGCCAAGCTGTACAGCCTAAATTCATAGGAGTCTGTGGCTTTTGAGACACGTAGGGCTGCATGATTTCAGTATCAAATGTCTCTGAAAGACAGCATCCAAAAGACCCATTATACTGTTTGGATTATCAGTTTCACTGACATTTCAATGTTTGTACTTCAGCACTTACAAGTATTTCATCTGGAAAAATATAACCCAGTAAAAGTGTATTTATTATTCTACATAGCACTACAAGGAGGGGCAGAGATCACACCAGTATTTAGGCCACAATCTTTGCCATATGAATAATTAAGACTTGGAGCAGAGTCTCCCACACTGTTCCATGTAGCAGTTGTAAAAAGTGATGTAAAATTCTGATCTGGAGCTTGAATTCTAATTTCAGTATGCTGTGTGTCTTGCCCTGATATTTTGAAATAAAGCCTCTTAAACCAAAGCCATTGACTTACTGTGTATGTGCTTGTATGTAAATTCTAAGACAAACCTGAGCCTCTTGACAGCCTGAGAAAAGACTTTTCCAACATGCTGGCCTGAAACAGGTGGTTTACATTACTTTGCAGCAAAGTCTTCCTAGGTAACTTGGATACGAGCATGTTTAAGTGAAAAAGGCAGATGAGAATGACTAAGAAGTCAGTTGGGGACAGGAAAAATTTCATAGAAGGATTGATAAATGAAGCAGTGTGGATTTTCTGAGTGTTTATGCACTCAGATGATTGGCTGTGGTGAGTCCGAAGACAGGAGTGCCTTTTGGGTAATATGCATCAAATCTGATGCAAGTTCAGCAACCTCACAGAGTAATCAGTAAGTTTTTCAGACAACTCAGCCTGAAAAACTTCATGACTACTGAAATCTCATTTTCACTCACCAGGAGGATGATGTGTGTGTCCCCTTTCCACGCTGAACAGCAGCACTGACTGCTCCCATGCCCTTTCCCTACCATCACTGCAAGCAGAACTCCACAGACACAAAATCCTGCAGCTAGAAAATGTGCACAGACTGCATTGCCAGAGCCCCTCTCTCCTGGGTGAGTTTGCTGAGATTGCATGAGAGGTGCTGGGTCGACTTAGCACTCCCTGGGGTGGTGGATGATAATGTTTCTGAGGTAGTGCAAGTCCCCACCTCACTTCGTTTAGGCTGGGACTGGATCATCTCCTGTGGAATGGGTTCAGTAGTGTGCAAGGCCAGCCTCCTTGCAGCTCTGGTCAGAATGCTCAAGAAAAATGTAAGCAAGTAATTCTATATGCAGAGAAGTGATGCTGGACTCTTCAGGTAGATGGAAAAGTCTGGGAAAGACAAATATCCAGAAAGGATCATTTCTTACAAATTGACTAAGAGAATAAATTCCTGCAGGACTGAGCATTGCAGAAGTTGTGAGATAGAAGTGGAAGGCAGACAGAGGGAATCAGTAAATTAAAGTTGAAAATGGGACCGTTCCTGACCATACAGAGGAGTGCTGAGGGGATAAAGGTGATGGTGGGAACTGTCTCTGTCAGTGTGGCACTTGTGCAGTGGAAGAGGGATGGCCTTGCAGTGCAGCCTCTTGTGATCCTTTCTGTAACAGACTGAGCACAAATATCCAAATGAAAGATCAGACATCAGCTTTATCTGTTATGCTAAGTCAGAGCTTACAAAAATATTTGTATTTATTAGAGATGATGGGTCACAGTGAGATTTTCCGAACCAAGCGTGGCTTTGGTCTGTGCACAACGTCTTTTCTGCTTGACATTCCTAACATCACCCCTTAAACAAGCCATAGTCTCTCCTTATTGCATGTCTAAAAGCAGCTGATTGCCTGATTCCTTTTAACTTTTGTTACTATGTCTTGTTTGGTGAGAAGGGTGTTGAGGGGGGCAGCCTTGGCTGGAGTGACATCTCCTGGCACGCAGAGGTGCCAGTGACTTAGTGTAGTGTTGGCTGGAGGGGCCATTTCCTATTTGTCTTGAGCTCTGGAAGACACAAGAGTCAAATCTGCTTCCTTGCCTTCACACAGAGCTGCCTCCCACGCTGGCGTGGTCCTTCCTGGTGATTCACTAAGAGCAACAGGGTTTCCGCAGCAAAATTGCTGCTACCTGGAGTGACTGACATCCTCCTCCCAGTCCTCCGTCTTGGAGACAGAAAGGATGTTAGATCTGTTTATGTTTTGGGGCCATCACTGGATGGAACCAGTGGTAGCCCCTATAAAAAAGCAAAGAGACCAAAATTGGAAACAGACGGAGATGCCTGAGCAGCTGGGCTGTGCTCCAGCATCTGGAGAGTGCTCCATGCCCGTGCAGCCGGGCAGGGCTCCAGCACCAAGTGTCTCTGAGCTCTGAGAGAAGAAAAGCACTATCATTTCTATGCCTACTTATGGCCCTACGGGATGTTTTAGTCACTGCACACAGTGGGCAGTATGAGAGAAAGAGTAGAGATCTGTCTCTACTTGGATTCTGACTGGGCACAGGGACAGAAGATCGTGTCTGTTTAATCTTTAGCTGAGGAAAACTGCTAGCGGAAGGAAAATCCTGCGGCCTGGAAGTCAGTCAAGTACTGCTCCACTTGGTGGACACTGAGGAGTGTTTGCATGGCATTCAGTAGTGCGGATTTGAAATTCGAAGGAGCTGGAGGAAGCTGGAATAACTTAATTCTTTAGCCCCTGCAGAACCTACAATTACACCTAGAGCTGATGGAGGTAACCAAGTGCACAGAAAAAGGAACTTATTGAAATACCTCACCTTTCTGAAGAAATGGCAAGTGAATTTTAACTACATTGAATTCTTTAGATGGATTTGCAGTGTTGTTTTTTGGCTTGGTTTTTGTTTGCATTTTTTTAAAAAAGTTTGTCTTTTTAAAACAAGTCTGTCAAGTATTCAAGTCTGTACACTATGAGTGCTCTTTGGAAGGTTATTACTTTGTTACACTACCTTCTGTATTATGCTTATCATCTTGTACCTTTTCTTGTATGAAACACTTCAGTAAAATGCTCCTTGGTAGCATTAGAGTTCACAGAGCTGGATGGTCTGGTATGGGATACAGCAACAAAGTCACCTCTCTACAAACCCCGGAGTCCTGAAATGTGCTCACGATACTGAACTAAAATTCAGGGAAAAGTCGTATTCAGAGTTAAGAAAATAATGTGTCTTGGCAAAAACAATTACTAATCTCAGGCTACAGGTGGGATGCAGACAATTATCATTATGCCTCTGCCTTCAGACAAGGGATTTCTAGCTGACAACTGGGATGGTCCATTACAGTGAGAAAAATGTTCCTGCTTTGCTGCCAATGCTGGTACTTCCAGGGTGTGGCTGCTGAAAGATACAGCAGGCTGACAATACCCATCAGAACAGGAAATCTGAAAATCTTAGAACTTGTGCAAAGTCACACATCCTTCATTCCTATGACAGCAAACACATAAATCCATTCATGGTTTCCTCTAGGCAAGATCTCAGAGTAAGGGTGGCAATAATTACGTGGATGTGCTGTGCAATTGTCAGCAGCAGTTTCAGTTTTCAAGCACGCTAACTTCATATCTATACTATGCAGCTAATTTTACATTACAGCATCTGTTTTTATTCATTTTTCTAGGGTTAAAATAATTTTTGTTCAACAGACAGGCTCAGTGCTATCATAACCTGAGCCAAATACTCTCTCCAATAAGAAGAAAGGTCCCCCAGCCGTCATTCTCTGCTGTTTCTAATCACTTCAAGCCCTGAGTTCTGGGCGTTTTTGAATAGAGTTGGATAAAATACATTCTTATTTCCTACTGTCTGGTATGTGCACTAGACTATTTTTCTAAGCTGCATTCTTGGAGATATTGGCAAGCATGCTGAGCCTCTAGCAAGCACTCACAAAATGCGAGCGTTACAAGCTTCCAAATTTCACAGTTAACCTCGGCAGATTTACACGTGATAGCGAGCACAGAGCTCCAGGTCAGTGTCACATTCCCAATGGGCCTGCCTGCGGCATGTTCAAAGTGAGCTCTCCTGGCACTTTTAGGTTTCATTTTCCCTAAGAAAGTAGCTGTTATTTGTGTATAGTTTGAGATTTTCAGAGCTGTGTTGCTTCTTTTCACTTGGGCTAATTTCTGAAAACAACTTGAGGATTTTGGGTCACTTGTAAGTCCAGGTAACACTATATAGTTCTGGAACCTGGGACCACCTCTCACATAAAACCAGAGCAGTTAGAAGCTGACCCTGATCAGAACTTGAATGCTTTTCATATTTGCGTGCATGACATGAATGGCCAGGATGGATTTGGAGCACTGATCTGGGTCTGAAGGTCTGGAGACCTCTGGAACCCAAGTTCGGGCATGCAGATGCAGAGCAGGTTCAGTCACCTTCTCAGAGCATGACAATAGTTGATGTGGTTGCCTGCACTGAGGTATTGCCATCCCAAATGACCTGTAATGTACTTCTAAACATCTCCTGGAGTATTTGTGCATAAGGAGAAGAGAAACTAGTTCCCATGTGAGTCAGGTGATCGGTGCTTTTGAGTGTGGAGCATCACTGTTGGTGGAAATGGAATTCACGCCATAGTGGGAGCAAGTATGTCCCCTAGAGCTATTTGTTCATTGTAAGCGTTGAATTTACATCAAAGTTATAAATCTGGAAAATACACTGATACCCTTTCTAGAGCTCCATGTAGTAAGATGGTATTTTATTAAACAGTTGCAGAACCGGCCAAGTCTAAGTTGTGAAATGAGGTTCTGACTGTGGGATACGTGAAGGATTATCCAAAGCAGGAAAATGTGAAAGACAGCATCATGCTAGCCACTAACAAGTGCATGTATATGTATATTGGTTCTAAAAGCTCAAATGACATATTGGTTGTGAATGATTTTCACCAGTCATAAGTGGCCTTTTTTACAGAATTCTATTGCTAACCATGTATATTAAGACACAAAAATCTTAATTTGTTAGATAGGTTATCCCAAATATGCCTGTAACATTTAAGGAATTAGAGCGGTACAAGTTCTGCAAAGTGTGTGATTTATAACCATGTTGTGCCAATTCTGCAAACACAGGCCATTCATAATCTGATGGGCAAAGGCAGATACTTCACAGTGCCAAGGGACTGCAGGAACGTGCCAAAATGCATGGCTTTGGGGTAAGATGGGCTACAGGGACACTAACATCCTTTTTCTGCTCTAGTCACAGGTACCAAACCAAAGATGTCCTCGACAAGAACGATTCTACTCATCCTGGGATTCCTCTCTACTTTGGCTGTAATTGCTTTAATTGCTGTAGCAGTGACCCAAAACAAGCCACTTCCGAAGAATATTAAGGTACTACAAGCTGGTACCCTTAGAGGAAAACAAGCTGGGGGGTTTAGGTGCCTGTAGTGTTCACGGACACGTTGCTGCCCTTGCTGGCTCTGGCTGACCTCTTTTTCTGTCTCCATGCACCTCAACATCTTTGTGATAAAACCAGTTAGAGCTTCACAGGGAATGATCTCTTAAGTAACCAGTCCCAACTTTGTGGTTCATCTGCTCCTGTTTCCTTTGATGGGAGTTTTGCACTGGAGCTCTACTGAGGAGAGCAATGACACACAGCTGCCAGGCAGATGGGCTGTGTGTGCCTGGTCCTCCGTGTGTGGAGGCCAGCACACATTGGGTCTGGTTCGGTGCCTCAGGTGTGGCAGTGGCTCTGTTTTGCCCACAGTATGGGATCGTGCTGGATGCGGGATCGTCCCACACTAACCTCTACGTGTACGAGTGGCCAGCAGAGAAGGAGAACGACACGGGGGTGGTGAAGCAGGTGGAGGTGTGTAAAGTTGAAGGTAAGAGGAGAAAAGGGAGCTGGGGAAGGGGCGTGGGATGAAGAAGAGATAATGTAATAAAGGGGTGAGGGAGGAGAAATCTAGAGGAAGAGGCCAATAGTAGAAACACTGTTACAGCTGTGAGATAATGTATACCCCACTGCTTCCGTGGGGAGCTTATGTGCTTAACCTTCCTGGCAAGCAAAATAGATCCACTTCTTCCTTTGTTTTTAGGATGCTTGGAATTAATTGCTTTTTGGAAAGAACTACACCAAAGAATGTACTTAAATAAATAAAGTGTCTGCATGCACTCTTGCTGAAGTGCTGATGAAGGCAATGAGAGGGGAGAGCATGGTTTGCTCATTTTCAAGGCTTCTGTGCAAGCTATGCACAGGGCTTGTGGCTCAAGGTTGCTCAACTTATGCGTGTCATGGCTTATTTTTTTATTCTGTTTAATTGCTGTGTAGATACTGTATGGTTTAGGAAGGCATAAATGAAGCCTAGGGATGCACGTGACAAGAAACAGCACAGACCATCATGGATCGCTGCATTCTGAGGGGATCACAGGTGTTGTCAGACCTGCCTGGGGTCTTTTCAGACCTCTGCAGTGCAGGGGAGAGCCCTACTGTTACCAGGTTGCTGGGATAGCTGCTCAGCACTGCAGCACCCCGCATCACAAGCAGCATGCTAAGCATACAGCAAGCTTGGAGCAAATGGGGCTTCACTGCTGCCATGCAGGCCCTGGTCCTGGGGCAGTCCAGGGAACCAGGGGACACATGGCAGAGAGGGAGAATGACTTTTTCCTTGGGTTAGCATAAGAGGCAATAGCTGCAAAACACCCAGTGTTGTAGTGTGAGTATAAAGTACACAAACAAATGACAGCATCTGCCCCCGGAGGAACCAGCATGGAAGGGTCAGGGATTTTCAGGCGCAGATCCAGGGTACACCCAGGCAGACTCAGAGAAGAGACTGCATATGTTCAGAGCATGCTAAAGAAATATTTTGTCTCAGCCCTCATTGTTAGTTCATAGCCTGCTTTGTGGAGAAAGGGTGGCAGATGCTGGGCACTGTCACCACCCACCAATTGCATTGGGCTTAGCTGGTGCTGCAGGGTTTCTAAAGCTCCTCGGGAACAGGGTGGTTGAATCTGATTCTGCTGCCTGTGATACAGTTTAACACACCTGCTCATGACAGCATTCTGGAGTTATGCTTGGAGCCTGCACAATGAAGTGTCTGTACTTCTTGCAGGCCCTGGGATCTCAGGTTACTCCCATGCCACAGAGGAGGCAGGTCCCTCTCTGGCACAGTGCCTACAACAAGCAAAAGAGGTGATTCCCTCAGCACAGCACAAAGAGACACCCGTCTACCTCGGAGCAACTGCTGGCATGCGGCTTCTCAGGTACTGCTGGGCTTGTCCCCTTCTCCTGCAGCACTGCACCTGGGATCGCCATGGCTGCGCAGCGGGGGCCTCTCGGGAACAGTCCTTGGACACTGCCAGCCCACACTGTGCCCAGACACCCTCCTGTGCTGCTGACCTCTCTGAGTCACGAGTCCCCTGGGCTTTTCCCTTGCTTACCGCTCACTCCAACCCTCCATCACCTCCTGCATCCACATGCAGCACAGACACCAGATCAGCAGTGCCCAAGCCGATGCCTAGACATCCCCACAATAAAGGGATGCTCAAACATCCCCACAGTCTGGTATTAGGCCTAATCCAGGGTTTTTGAGCCCAAACATGTTGCAACTCCCCACAGAGGGCCATCAGAGGGTAAGGTAACTTTATAATCACATCCTCCTTTAATTACAATTTGTGATTTTCATGAGACCTCTCCTGGGTAGGACAGGGAACTGATCTTAGGTATATATTGCCTGGGAAATCTTCCTGGGGATACCTTCTGGATTTCTTCTCTAATGGTGACAGTAAATAGTGAGAGGAGTCTCCACAGTGCAGTTCCTGTCAGGACACATGCTACAGAACAAGAGCTCTGGTCTCTGCTCCAAGTACCTACCACTCTCAGCTGCAGGGTCTGTAAGTGTCAGAGCTGGTGGCAGCTGTACTGTCAAGGTGTGACAGAGAGGAGCATGGCCAGTTAGAGCTGGATGACCCAAATGAATGACCGTTCTCTTATAATTGTCACTTGGTGGGGAGTTGCAGCCTGCCTGGTCAGAATAAAGCACATAGACTACTGACAGCTGCCAGCCAGAGTCACTCCATCCTTTCTTCCATTCATCCAGGTTGCAGAACAAAAGTGCAGCTGACAAAGTCTTGTCCTCAGTAGAAAACACACTACGCTTAGCTCCCTTCAACTTCCAGGGTGCCAGAATCATCACTGGTCAGGAAGAAGGAGCCTATGGATGGATCACCATTAACTACCTTCTGGGCAATTTCAAGCAGGTAATGTATCTACAGCAAGTACATCTGAATCATTGCCTTGCAGCACTTTGTAAGTCATGCCTTGCAAGAAGGTGTCACAGGCACTATCTTTCCTTGTAAGCATTTACCAGGGATCAGGAAGCTGCACACATTGTCTCAGCAATTGCTGTGAGTACATCCTGATACTTAGGGGTATCGGGATGCACCACTACAGTCAGGCTTCAAGCACTGAAATAAAACACCAGCATCTTCAATAATTTTGCTTGGGTACAGCATCCTTCCCACTTCCTGATCTAAAATATTTCTGTTTCTGAAAAGTTTTACTGTGGTTCTTTCCTGCTGAGCTTATAAATATTCTCAGAACTGAAACAGTAAGTGGACTGTTTTTTCTCATAACAATGGTATTAGATTTCATATTCTTTGCCCTCCTGCAAACACTTGGACATGATCCATCTTCTGTATTTACAAGCTTGCATTTTTCTTATATCTTGTTCCAGCTCTCATCTCATGCCCTCTCCAGGACTTCCCATGTTTCTTGTGTTCTGTGCTTCTGCTTCTCTCCTCATAGTTCTTTCTCTTTTTCATTTCTCCAAAATAAATCTTCTCCATGCCCAATATATCTGGTTTACTTTGATTTTTTTTCCCCCAAGTCTGGTTGGAAAAAGCTTCTACACTCCCTGACATCCTTAAGTGAGACATCAGGAGCACTAGACCTTGGAGGAGCCTCCACACAGATTACCTTTGTATCAAAGGACCTCACTTTGGAGTCCCCAGAGAACCACCTCTACTTCCGTCTCTATGGCAAGGATTACCAAGTGTACACGCACAGCTTTCTCTGCTACGGGAAGGACCAGGCTCTGCAACAGAAACTGGCCAGGGACCTACAGGTACAAGTACATCTACCCCTGTAATTGAATGTGGGGATCCTGGAGTCTCCCAGCTTTGGGATACCGGTGCTGTGAAAGTTGCTGTGACCCAGCTCACCTCTTAGTCTGCATTAGGGAAATGTCACTGTTCTCCACACAGACTGGTATGAGGTGCCCAAAGAGGTGACAGTCAATACTTTTGAAAGTAGTACCAATTTGAAATGCTTTGATTCTTGGGCATGGGATAGCAAGAGAACTGCATTTAACTGGAGTACTCAGGGGAAGTGACATTTTACCATCCCTGAGAAACCCAAATCAACAGCACAGCTTCACAAACTGTGACTTAATTTGCCCAGGGTCCTATGGGGAGGCTGTGGCAGTACCCACATCTTCCCCTGCACAACCAGTGCCTTAAGCCATCCTCATCCCTTTGACCTGATGTGTGCACCTTGATGCAATGTACTGTGACAAGTGCCACCCTTCCTTGTGGTTCTTTCCCAGGGTTTTTCTTTCCCCAGGTTACTCTGGAGCAAAGTGTAACAGCTTGGATTGATTTTTACTTTCAGACCGTGGAGAGCAGCAGTCTCCTTGACCCATGCTTTCACCAGGGTTATCAGAGGACGATAAATATAAGTGACTTCTTCAAAAACCCTTGCACATCAGACAAGAAAAAGGAATTACCTTTCAGCCAGCTGTACATAGAGGGAGAGGGGGACTATCAAAAGTGCCGAGAAAACATCCAGACACTCTTCAACAAAACCAATTGTCCTTACTCCAGTTGCTCCTTCAATGGGATATACCTACCTCCATTACAAGGGGATTTTGGGGTGAGTCTTCACTCATTCTTCAACTCTCTATAATCCAGAATGTCAGAAGAGCAGAAATTCAGAGTAATGCTAGAGTGCATTCTTCATGACTGAGGCAGGAAATCATTTACAAGATGGCTTTTTGGACATGTAACTACAAAAGTACATGTCCAAGTGCTGTACTTGCTGTGAGGACAGACATGTTAGGAGCTACCCCAGTAAATACTGGCCTACCAGTAGTGCACTGTTCCCATTCTAACCCATCTCCTTGGGGTGCTCTACTTACTCACTTTTTAAGCTGTCCTTCCTGATGTCCAACACCAGAGGCAGGAGAGAGTACTGTGGGCAGGAACACTTCTCCTAAGAACTTTGCCTCCTGAGGTCAGTGGTGGCATCAGGTCTGAAATTCACCCAGCAGTGTCTGAGTGCTGATGAAACCAGTCAGCTCACCTGTCTGCTTCCCAGACATGATGAGGAGACAGTGCACACTCTGAACACACATTATGTGTGACACCACACTGACCATCAGTCCTAGAGCTGCAAGACCTCAGTGATTGTGAGGCTTTCCAGGGAACTGTTAATACACCCTTGTCCTGTTCATAAGCTGCCTCCTACCTATCAGCTGCTGGCCACGGTCAGCGATGGGGTTTCTGGACTTTGGATTATATGATGGGGCTCTGTACAATCCTTTCAGACCATCACCTCTGCTCTTTGTGGTGATGTCGGTTGCACACTCATCTCCCTCAGTTGCCAAAATGGGATCATGGTTGTGATGGCAATCAGTGCATGCCACTGGCACACTTAAAGGAGAGAGCTCACAGAAGTTCTTCAGGATGTCATAATTCCTACCTCCATCTCTCAGCAGCTCTGAGGTGTATGTCTCAAAATGACATCACTCTTGAAAATATTCCTGCTCTCATGCGTATGATGTTTCTTCTTATATTTTTCTGTCTATAAATAAACTCATTTTCTTTTGTGGGATTTGTAGTCTAGTCAGATTAAAAGAATCTTTCTTCTTCAGGCTTTTTCTGCTTTCTATTTTGTGATGAACTTTTTGAACCTGACCAGTGAACCAAACCCCCTTGCCCTGAACAAAGTGACCAACACCATTGAGAGCTTCTGTGCCCGGCCTTGGCAAGAGGTGAGCAGTGCTTGTTGCAGTAGACTGGGGCTGCTGATACTTTTCTGTAGGATAAATGGCTGGGGTTAATTTCCAGAGCAAGATGGGGAAGATCCCCCCAGCACCCGCAGTGGGTGCTCAGGCACAAGCTGGAGCAGTGGGAAGATGTGTTTAACAGTCTGGTGATTGCCTCCTTCCCCAGGTGAAGACAGCATATCACCACATCAAAGAAAAGTACCTGAGTGAATATTGCTTCTCTGGAGCCTACATCCTCTCTCTCCTGGAAAACGGCTATGAGTTCACTGAAAATAACTGGCAAATGATCCACTTCCTTGGGAAGGTGTGTTTCGTGGTGGGGAGGGCTCTACCCCAGCAGTTCTCTGCAGCTGCTGCTGCACAGCCTGGCCCTTTATCCCCAGGGGTGCTACTGCCCCAGCACTGCCACAGGCAGCCTCCCAGCACTGATTCTGCTCTTCTCCTGTTTCAGATCGGCAGCAGTGATGCCGGTTGGACCCTGGGCTACATGCTGAACCTGACCAACATGATCCCTGCAGAGGAGCCAGCCGAGCCCCCTCTCTCCCATGGCAGCTACGTGGGGCTGATGGTGCTGTGCTCCCTTGTGCTGGTGTCCGTGCTCCTGTTTGCCTGGCTTCTCTTCCACAAGCCCAAGTGCCTGCAGAAGGGGATTGTTTAGGAAGAACCTGAAGCAGAGAGGAGCCATGTCATCCTGGCTGCTCAGGGCTAGGAGACCCCAGCAGAGCAGGCTGTACTGCAGAGTCCCTCTCACTGAAGCTACTGACTGTACAACAAGGGCATTTATTTCTTCTGAATCACACTTGCACTGAGAGATGTTGGGACATCAGGCTCGCCACCTTTTCTGCCAAGGACAGAAAAGCTGGTGTCCCCTTCATGAATGGGTCGTACTTTCATTCAATGAAACTTTGCTGCTTGTTGGTTTCTGCCTTGTGCACAGCATTATGAAGAGAAAAGTGGCAGCAATCTTTGGGAGCCAGTGCTCCTGCAAGGGTTATCTCAGGGTCACACATCCCACTGAGCTCTTGGGAGCTATCACATACAGGGTGATCCTGCTCCTTCTCCGCTGAAGCTGTTCCCAAGAGCCCTTTCTGCACCAGCACACCTCTGCTCACCTCCCTGCGCCCTGAGCTCTCACAGCCCTACAGCTGGGTACAGCACTTGCACCTGGTTGGCCCCTGAAGGTGGGTCAGGCTCCCAAATGCCACTCTGGGAAAAGAAGGGATGAGGATGAAGAAACTGAACCTGTTTGTGGTCATCAGCCCTCAGCTGGGTTCTGTCGGCTGTCAGCTCCTTTTGCAGGTGGCAAAATGCCTTTTTCCCAGGTCTTCCTGATGTTGCTGGACCAAAGCTGGCTCACTGTTGCACTGAGCCATTCCTGCGTCCCTAAGGTACATCAAGCCACAAGTTCCCAGCCAGGCATTGCTGGTTTTTGTAGGAACAGCTTGTATTGGCCCAGGTTCCTTGACCAGCAGTGAATGTTTATGCCTGCAGGGACTCCGGTGTGAGCCGTGTGCCCTCAGGTACAGACCCACTAAAGCAATCCAGGGTCACTGTGCTGATGACACAGCAGCCTCCAATCTAGGGAAAGTGTTTATTAGCTAGTGTTCCTACAGGCAGCTGGCAGCAGTTAACCAGCATGAGTATGCACAGACTGAACCACTCTTTCCACCAGCAAAATTAGTGAAGATTTGCCTTTCCTTCCATCATGGCATGGGCTTATCCTATGGCCATAAAACCCAGGGCTTGTGAGTGCACGTACTGCAGCCCGTCTTCTAGCACACAACTAGGACAATGCCACTGATCAAGTTTATGAATCACTTTCTTCCACTTTTCCATTTCTTGGTCCAAAAAAAGAGAGAGGTAAGTCAGAAATCCATTTTTATAAAAACACTCAGAAACCACTGGTGCCTACCTCCCACAAAATCTCGGAAGTCTCTTCTCCTAATGACCTGTAAATGTGGAGGCCAAAAGGAAGCAGATATTGTAGAGAGGAAGGCATAGCAAACAGACACCTGTTTCCCTGAGCAAAGGTGTAGGCAATGTGGAGGGGGTCAGGATGTGCAACCCCAATAATGCCTTCCCCTTTTGGCAAACACAAACGCAGAGCTCTCCCAGCTTGTCCATCTGCACAGTCCAGGCTGGAAAATGTCACCCAGTTATTTCTACTTCATGCCTGGAAGTAGAAGCCCTAACACATTGAAGGACCTAAAGGTAAGGGAAAAATCTACCCCGTCCTAAGATCTTTGGGCAGATCATTGTTCTTCTAAAAATCTGTGTCTTATTTTTGCTCTGAATTAGCTGGCTTCAGCTTCTGTTGGATTTTGTTCTGCTCATTTCCAAAAGACTGAGTTACTCTGCTATTAAAATCCCTTTTTCCTTGTTGGTGCTTGCAAGTTGTCATTATATCATATTAAATAGATTGGTTTTCAATCTGTAAAGTGCTCTGTGCTGACCTCACTTGTAGCTCTCGCCTCCACTTCTTTGAAAAGTTTTACATCTTTCTGTAACTTGGACACCAAAGTTTTCAGCAGTGAGTGGTAATAGAGTCACTGATAGTGTATATATCTGGTTTTGATCTATACTCTATGTACCCCATTCATATATCTCTGGTCCGGGTCCACTCACTTAACAGAAAGTTTTTAGGCTGTTGAGTCCTGCTGGACTATTGCAACTTGGCCTTTTTTCCCAGTCACTGCATTTCAGAACAGCCTCTGTCTCACATCCTACATCACTGTCTCTCAGTAGGAGCCATTTTGCCTTCCATGGGGCTCCACTGAAACATGTGCTATTCAAAGAACATTCCCCCAAGTAGGTTATCCAGTTCAATCCACAAATGACCCTTCACCAGCTGCGAGTCCATTGACCGGTTTTTGTTTTATCTGCAAATACACTGCGATGTCAGAATTCAGCTACGGATGCAGCCTTCCTTCTGCTGTTTGCAGCAAAGATAGGTAGGTGAGAGATGAACAGTAGTTTTTGGCCATGGCTGGAAGGCATGCAGGAGACACGTGTGATCGGAGCTGCTTCGGCTGCCCAGACAGCCTCATTTGCAACACACCCCATCTCGTGCCACCTTCCTTGCATACAGAGTCTTTGTAGCAGAGCAGATGCCCTGGAGAAGCTCCCCAGGTGAGCTGGTGCATCCATCCTTCCCATGAACAGCATGGAAACATGCAGAATGGCAATTCCTCTCCTGAGACCTCCTTGGGGACCTGGCAGCTGCTCAGTTGTGTCCATGATGGGAACTGGCAGATCCATTAGGACACGTCAGAAATTGATGCAAAAACTCCATGTGGAAGTCGGTGTGGAAAGAAAGCTTGTGCCAGTCTGCTCTTCTTGTTCCTGCTAAGGATTTATGTCAAAGGAAAATGTCAAATACCTGGAAAAAGAACCTTTACTTTTTTGTAAAGTAAATACTTTTGTGTTTTGTATCTTCATTGCAAGTCCCATAGTATTAGTATTGTTAGCTCCTGATTCGGGAGCCAGGTGAGCAGCTGGCATCTTTGCTTGCTCCTCCTGTCTTAATTATCTTACTTTTTTGTTTGAGTTTTGGGGTTTTTTTAAAGCTTTAAATGTGACTTGAGCACAACCTAAAGGGCCCAAACTAAGATAAACACAAAATATGTTACAATCTTTTTAAACCTTATGACTTTTAGACCCCATTCATAAATCAATCTCTCCACAATCAGAACTTCTAAGGTGACAACAGACATGCCACTTGAGCAGGCTGAGGCTCCAGGAATTGGTTTACTGAAGGCATCCTGTCACTGCCTATATGTGAACACTCACAGAACGACCTATGATTGTTTCCTCCCCATTTCTCCTGTTATTGTAGGACTTTCTTCATGGAGGCTACTCAAAGTCCTTGGTCAAAGAGTCCAAGTTTATGAACATTCATTTCTTTGCTTCTGTGTTGCACCTGATCCAGCTGTATTCAACTCAAATGTGTGTTCCAGAGCCACCCAACATGTACATGAAGACCATTAATGATAGTGAAGGGAGTTTCCAAATATGCCAGTAATAATGTATCATTTCTCTTGTTAATACAGTTGATCTGCCTCACTGATAATTATCTGTGCCTTATTTCTAATTTGATAGCTTCTGGCTTTAATTTCTAGACACTGCCTGCTGTACCATTTTGCTTTTCCTGGGTAAAGCATCTTTTAGCATCACATGTCTAGCAAATATTTACTCACTATTCAGCCCTGCTACACTGCCAAGACTCCAGACCTTGGTCTCTCCTAGAAGAGAGAGCTCTCCTGGGCTCCTAGGAAGCTCTGAGATGTGCTGCAGCAAGGTGGGATGAGTGTCTCCAGTTTGGGTTCAAATGTTGATTGGTCCATTTTTGGGGAGGTTCCTTGCAGAGAGATTTGATAGCTTTGCAGGGTGCAAGAGCAGCCTGGTCTCGCTGGGACTGATGACCTCTATGAGCTCTGCCATATTCAGCCGAGTGTCAAGTGTGGGGCAAAGCTATTGGAACTTGTCAGAAGAGAGAGCCTGGGTACTTTCAGCACCCTCACCTCTGGCAGGAAAACTGTTCCCTACCACAGGCTCTAAGTACCTTTCACTCTCCTCCCTGATAAAGCTGCCTCTCCTCTGTGCACAGGCTACAGCTGACTTCTCCAGCCCTACAGCAAAGCACAGTGGGGCCTTCACTTGGAAGAAAGCTCTCAGAAGTGTGGCCTTCACCTCTGCAGTGGGAGCCTGATTTGAAGTGTTGGCCCTGGCCAGGGCTTTCCAGTTTCTCCAAGAGCAGCTCTGGGCCGGATACATGCCCCTTCATTCTCCACCCCAATTCTTCCCATGCTCTGTGCCAGGCAGGATGTGCAGGCTGTGCAGGGCTGCCAGCTTTGTCCCAGGCTCAACTGCCTGTTTTGGAGGGACTGGGGAGGACACACTGAGGACAACAGTCCCTGCCACCCAGGCCATGTGTTTTCTTTCCGTGGCCCAGCCCTGAAGAAATGCATCTTTGTTTTGATGCACACACAAGTCTCTGTATGCTTATCATAATAAAGACTGCTGAACTGATGCCAGAAAAGTTTTCATGCTGTTTTCCAGAAGACGGGTGTTTGCCAGTAGTGGAACGGAGCTTCTGGCACTAAACATGGAAAAGTCCTGAGATGTGATTTCCTCTCCTGCCAGTTCCTTGATGCTCTCCTGGGCCAGCTCTGAAGTTCCTGGTGGATGGGTAGCATCCCCTCCTGGTAGAGAAAGGCACTGTGGTCTTTCCCAGGCTCTGGGCACCTCACACAGGTTGTCTCACTCCCAGGAAGGCTGCTAGTGCCCGAACCACATCTTTCCCTGCCTTAGCTTCTTCCTGACCCCCTCAAAGCAGTTTGTTCTCCCTTGCTGCGAACTGGACAGAGGCAGTCCTCTGTTCTCATTTTCCCTCTCCCAGGCAGCCTCACTGGCATCATGCTGGCGCTGCAGCCCACCTTCCCAGCCCCCCAAACAGGGGAAGGACAGTGGGCCTGTGCCCCTTGCTCAGAGGGCTGCGTGTCTCTGTGTGCAGCCACAGCCACAGCTCTGCCAAGGCAAACAATGCTTGTCACGGTTGTTATTTTTCTTCCAGCAGGCACTCCTCACAGTTCACTCATTCTCAGGACTATTAGCTTGAACTTTCCTCAAATTTTCCAATCTTCCTCTGTTAACAATATGGCCAGAACTAAAATGAACCCATCAGATGGAGCCTGTCCATGTCCAGTTCCAGAGGAATCAGCTCCTTGCCACCCGTGACCACCAGCAATGCAGTGGTGGGGGGACAGGGCTCACATCTGCATTCCTCTCACTCTCACCACAGTGGCACAGAGCGTTCTTGCTCCCCCTCTTTCTCCCAATGCCTCAAGGTCTCTCCATTTTTGAACATCTGGGTGGGGGGTGGGGGAGTGTATGATCCATCCCAGATGTATTAGCCGTATTTTCCAAATTAAGTCTTTATTTACTTCCTTCACTGTTTCTAATATTTTATATTGTTTGTTTCTGCTTTCATCAGTGTTTTCAAACATGTCCAGATTTATTGTTGGATTAAAAATTCATTAGGTTGTCATTTTCTTAGAATGTGTAAAGGCCATGCTAGGTCAGATCAAACAGGCAGCACACTGGCACTCGTCTCCTGCTCTGTGGTGGGCGAGGATTTAGAGGGATAGTTAGGGAAACAGCATAATCCTTCTCTTCTACA
This sequence comes from Dicrurus megarhynchus, assembly GCA_013399195.1. NCBI lineage: Eukaryota > Metazoa > Chordata > Aves > Passeriformes > Dicruridae > Dicrurus > Dicrurus megarhynchus. The sequence continues at coordinate 104,684 of VXAD01004457.1, read as the reverse complement.
CATCAGGAGCTTAGGAAATTTGTGATCAAATGATTGCTTCAAGATCTGGTAACTGTGGGTGCCCCTGTGCTCTATGAATTCATCTTATCCTCTTTTGCACTCATTTAACTTTCAGCTTTGATGATGTAATTTCATCGTGTCTTTTGTGCAAAACTATTTCTTTTTGTATGCTTTCAACCTGCTGCCTCATAACAGGCTGCCTCCATCCCTGTGCTACGGATAAGGCTGACTAACTCTCCAGACCTAGTAGTGTGTGAGATGTGTTCTCCACCCACATGAGATTTTGCCCATGGCTCCTTTTTAGGCTCTAATGGCCTGGCATTTCTTTTTTTACTGTTGTTCCTCACATCAGTGTTGCTTGTCTCCATAGGAAAGTGAGAGCTTTCCTCATATGTCCCTTGGCAGCACTGCAGTTCCAACTCTGCCACTGCTGTCCCAGGCTACTGAAAGCAGCCTAGGAAGGGAAAGGGGAGGGGGGAAACTGGGCAAACATGGGGCTTGTGCTATTTTATTATAGCCCTGCCTAGCACTCTCTGGCTGCCAAGTAACACTGGGTAGTGCTGGAAACCTGCCCACAACTCTTTCACATGGCCTTCATTGCTGAAGGCTGGGGAGAGAGCAGCTCCAGGGGAGCCCAGCAGCCCTGGGAGCAGCGATGTGAAGGAGGTGAAGGCATTTCCCACTGCTGTGTGGGCTGCCAGCTTTGCGAAATACCACCAGACGTCTTGCTGTAGAGACAAGAGCTGTCCTCCCATACCCATGCTCGCCATGGCACAGCTTCAGGTACTTTGCCTTTGGTTTCTTGCATGTGCTGGGAGAAGCTATCACCTCCAGCACTGATTCTTGTTACCTGGCTGCAGATGGGTGCCATGCCATTCCCGCTCCTGAATGTGTGCTGCTTTCAGACTGGCTGACAAACAGGGATGTGGTGGGATGAAGCATAACTAGGAGAAGGTATTCATATGGTTATTGCTATCTCTATATATGTATAGTATTTTTCTTTTCCGGTCACGTCCTCAAAAGGATATTTTTTCAAAAGTGGGGATAAGAGGGAACTGTGTAGAAGACCAAGAAGGCAAAGAATCAAGGAGAGAAAGGACCACTATGGTGGGGCTGGGGCAGAAGGAAGTTGGATATGGGAAAGTCTGAGTAAGCCAAGCCATGAGCCTTGCCCACCAGCCTGTACTGTTTGCATCAGAGGCTATCAAGAGCAGCTAGAGGCTATAAACAAGGACTCTCTGGTTTTACCACTGCTCTTCCTGGAAAACTGAAGTAGAAAGACAGCAGCCCAAGCAGTGGTGCCATGCACTGGTGCCAGGCAGCACTGATAGAGAATGCTTTGCTGGGCAGAGCAACCCTTGCCACAGAAATTAGAGCAATGCAGCACAGACCCACCTCAAGGCTGAAGGGAAAGCAAATGTTTGGCATGGCACTAAGTATCCTGGGCAGCCCATTACTGATGGTCAGAGGAGCTCCTTTCTAGCATGGCCTGGGTAGAGCAGAATCGCATGCTCATGTTACCAAAGGGAGCCTTTTTCTTGGCCTGTCCAGCCGTGATGGTAAATTTTTCAGCTGTTTGTGCTCATGTTTGGGCTCTGTGTCAGGGTTGTCGTAGCAAATACCTCTGTTAGAGCCACTAGGCTGCTGGAGTTTTAGCCCCATGGGGCAAGGCTGCAAAGCAAGGCTCCCTCTGGCAGTGGGCAGAGAGCAGGGACCATGAGGTGTCTGCTGCCCACTGGGATAATGGCGGCAGAGGGGTGGAGAGGAACCAGCTTCTCCTATATCCAGAAACAGTTTGCAACGCTTTGTTAGCAGACAGCAGGACATTTTAATTTGTCTTTACGCAGTTAAGCAATCTCTTGCTACCCAGTGCCTGTCAGAGCTCTTTCTCATGCCCGCTCCCAGAGCAGGGCGGGGTGATACCAGACTTTCGAGCGGAGTTCTCTATGATAGTCCCTGCTCAGCCGACAACTCCTGCATCACGTCCCACGCTGCTTTGCCCTCCCCCTGCATCGTCCCAGCTCGGCGGGACGGGCTGGCAGCTGGGCTGGCAGCTGTGGGGAGGGCGATGCGGTTCCTGCCTCTGTTGATCCCGGGAGCAAAGGGATCGCCGGGTGAGCAGGGCTGGGCAGAGGGGCCGAGTGACCCGCGGAGCCCGCGGCGGTGTCTCCTCTGTTTCTCCAGGAGATGGGGCAGGAGAGGAGGCGCGGCTCCGGGCGGCGGGGAGGAGTGGTGGGAACTGCCCGCGCCGGGCAGGCACGGGCCGGGCAGGGCTGCGGGAGTGGTGCGGGCAGCGAGGCCGCCCCATCCCCCTCGGCTCTTGCCGCACGAGAGGGCTCGGTGACCCCGCCGCCCCCCGCCGCCCCCCGCCCGCAGGTGCAGGGGGCTGGCACTCGGCAGCTGGAAAGAGCTGGTTGGAGTTTGCACTTTAAGCTCCCGGCTGGGAGGGAGCCGGGGCTGGGAGCTGGTGCGGGCGCCCAGCGCCGCGGGAGGATGGCGTGGTGGCTGCGGCCCCTCGTGGGAGCCCTGCTCCTGCTCGAGGGGGCGGCCGCCCTCAGCTTCCTCCACCATCGCTACGAGGAGCTGGTGCAGGCCCTGTTCCGCGTGCAGAGCCAGTGCCCCTACGTCACCCGCATCTACAGCATCGGCCGCAGCGTCGAGGGCCGGCACCTCTACGTGCTGGAGTTCAGCGACTACCCGGGCATCCACGAGCCCCGTGAGTACGGGGGGATGGGGACAGCGGCTCGAACAGGACGGGCTTCGTTGCCACGCTCCCTGCCACGCGGCAGTGTTGGGGCACTGGGTGGGGGTATCTCCCTTTCCAGGCAGGACTCCCGGCGATGCCCAGGTGCCAGGCAGCGCGGTCTCCGGCACGGACCCCGCAGCCAGCCCAGGGACGCGCACGCCCGGCCCGCACACATGCACCGTGCCATGCACTGTGCTTGCCTGAGCTGCGGCGTGGCCCAGGCGCGTACTTTGGACGGAGCTCTGAGTTTTCAGCTCAAGCTGATGCGAGAACGCAGGCGAGTCCATCCCAGCACCCCACCTGCACTACCACCCTCTCCCTCCCAAAACAGTGTTGTTCAGGCGAGGAGAGGCGGCACCCACCCTCTGCCCTGTGCTGCTGGGTAGTGACAGGAGAGAAAGTGTTCGGCCCTTCCTCCTCCAGACGGCAAAGCCAGGAGGACGGCAAGCAGGGACCCCGGCAGAGAGGGCGCTGGGCTTCTACAGCCCTCCCAGCCCCGTGGGCTGTGCAGCCCCAGTGACAGGCTGGTCTCAGGGATCTCCACGTGCTGCCACGTGGCCCTGTGGAACCTTGGCAGCAGTGGCCCCTTGAGCTGCTGCCTGTGCAGCCTGGAGATGCTGCCGAGCCAGACCTTGCTGGCAGCCAGGTGCCCCGGGGGGGGCTGAGGAGAGCAGCTGCCTCTCCAGGCTGGGGGGCTGCACACAGGGCTCCTCGCATCCCTGCCTTGTGTCCCTGAGCTGCAGATAACGACAGAGCTCTCCCTACTTTCTGCAGGATCTTTTGCCTTTTCGAATCCTGGCTGATGTGGCTAAACGCAGGGGCTGACACGTGCAGGCAGCCTAGTCACATGGAAAACTGCCAGCAGGGCTGCAGGGGTGAGCAGAACCTGTGCCCCCCTCAGTGGAGCAGCCCCCACAAACCCCACAGCACCACCCCATGCCTGGGAGCACTGCTCTGGGGGCATACCTTTCCACTCCTGTGGCCCGGAGTATCATTTTCAGGGGTGCCAGGAGGTGGGATGGGAGGCTTCCCACCTTGACTACCTCTGTGACAGCCCTATTCAGCACAGGGAAACCTACATGGTGCTGAGGGCATCTGGGACACCTCCACAGTGCATCAAGGGCTGATTCAAAGCATGGAGTGAGCAAAGGGCACTGGCAGTGCACCACTGGATTTTAGACTTGCAGAACCACATGAAAGCAGCTGCAAAGGCTGTAGGAGATTACTCAGATCTCCCCTGCCCCAGGCCGGCAGCATGGACCTGTGGCCCTGATTGTAGCATGGGCCACTGTCAGGCTGGCACTTTCAGCTTGTAGCACGAAGAATTTGGGAAACTCTGGATTTCCCTGAAGGACATGAAAAGTAACTGAAAAGCAAGCTCAGAGTCAATGGGCTTACATGCAGTAATTAGAGCTTGTGTGTCCATGTACATAAAGTTTAGGGGTTTGCATACTGAAAAAGGCTGACAAATCCTGCTGCAGACTCGAACAAAGCAGAGAATCCCTGCTGAAACCTTATTTTTTTAAAGGCTGCACAAATGCCCAGGATTTTTCTGTATTTTTAATAACTGGACTATCTAACTAAATCAGTTCTCATGTCCCTGAAATCTAACAAGATCAAAATATGTTGCCCACCTCTGGTATCTTGCACTGAGACACAGCAATCAAAATACATGGAAAAGCAAAATCTTTAGCTAAAATTAGACATTTATTATTATTATTGTTTTGGTTTGGGTTTTTTTTTATGCAGCAAGGGCACAGGGGGTTTTGCAAGCAGCAGCTCACAATCTGGGATGTGATGCCTTTTACCCCAGGGATCCTGATGGACATCATACCTGGCAGCAGGGCTGCATGCTGCCACTGTGAGTCTGATCCCCTGATCCCTGCTGGTGGCCAGAAAGCTTGCAGTGCAATGGGAGTCTCCAGATCTGGCAAGCCAACATTTGTAACAACACCCTTTTTTTTCCTGACTCTTTCATGTGACAGTCAGGCTCCCTTTTTAACTGAATTCCCCTGTTGTCTTTCGTTCTACCGATGCTGGCTCCAGCCTGCAATGTGACATTTTGTTTTCCCACAAGTAGCTGCTTTAAAAGGCCCTCTGGGAAAGCACAACCTGTCCCTCACGTGTCTTGCCTCTCCTTCAGCAAAGCAGCAAGTCCTGTTCCAGGCACTGTCTGCTTGTGGTCTCCAAGTATGTATTTTGAGACCTCATTTTAGAAAAGTCAGTGGCAAGAGACCTTTTTGTTCATACTGGAGCTGTCTGAGGGACAGTTTGATCCATATTCAGCTCAGCTGCTGAGGGTTTCTCCAGGCTCTTTTCCCTTGAGGGTGAGGAGGGCCTTAACCTTGACCTTGGAGGCAGGTAAAGGGGAAGGAGAGATGCAGAGCCGGGAATGTGCTGTGCTGGTGAGAGGCACTGAGAGCAAATACAGAAGAGCAAAGCTGGGAGAAAAGGTCTGTCCCCTCCACTGCCATCCACCACAGAGCCATGAGGCCCTGGCAGCCCGGGGCAATCCCGCCAGTGCTCCCTGGTCCTTTTGTGCTGCCTTTTACCAACCCAAGACCAAGCCCCCTGCAAATACTCCTCTTGTGTGCTCCAAAGGCCCAAAGCGAGCTGGAGGAGACTCTGAGCTGCTTCCGGGGTGCTGTGGCAAAATGGAGCGGAGCCCATATGAGAACTGTGCCACTCTCCCTCACTGAGGTTTGCATTTTTCAAGGGAAAGGGTCATTTAATACCATTTATTGGGTGTCCCTTGGGCTTGCCTGGGGCTCCCTGTGGTGGGAATTTGCTCCTCCCCCGGTCCCGGCCCTGGCTGATGGTGTCACTCTCTTGCTCTCTCCAGTGGAGCCAGAGTTCAAGTATGTTGGGAACATGCATGGGAACGAGGTGCTGGGCCGCGAGCTGCTGCTGCAGCTCTCTGAGTTCCTGTGCGAGGAGTACCGCCGGGGCAACGAGCGGATCACGCGCCTCATCCATGACACGCGCATCCACATCATGCCCTCCATGAACCCCGACGGGTACGAAGTGGCTGCCAAGCAGGTACCAGGCAGTGATCGCCTCCTCCAGACGGGTAGGGGCAGAAAGCCCTTAAAATCCCTTTGGGATCCTCTTCACTGCAGCTAGGAGGAGGGGGAATCTTTTCTCTTCATGCCCTGCCAAATTTGTCCTCTTCAACTGGTGTTGCTGCTTCTCACCTCCCTACCAGGGGCTCATGCTGTGTGTCCTGCCACAGGTGACCTTGGCAGCTGATGGAGGAGACTTCCTATACCTGTCTTACTCTCCTTAGAAGTTATTTGTCACAGGAGGGTTACTGCAAATCCCCTGCCCTAGTCTGGGAAAGTGACAGTTGAATGCCACTGTCATAAGCAGGCAGGGACATGAGAGATGGGGGGAAATAAGCCCCCTAGTCCTCCCCCCAAAAAATAACCCATTTCTTTGTGCTGCTAGAGTTTGGGGAGATATATGTGGCTCTTTCAGCTAAAGCAAATTGTTTATTTGTCTTGTGGCTTAGTCTATCACCCTGGAAAATGAAGATACTATTATTGATTTTCCCTGTCAGTACCAATACTCTTTATTGTCCTGCCAGCAATAACACATGCTGTGACTCAAAGGCACTGAAGTGCTGTTACAGTGGCCAGTCTCTGCCTCTCTGACACCTGCCTGACTGCACCCCCCCTGTACTCACCACTGTGATCCACCTTTGCCCCGCAGGGCCCAGACAGCAATGGGTACTTGACAGGGAGGAACAATGCCAATGGAGTGGACTTGAACCGCAACTTCCCTGACCTCAACACTCTCATGTACTACAGCAGGGAAATCAGCGGGCCAAATCACCACATCCCACTGCCTGACAACTGGAAAAGCCAGGTACCAGTCTGGGCTGCCATGAGGGCTACAGCATTCTCTTAGTGTGTCTCAGCATGCAAGCACTGTCCTTTGGCTTGCACAGTGCTTGTCTCCTCTGAGCCTTCTGCCTGCAGAGCAATGATGCAGTTCTGGTCCCATATCACAGCTTGCTCCTCTGCCAGGAGAGGCTGATATCACAGCTGGCTTGGGGGAGCAGGTTGCAATGCACAGGGCAGAGGAGGTGGCACATGCTGGCTAACATCTGTGCCTCAGGTTTTGGGGTTGTGCTGGGGGAGCTGCAGCATGGTACGCACAGGAGGAGCCTGCTTTGTGTATCAGGGCAGTCAGTGGAGAACAAAGGAAGCTGCAAGAGCTGCAGCAGACACTTTGCAGGACAGGGTCTGACATGACTGATCACACCACAGCCTGGCATGGAGGAGCAGCTGGCACACAGGTGACTGAGCTCTTCTCCCTGTCTCCTTCTCTCTTCTCCTTACAGGTGGAGCCAGAGACATTGGCTGTGATCCAGTGGATCAGCAGCTACAACTTTGTGCTCTCGGCCAATCTGCACGGTGGAGCAGTGGTGGCAAATTACCCCTATGACAAGTCCCAGGATCAGCGGTTCAGGAGCCACCGGCGCACGGTCAACACACCTACCCCTGATGATAAGTTGTTTCAGAAGGTGAGCACGGCCACGCTGAGTGAGGACATTCCCTGGCAGGGTGCAGAGTGAGAGCTGGATGGGAGCTCTGGTCACTGCGTCATGCAGGAGCTGAGCCAAGAAACGTGTTGGAAATAATCATTAGCAGACTACAGCATTTCTGCCAACCACTGGTTCAGGAGCCAGGTCAAGGCAGTCCCACCCTGTGAGCCAGTCCCACCACAAGGACTGGCCAGTCTTAACCCTCAGGAGCCCTCTCCTTATCCATGCTGTGCTTAGGTTTCCCATAACCCAAATACCACTGGTATCCTCAATAACAACCTGCTCTTCTAAAGCTGGAAGCTGCACCCAGCTTTGCCAAACCATCTTAGCATGCATAGGGTTTTCTTCCTAGCGAGGTGGCTGGGGGCCTGCTGAGACCAGGATAAGGGAGGTGGGTGCCCAGCAGGGGCTTGTGGGTGGTGAAGAACAAGAACTACAACAAACAGCAAGAGCTCCAGGAGCATGAGCAGACATCAGAGAATGCATCAGTCTGTGTTGTTGATCCTGTTAGTGCTTGCTGAAGCTCGTGGTTTTTCTTCATTATCCCAGAAAACAATGCCTTCAGTCACTGCTTCCATTAGGAAATACCCAGCACAAGAAAAAAGTAAGTCTGCATCAGAACAGTTAATGAGAAAAATAAGTCCAAGCTGGAGTTCAGCCCTCTCTGGAAGCAGAATCTGCAGGGGCTTGTCAGGACCTCCTGGGATCACGGCTGTGCTCAGACCCAGATGTAAAGAGGCTGCAGTCTGGGGCGTAGGCTAATGATACCCACATGGCCTCAGGACTCAGAAATGTAGAGAAGTAACTGTTTTCCTGCTGACAGAATGGTATTACACTGGAATCTGAACCGTAATACAAGGGTATAGAGTTTGCATTAGAAAATGCAAATGCCAGTCTCTCTTAAACTGTGTCTTACGCAAAGGACTGGCTTTGGATGCAGCAGCCCAGTTTTAGCCCTGCCTTCATGTCTAAAAATAAACAGTAATCTTAGTAAGGGCAACAAACAAATGGTTGCTAGAATCAGAAGTTGCCCAAACTCTTTCCTAATCCAAATTCCCCTGATATATATCTGGTATTTGCCGGGACTGATACTGGCTAGTTTTCTTCACATATCTTTTTCCCCGTTTAGTGCCATTTGCTGTGTGGGACATAGGTCCAGTGCCCTCTGCTCCCCCTCTTCTCAGCACGAGCAGGGCAGAAGCTACTTGTGCCATCAACTGGCTTCCAGCTTGCCAGACTACTGCTCTTCCTCCTCCACCTTTATCTGCCCACATCTTGTAGAGGTCCTGGGCACCTCATGCTGTATTTTGTGGCAGTAAAATTCAGGACCTGTCTCCTGTCTGACTTCCCTCCCATGCTCTTCAGCAAAGGAGGGAGCATGTTTTGTCCAGAGCCAGGCAGGCTCTCCAGCCGTGTGGGGCTGGCACAGTGACCACTGGCTGCTCTCCCTCTAGCTGGCCAAGACCTACTCGTACGCCCACAGCTGGATGCACCGGGGCTGGAACTGCGGGGACTACTTTGCTGATGGCATCACGAATGGGGCATCGTGGTACTCGCTCAGCAAAGGTAAGGGCTGGGCAGGTGAGCCCCTGCCACAGCAAAAAGACATGAAGGGGTAGACAAGAAACCTCAGGACAGGATGGGTTGGGGGAGGGCTGTGGCAATAGGACTGTGCCCATTACTAGACACCATTCTGGTGTTTGTATCTCAGACCAAGAAATGGCTTGGGAGTACTTGAAATGGCTTGGGAAAGAGCCACAGAAATAGCCAAGGTCTGCAGAGACCTTCGTCCAGTGTGCTGCTAGACAAAGGAAGCATTAATCTATTAGTGTATTTGAAAATCCTACAGTGTAATTCCATCAAAACCCAAAACTGTGACCAAAGGGAAGGCAGCTTCTGGCTCCTGAAAAATCTGATTAAAACAGGCACAATGAGGAACTGAAAAATCAACACATAAGACTAGAACAAAGATTGGAGAGGAACTGAAAAAGATAGATAGGCCCCTGTGGTACCCCGCCTCCCTGGGTTTCTGAAGGCAGGTTGGTGAATGATCCAGCTGAAAGAGAGAGTTGGGCAGCCACAAGGGGAGGGCTGCATGGGTGGAGAAGGCTCTAGTTGCACTGTCATGCAGGGAGGTGGCTGCACCTGTTGTGCAGAGAAGGAGACCGAGGATGATTCTGGTCAAAGAAAGATGGGCCAGGATGACTGGGACATAGGAATAGGAAGGGAGCCATGCCCTGGCCATAGGCTATTCTTCTCTTCCAGGCATGCAGGACTTCAATTACCTCTATACCAACTGCTTTGAAATTACCCTGGAGCTGAGCTGCAATAAGTTTCCCCCTGAGGAGGACCTGGAGCGGCAGTGGATGGCCAACCGGGAGGCCCTTGTTGCTTTCATTGAAGAGGTAAAGGGGCAGTCCTGAGACCTACACCCTTCTCCTGCAGGTCCCCATGGGCCCTGGTGGTAGGGGACCAGTAGGCACCAGGGGTGGAAGGGAGTTGGTTATGGAGCTCATGGGGTGCTCTTGTTGGCGGCCTTTGGGGAAGCTGTTGTGTCCTAGACTGGCTCTGCTGGGGATAACCAGATCACCAAGGGTACGGGGAAAGGTGGGGTTGTCCCCAGAGCTCTGTCCTGCTCGGCAATACCCTCTTGAGCAAAGGAGGGCCCTTGACCCATCAGTCTGTCTCCCTCCCCGCAGGTTCACCAGGGCATCAAAGGGATGGTGTCAGATGAGAACAACAACGGCATTGCAGGAGCAGTGATTTCGGTTCAGGGAATCAGCCATGACATCACCTCTGGTGGGTTGTCGATCCGCTTACATGTCTGGATATGTGGGTGAAGGTTAGCAGGCGAGGCTATCATGTGCGAGGCCAGCATGGTTTGCTACCCAAAGACACTAGCTGGGAGAAATATGCCTTATCCTTGATCAGGGAGGGCTTAGGAAAGCCTAGGAAAGACAGAGGCAAGAACTGGAATGCAAACGTTATTGTAAAGGACTTCAGAAACTCAGCTCCTATTTTATCTGGGAGGGACAATTGAGGGGATAATCTATTCAAGCCTGTAAGTATCTATAAAGAGCTGAAACAGAAGATAGCAAAGAACAAGATGAAAAAAAGAAAGAATAAGATGAAGGACTGCAAGTTCACTCCAGACAAGTCTAGACTGAGAATGAAGTGCCACTTTACTTTATCCAAGTTGTGGTTGTTTCTCCCTTGCTGGCCAGTTTTAACCTCCTTTTCATGAACACCCTCCTCCAAGCAGACTGAACATTACAGACTGCCTGCAGAAAATAGCTGATAGTTCAGCTCTTCAGAGGTCACATTATGGAATCATCAAAGCTCCTCCTGGCTCTAGGTCTATGACTCAGTAACACTAATATTTGGCACTTATTATGCCAACCTGCATAGGAAAGGGGACTGTGGAAGAAATCACAGAATTGCAGAAGAGCTGGCTGTCAAGGGCCCTCTGAAGTTTCCTGTCCAGCCTGGAGCAAGATTGTCCCCAGCACTGGGTCTGATCAGCCACTGCTCCCTCCAGCCAATTCTCACTGACCCCAAGGATGGCTATTTCACAGCCTAACTGCTGTCTTATGCCAGAGCTCTACCACCTTTGTGGTAAAGCTGCGCTCCCAGATCCACCCTGAAGCAATTTGCAATACTCATCCAGTTCCGTAGACGGGATTATACTCAGATTTCCAAAGTGATCCGTAATGTGGTGCTACCTCACTGTTGGCCGTCTCCTGTCCCTAAGCACACCAGTGAGCAGTCTGTCAAAGTGCTCCTGGGGCTTTCTTATGGAGGGAATCAGGGAAAAGCTGAGCTAATGAGCAACAAAAACCTGCTAACCCAAATGTGGCAAAATTGTGTATGACAGCAATTAGATTGTGTTATGCATAAGGAGTCGGACTGGAGCTGTGATTGTCCCTAGGTCTACTGTCATCTGACTGGCGAGTGCTCAGCTCTGCAGCCTCCCTGCACAGGCACAGCCAATGCTGCTGTACAGTCCCCTTTCATGTGGCTTTTACTTGCAGACTGACCTCTCCTCCAAGGCACTAATGAGACATCACTTGCAGTGTAACAATGTGAATCCAGCCTTGCAGTAGCCAGTAGATTTGGGAAAAAAATTCTGGGTTTGGATGGCTGCATACCCTAGAGGAGGTAATTCAGCAAGAACTACTGGAATCTTTTGCTTTGCTCCCTGAGCATCCTGAGTGCTTTCTCTTCCTACCTTGTGTTCCAGGTGATATGGGGGATTATTTCCGGCTGCTGCTGCCTGGCACTTATACTGTCACAGCCTCTGCAGAGGGGTACCAGCCCCTGACGGTGACAACAACAGTGGGCCCAGCTGCACCTTCATTGGTGAGTCAGGCTGCATAGTCACAAGTGTTTCTCAAAATATCTTCACCCCAGGGAGAAAGAAATGCAGTGGGGGATGCCTAGTGAGCAGCAGAGAAAGGAGATGGGATGTAGAGCATTTCCAGTGGCTATAGGTTATCTGTTTTGGCAGACAAGGCTCCACACAGCTCACAGCAGGGAACAGATTGAAGACAATGCCACGTGCCTTTCAATTTGTTACTGAGGCCTTGCAGCTGCACTGAGCTGCCATGCCAGCTCCTCTGTCCTTCTGCCTCTTGGCCATGGGGAGAGCTCCTGGCTGGCTGGGACTGCTGCTCTTCAGCTCTCCCTCCATCCTCTTCACTCTCCAGGATGAGATGATGTGGAGACAGTATCTGTTCCCTTAGGTTCAGTTATCCCCCCAGCTTTGTGGGTTTCAGCACTCTGCTATCATCTGCATTCTGCCTGGGACCAAACATGTTATCAAACTCATAGCAAGAGGCTGAAGTCTGCCTTTCTTTTTGCTAAGAACACCCGAAGACAGATGGGAACTGAGTGCCAACAAAGAACAGCCAAGCACCTTCAGGTAATGAAATGCTCTTGACACTGGTGTGTCTCCTACAGTGTCTTTCTGAGGGCTGGCTGGACAACTAGAAATTGGTTGTGAAAACAGTGGGTGGTAATCACTGCCCCTGCTGTTGCCTTGTGAACATGGTGGAACCACAAATGCAGGCTCCTCAAAGGACCAGCAGGACCCCCCATCTGCAGCATCCTGGCACATCATTTGCTTCACTATATGTACACTGGTCAGGCTCTGCTGTAAATACACTGTGGTTGTTCTCCCACCCTCCATCTCTTCATCCCACTCTGCCCAGCCTCTGAAGTTCTTCCAGAGCTGCCCTCTTCCCAGGATTAGAAACCTTCTAATTTTCGTACTAAGTTTATTTATGGTCAGTTTATGCCTATTTGTTCTTATGCCAATGTTGTGTTTTAAATAGCTCCTCTTCTTCCCTGGTATTTATTCCCTGGTGTATTTATAGGGAGCTGTCAAGCCCAGTCCTTTGTTTTGCTAGGTTAAGCACCCAGCTCTTTGGGTTTCCTTTTTAAAACAGATTTTCTTTTTTCTGTGTTGCTGTAGAAGACTGGTTTGTTCCCTGTTGGTCTGATTTTTTCATATCTCCTCTCACAGCAGCCCTCCTGTTCCCATTTTCTGCAACACCTCCCATACCCACTGTTCACCCCATTGCTCCTGCAAGAAGCCCATACAGCCCCATTCCAGTTTCGCCTTTCTGTATGGCCTCCCCATTCCCCATTTAGCTGATGCTGTGTTTTGCACACTCTCTGTCCCCTTCTCCCTCTTGTATCTGCTTGCATGGCTGTAGTGGATGGAGGTTTCTTTCCTGGAATTTTTTTGCCTGGATCCACTGAAAGTACTGATCGCTGAAAGGCAGATTAAGATGCAATTGAAAAAGAACTGTCTGTCCTAAACCATCCTGTGTATTAAATATTCACAGAGAAGCAAAGCAGTGCTATGTCTCTACTCTGGTGAGAAAAGGAGAAGAAAGAACAAAGCTCCATCCCTTGCCTTTCACAGGTCCTCTTCCAAACCATCCTAGGACATCACACTGCCACAGGAGCAACTCTCTGAACTACAAGAAATATAGTTCATTGTTAGTACATTTTCCACAGGAGGAAAAAAGTTTACAGCTGCTTTAAGAACTGAGTTTCCTTAACAATGGCTTAGACCCCTTATTGTTTGACTTGGCCCCAGAGTCAGCTTCTGCAGGACTTGCCTTAGCAAGCGGCAGAGGCAGGTCCTGCAGACCCCTGAGCCAGCAGAGCACATGCACAGTGTTAAATGCAGTTATCTTTGTTCTTTCTCCAGGTGCATTTCCAGCTGAAACAAGAAGTGGTGAGGAAGCCTGCGGAGCGTAAAGCCTCAGGCACACGTATGAACAACAAAGCCCTTCAGAAGAAGGTCGTGCCAAGAGCCACCCGCCAGGGGACCCAAAGATGAGGACAGCTCATTTGGCTGAGAGCTGGGGAAGCTGTTTACATGAGGCCTGGCTGATGACTCCAGCCAGTGAACTTTCCAACAGTCCAGCATGAAACTAGCCCAAATTATTAGGTTATTAAACAAGGAAGTATTTAATCCCTGAGCAAATTGTGAAGTCATTCACAACAAAATGTGCCTGGGCTACAGTTCCCTGGGCAGTGTGTCTGTGTTTGCTGACTTCTTCTCCTGCACTTGCTCCATCTCGGAGAGCTCTGCTCCCTTTACTCCTGGACTGTTGCTACAGCCCACATGAAATGTCACTGGTGTATACCAGGGGTAGTGAATCCAAGCCTTGGTGTGTGCTGCACTCACAAACTGGGCACATGAACATTAGTCCTCTGGGTGCAAGTGCCATGCTTCTCCCTCAGGTAAGGACACTTGCTGCCTGCAGACCCCAAAGTTAGGGGAAGGTCAGTTTTAAAGCAGGCAGTGATGTGAGCAGCTCTGAACACAGCTTGGACCACATGCAGCACAGCTATTGCTGACTGGCAACTCTAGGAGGTGATGGTTCAAGGTCATCTCCTGATCTTGATGTGCAGATGGGACTTTCTAGTACCTGGTTTGAATTATTTGTAGTCAGACAGGCTGAAATTATACATGCTGGCAAAAGCCAAGTATCAGCCTGTCTCCTTATGTGTTCAGACATAAGAGGGCTTGCTGAGGGGTCTGCTCTGTCCAACCCAAACTATTATTCTGAGCACAGAAGCAACTAGGTGAGGTCTGACAGCTGGTGATGAGTAGAAGTCCAAGCCAGGTTATTTGGATGTTACTTTGAGACAAATACCCTGAACCTTGGTCCTGTCAATATGCAATAGGGAAGTGTGGATGCTTGATGCCAGCAGTGTGCTGTGCAGGTACAGCATAAGCCATGCGAGTTGTAATTGGGTTAGGAGAGAAAGGATCCATAGTTCAGTGAGGTGGGCTACTACAGGCTGAGGCTTAAAATGCTACTTAGGCTGTGTGGGCAGGTTTGGAGTGGAAGAAAGAGTAGAAACAAAGCTGGTTATTTCCATGGTAAAAATATCTTAAGCAGGCAAAACCTTTCTAGCATTCTTCATTGAAAATAAATAATTTCAAAGGGGTAAACAGTATCACCTATGTTCCCCAAAGATTTTTTTTCCTTGGCTGGTTAATCCAACCTCCACCATCCAGCCATTGGTTAACACTGTTTCTCTCCCTGTCTAAAGCCTGTCCAAAAAGTGTCCCCCAAACATTCCTTTGCTTTTCCTCTTTTGCAAACATCTCTTCATTTCTTGTGAGCAATTTGTATCACCCTACTGCAGAAGCAATATTCTGCACTTCACCCCTCACTGTCACCTCCTCCTCTGTCTCTGCTACAAGATGCTGGTGGCATTTTCAGCATTAGCAGCACACACACACTCTTGTAGCTCTGCCTGCTAACAGAAGCTCTTTCTCTGTCATGCCTTTTCTTGTAAAGGCAGAGGAAGCTGTCCCTTGCAGGTTAATTATACAGGCTGTTGCAAAAAAGTGCCCAGAATGGTAATGCACTTAACTGTGGCTGTGAGTGATTTTGGTCTGCAGAGACCAGTGTGGGCTGGAGACACTGGCCAGTTCAGCAGTCACAGCCAAACCTCAATTCCAATTCTTTAAATTTTTTTAAATTTTTAAAGTTTTTTTCCTGTGGCACAAGGAAATTAAAAACTAGGCGAGGCTGAGATGCTCAAGCTCCTATGTATTTTAACACCTCTTCCATGGGGCAAGCCCAGCAGCATCACTGCAGATTCTGGACCCTCCCGTTTGAAGGCACGCATCAGTGCACATGCACCCAAGGGATTTCGTGGTGGACACGCAGGACGAGGGAGGACACCCTGCATCCCACGGCCTGCCCCCATGCAGCACTTAGAAGGGTCTGCTGTCACCAAGTGTGTGCCCCATGTGCAGGAAGATGTTGCCACCCCCAACTACAGCACTCTGCTGGCTGAGCTGACTGCTGACCACTAACCTCTGAAGGTGTACATGAAGCTGAGAGCAAGGAAAGAGCTCCCAGGGAGCAGCCTTCAGCTGGCTAATTCAGCTGGGTGGGCCCTGCACAGGGTGATGCTGAGCCTGCACAGAGCTGCCCATGCCACCTGCATCCCAGCAGTGTCACAGGTAGTCTTGCTGAGCCCGCTGGCTGCAGGGTGCTCTCATGTTGCCCTCTTGTGGTCCTAGAAAATGTGGGACCATCTCAATTCCATTTACTTTCCAAGCCGGAGTCAGAGGAGGGAGATTCCTTCCCTAGAACAGGACAACCAGCCCAGGAGGCCACATCACTCACCCTCGCAGGCTGCTGTGGGGTTGGCAGTGCAGCAGAAAAATTGGAGCTTCAGTTGCAAGTGTTTTCCTCTACAAGAGGGTTCCTGCAAGATGCAACCCTCTGGAGGTCTCTCTCTCTGGGCTGGGATATGTCCAGCTCATTCTCCTCCCAGCTCTGAATATTTTTGTGTTGAACAATTTGGTAAAGCTCCACTTGGCCGTGGCTGAGCTCTCCACGTGAAATCATGGTTACAAAATGTTTCTGAGGCAGGACTTTTAAGCACGCCCCTCAAAGGCTTGCCATGAACTTCGCTCGCAGTGTTGCAAGAAGCGTGGGCTGAAAAGGGCACAACCTTTGGATGTAACATCTGCAGGATAGGGATTTCTTATGCTTTTGAGGTTTCAGTCGAGGCACAGTTGACAGGTTTGTGTCAGAAAACACAGCAAATAGTCAATCCTCCCCATCTTCTCTGGGCCACTCATGGTTTTGTAGACCTCTTCCCCACCATATGTCCTTCTTCCAAGCTGAAGAGTCCCAGCCTACAGTTTTTCACTGTACAGTCTGTTCCCATGTCTCTGAGCATCCTTACTGCCTGCCTCCAAACTTTCTTCCATTCCCTATTACCCTTTCTGAGATGAGAGAATCAGAACTGTGTGCAGACCCTGGAAAAACATTTAAACAAACTGAAGCCAGGCCCAGTAAAATGAACCAAAATTCTTATAAGTAAAACTGTGAGGATCTTGGGAGAACCAGGAGGGTGGATAGAACTCTGCATGCAATGCCTTCTCATTTCTGTATCTGGCATGGAGGAGGCAGAAAAGGGGAAAATACAAATATAAGTGAACTCAAAGAAGAGTGAAGCACCTTTGATGGAGATGTCAGCAGAGGAGAGTTGGTGATGGCAGTGACCTGAAAGGCTGAAGGAGGGATTGGGATGATGAAAAATGCTCAAAACCTTCTTGGCAGGCAAAAACAACAGAAATTTTGGGTCAGAGGACATCTAGAGCCCTATGGCAGGGGCTGTTGTCCATTCCTCAGCACCAGTAAACCGTCTACAAGCATCCATACCTGCAGGAAATAGAACACCTAGTTCTTGGGCAGCTTCAGGCCCCCTGCCCACGGCATCGTGCCATGGCAGCAGTGTGAGTCCCCACCTCAGAAGAACCGACGGGAATCAGCACCCAGCCTGTGCACGTACCAACACGACTCTGAGAGCATGCGTGCGGCGCGTTCCGCACACCCGCTCCTGGACGGTGGCGAGTCAAGCTGAGATCTGTGTGGTTGCTATGGAGAAGTGAAGCTAAATGCACAAACAAGTGCCAAACAGTGGTAACTGCTCGGGGGGACTTAGAGACTCCAGGCTTTACAACGTGTTGCTGAGGGATGGTATCCCTTGGGGCATGGAGGCTTTTTTTAGCCTGCCAGGAAATCCAGTGCGGGACCGACTGTACTTGGTATGCCAGAAACTCTGTGATGCACAAACTGGCCCTCTCTGTCATGGATTTCTCCTGGGGAGCTATTTGTTTTTCTCCATCTTGATGCTTTGGCATGATCATACAATGTATCTAAGCAGCCAAGGAGGCTGCTAGTGGCAAAGCCGAGACTGCACCAGATGGACAGTGTAGACCCACTCGTCAGCTGCTGCCAAAGCTGAAGCCGACAAGGCAGCGAGATTCCCACAAGGCAGCAGCGGGGAAGGGGAGCCCGGCAGTGTCTGCGAGGCGGCAGCGCTCTGTGGGGAAGTCGAAGAGGGTTCGCACAGGCAGCTGCCTGCCATGCTCCGCGCCGGGCTCCCGGGTGCTCTGCCGGCAGCTCGGCCCGGTGCATGGCACACGAGTGCCATGTCCAGCCTGGAGGCTACGAGGGTGGCTGCACCCCGTGTCCCACCCCAGCTGGGCACTGTGTCCCGCCGTGGGGCGTCCCCGTGGGCCGCCGGGGGAAATGCCTCGCAGCCTGGGGCCGAGCGCTGCTGAACAGGGCGATGTCCCCCACGTCACCCAGGGGCCCCGGGCTCCCTAGGCTGAGGGCCAGCCCCGCGGAGCAGCTCCGCCTTCCCAGCGGCACCANCCGCACTCCGCAGCGGCCCCCGCTCGGCGCGGGCGTGGGGGCTGCCGTGTGCCGGGGGCTGCCCTGGGCCGCGCTGGCCGGCGGCGGGGACCCCAGGTTGGGGTGCTGCGAGCTCGGGTGGGTGCGCTCCCCTCGTGCCAGCCGCGCCGGGGCTGCGTGTGGCCCTCCAGCCCCGCGTGCCCGGCTGGGTGCGCGCTGTGTCCCATCCCACAGCACCCACGCTGCCCTGGGAGCACTTGGGGCAGCTGTGCGGCACAGCGGGAGCCGCCCGTCTGCTCCCCTCATTGCACGTTGGGATTGTGGTCTCTTAAGCCATGTTTGTGCAGGCAGTGGTAAGCAGGATGGTCACCACCAGGCAGGCAGGCAGGCAGCTGATGGGAGCTGGTGTTGCCTGGACAGCTTGTTGCAGGGGAGCACCTAGCCCTGTAGAAGCAATGTGGGCGTCCCACAGTGGTTTGGCACCCGGAGTCTGGAGTTGTTGCACCGGTGAGGGTGGCACAAGTGGTGGTACACAGAGGGCAGAAGCTCCAGGCTGCAGCATTGTGCCTCTCCCGGGTGCTTCTCCGGGGGCATTCACTCTGTTCAGGGCAGCCTGAGAAGAGACACTTAGAAGAATTCCCTGTTTGTTTTCACTCCAGCAAATGCAAATCCCTCTTGCAACACTGACAGCCTGGCCCCCTTGCCTTGCACTTTAACAGAGGTGAACTGGAGGTGTCCCCTCCAGTGGCCCTGCCAGGGGATGAAGTCTTGGGTCACCCTCAGTACAGTCTGAGAGGCAGCTGCTGCTCCTCTGCTGTCCCTTTTGCTGACCCTAAGTGGTACCTCAGCTGATCCTGTCCTTGATGCAATTTGGCCTTTGGGTTCAATCATCTCTGCTGCTGTTCCTGGTGTTTGAAATTCTCTCCCGACTTCTGGCCTTTCATCTCTCATTCTCCTTGCCATAGTACCTAGGAAGCCTCTAGTTGTGTCACAAGCATTAACATCTGCTTTGAGGTTTGTCATGATTCCATAACTTTCAGTTTCTTCTTTAAAGGCTCTCTTTCCCCTTGCCTCTGCCATCCCCTCCTTTGCTTCCATTGAGATTTTACCTCTTCGTCTGAAAGAGTTCATAGATAGAGAATTTGCAGTTTTGCAGATGCTTTGCCAAATACAGCCTCTGTACTGTGCTACAAGACGTCACCATCATCCCCCTCATCTTGACTCACTCTGGCTGCGAGTCGTGCTGGGCAGTGTCTAAATGTGTCCTGCTTGTGTGTGAGGCCTCCGTAGCACCGGTAGTGCCTACGTCTCTGAGCTGGCCTCCGCTTTCTGTTCGTGAGATCCTCTGTTCTGTCAGGGCCAAAGGTTTCAGTTTTCTCTCCAGCTGCTCTGCTTAGAATTAGCAGTGGCATTAAAAACTAGTATGAACATACAACAGTTTTAAAGAACAGTTGATAATGGGATGGGAGAAGCTGAGCAGTAGGGGCAGAGGAAAGGAGTGATTCTCAGAGCTTTGCAGGGCACCACCTCTGCTAGCTGTCATGGGAACCATGGCTGTGTGACCTCTTGGGGTTCTAAATGCAGCTGAGGTGTCCCTGCAGTGGGTGACTTCAGATGGACTTTGTGACAGTGGTGATGTAAGCTTAGGTGGGACAGCCCGAGCTGTGCTTACCTTAGCACTTCACTGCCTTAACTGATAATTTCCCCTCAACCTCCAGCAAAAGTATATTTCTAATCACATTGCTCAACCCCACTTCTGAGTGACACAGCTTTTACTTTGTCTTATTTTTAGAACCTTTCTGTTGGGAAATGAAATTTATTGCTTCCTTCCCAGGAGCACCTAGGGACTCTGAAAGGAAGAGGTCCAGGTAGCAGTAGAGCCTTCACTGGGGATTGAGGTTCTTTGGAAATAACAGTACAGAACAGGAATGGTGCTGAGCAAAGAACAGTTTCCCAGTCAAACTCAAGTAATGTCCAGATTTCTGGACTCCCCACCCAGAAACCAAAGCATCATAATGGGCTTCTGTCCAGAAGTTATCTTGAAGAATATTGTTCAGGGTGCAAAATCAAGTGGTGCAGTGTTAGGGAATGTCCTTGTAGCCCCAGTTCAACTTGTTTTGGATGTGTACTCAAGGTGTAATGACTAATTTTGTAATTGTATGCTACTTACCACCAGTAGCCCAGCCACGGGTACTGCACAGAAGTGGTGGTTCTGCTCTTGGGGTTTTGTCTGTTCCTTATTCTAAGTTGTATTGCTTTAGCCTGTCTGCAAAAATGGCAAGAGACACAACCATGCACCTTGGGGTGGGAGAAGACAGGACTTTGTAACACGGTCTGTAAGGTGCATGCTGCCACAGCATACAGAATTTGGGAAACTCTTATCTCCCAAGCTGGTGTTCTGGCCTTTGCATGCTTGGGTCCCCACTGCCAGAGATTAAATATCCATCACAGATGTCTTGCTCACATGTTGTGGCAAGGTGTTCTGCTTTGCATTAAAAATTGATGCTGTGCTCTAGTTTCCAGATAACTTTCGTTTGCTCGCTGTCTGGCTCAGCACAAGCTCCTCTTGCTTCCTTGCCATGCCACTCTTAACCCACACAAACACCACCAGCCTGCCCTCAGCCACGTCCTGCAACAGAGCAGGTGAGAACACTGACAGCCAGAGCCCAGCTGGAGAGAAGCAGTGGTTTGAATGATTTGTTTGGTACGTGGTAGAGCTCCTGTGCCGCACAGGAGGCCGGAGCTTGCTTAAGCAGCGCTTTACTTGATAGTGCTGGTTCTTGAGGGGTTGGTGATCCAACCTCAAATGTATTGATATCAATGATTTTTGATATATCAGGTCACAGACAAAAGCTAAAGAGAAGCTATTTCTTTTTAAAGGGAGAAGATTCCTCTTCCTCTTGGGAGCCATGTGGCGTTAGGAGGTGGAGTGCAGAAAAGCTCTCATGTTTGCCACTGTGTGAAGTTCAGCAGGGGGACTCTTTGGGATCTGCTGAGACAAGCAGCATGTCCAAACAACAAGCCGCAGTGATCAGCATTTCCCTGGTGGGAGAAGGCTCCTCTCCTCAGCACCATTGGGGGTTTGCCCTGCTTGCTGCATAGTCCATTCTGTTGGGATTCACAGGATCAGCTCTGCATTTGCTGGAGCCGCAGTCCCTGCATTGGCACCATCTCCAGCTGGGGCCCAGGCAGCCTGGCTCAACGGGGTATTGTTTAGTCCACCCAGGAATGTGCAGGCGAGCAGGGACCTCGGGGAGCTTTACACAGCAACATGTTCTGCTCTGAGCAGGGAGAGTGACTGCGGGTGGCCACAGCTCTGAAGGCTGGTGGGAGCAGTCAGGGTGTGCTGGTGTGCAGGTAATGTCCTACCCTAGAAATGTGAGTGAGGACTGTGCAGGCTGTGCAGATGCATTGGGGTATGGAGGAGGGAAGGAGGGCTGTCCTGATTTGGAGAACACAGGGAGGAACAGAGGAAAAAGGTAGAAATGTCTTAGTATGTAGTTAGTAAGCTTCTGTTCTTGAGACAATGGTGTGAGAAGCCAAGCGTAACTCCTGGTTCCTCCCACTGTGTGATGGGTACTGATCCTGCAGCCTAGAGCGCAGCAAGAGCTGCAGCAGCTCTCTTGTCAAAGCCAGTCCCAGCAGCTGGAGGGTGCACTGAACTGAGGGGTGCCTCTGTCACTGGGGGTGGATTGTGTTTTCAGTGAACAGACATGGAGCTATAATGAGTGGAAGGAGGTATGAAAAGACCTAGGTGAAATGCAAGGTGTTTTTCAATTTTTAAAAAGATCACTGACAGTATTTGTTTAATATTTTTAATATTAATTTCTCTAATAATTTTGTGTCAAGCTTGTCTTTTGTACATGTCTGGGAGTATGACCATTCCTGGTCTACTGCTCATGCAGGTTCTAAGGTTTTTATAGAGATTGAGACATCTGGACAAGAATCCACTTGTCCCTCTTGTGCAAATCCTGCGTGCCTGTGGATGCCCACATGGCATGTTTTGGTCTGTTTGGTGAAATGTTTGTTTTTCAGTTATAGTGCTGTCATACTGTCCATAGTCAGTTCTAACAGTGCTGCTTCATGAGTGAGAAGCTGGAATGTATTATTTAGTGGAGAAACAAGTGGCAGTAGCACCTGTGAAGTTTGGTTTCCTTGCTGCTTAATTTGTGGAATCCATCCGTTACTGTTTTTTATCCCATGGTCCCAGCAGTGCTTTGGGATAGTGGATTAGCTGCCCTCAAACCCTTTGGGTCTCCCTTTTTACTGGAGCTGTTAATACTTCTTGTAGTCAGTCTAAATGGTCTCTTCACATTGCTGACTTATCTCTTAAGTGCTTAAAATCCTTGCTTCAGCATCTTTAGTAGTCCTGCCTCCATCTAAGTGAGGGTACTTTTATCAAGTGCCTGACAATTACATTTGATGCTGGTGAGTCCGTTATTCAAGATTTCTTACCCTGCACAATTTCACTGCAAAAAGAGGAGGGATAAAGTTGGCAGAGTCTGTGTGTAAATGCCTTTTCTCTGCTGCTGTGACTTGACCCAGTCTGTGCTGAAGATCTCGAAACAATATTGTAACAGAGTTAATAGCCATCATTTCATTCTGGTCCCTCCTCTCATCAGCCCACACTGGACCAGACACGCTACTGAGCTAATAGCAGAATGGGATAAGCAGTGTTCCATGAAGGTAATGTTAGTGTGTGCTGGGCACGCATGCATGCAGGCTGGGGGCAGTGATTAATGCCCTGGGAATCCACTCTCTGCCTTGCTGCACAATGCTGTTGTGTCAGGCCCGGAGCCTGGCACCAGGCAGGCTGTGGTCGGGCGCCAGGAACACGTTACCTGGTTTGTGCAGGATCAGGCAGTGAGACAGAGCCTGTGTGTTCTCAGCAGGGCGAGTTCCTGCTGCGCCACAGCTTCATACTTGCACAGTGAGGCTCTCTTTGGATGCGGGTCTGCTGCTGGGCGGGGGCAGGAGTCCTGCGATCCACAGTCCTGACCTCCGCCTGCCTGAAATCCCAGAGTTTGCTCAGTTGTGGCAGAGTTCTCCCTCCTTCCCTCTGGCAGGCAGGGATCACCCATCCTTGAGGTGAGAGGGGATGGTTCTTGGCCAGCTGTCAGGAGCCATGACTCACAGGGGATCACAGGCAGAGCCCTGCTCTCCCTGCAATCTGCTTTTCCTTCTGAAGCCTCTGCGTGAGCTGTTGCTGAATGTTTGTTTTCACCAGATCTAGGGTGGATCTGGGAGAAGCTTGGGTCCACTATTAAGCCTGAAGGGTTGGACTCAGTAAGTTTCCAGTCTGGAATATGCTGGGAGGCTTCCTTCTCTAGGTGGGGGTTTGTGGAAAATGTTGGCAGGCAGCACTGCATGGAGTAATACAAGGCCAAGGTTCTGGAAAACATAATATTTTGTGTTCAATTCATGTAATGGAGCAAGCAAACTCCTCAAGACTGATTCACTTCTTGCAAATACAGGGGCATGCTGTCTAGACTCAGATGGAGTCAGGGAGTGATCTTGCTCTTCTTGGTACTGCTGAGGGAACATGAGCCTGCTGGGATTCTTTTTTTGGCACTTTCAGAAGTTACTTCATGCTTTCTTACAAGCTGCCTCTCAGGGGATGCTTTGGGCATGAATAGGTTAGTGGTTTATTATAACTGTAATTAATATATACATGCTGGAACTATTGCAGTCCTGCCCTTCCCTCTATATTCTGTCTCGTTGGAAAATCTTGCACATTTTAATGATGAGTCCCCGGAGCTGCAGGTGTGTTAAAGGAAGTGACACTCCTGTTCTCATGAGCAGGATCAGTGGGAGGGCCATATTCTCAGCCCCAGTGACTGCAGTAAAGCCAGGGTTTGGGTCTGCAGCACACATACTGTAATCCTTGCATTCCTCAGCCCATTCTTACATTACACCTTTGACCTAAGAAATACAAGAAATGTCGTGCTCCTGGAGAAACTACCCCGAGGCAGCAATTATGCCTGCAATATGTTTTCCCCTCTTTGTCTAGTGCTGCTGTGAAGTTTGACTATTCAGAGTACAGCAAGAATTCTTAGGAGCCTGAGCTCAGCTGGCAGCCTGTCTGGGGGGTGGAGGGCAGCCCGGGTGCCTGCAAGGGGCTGCTGCTCCTGTTCCCATGAGAGCATGCAGCAGCGTGCCCCAGCCACCCCACCTCAAACAGCACAAGGATCCTAACTTGTCTTTAGTATTTTCAAGCTAATTGATGGCTCTTCCATCTTTTTCCCTGCTCCACATGGTCATGTTTTTAATACTGTTACTCCTTCTGCCTCAGTAGGTTTCTGCTACCCTGAACTGCAGCTCTTTGTGCTCCTGATTCACTCCAGTCCATTCATCTCTTTTTGGTGGCAGAGTGCTGTCTGCTACTGGATATTGGGCTCTTTGTTTGTACAGCCAGCACAAAGCTGGTGACAAAGGGACAGCCTGTGTCCCAAGGAGCCCACGTGCTATGGGGAAGGCAGTGGAGAGCAATAGGAGCAACAGACAGGATGGCAGAGGTGAGGGTGGCCAGGGGCACAGCGTGCTGGCTGCAGCAAGGGAATGGCTGGGGGCGGGGAGAGACGTGATGAGGAAGCTGTTCCTGCTGAGTACAAACCCGCTTTGTTCCCAGGAGGTGAGTTGGACTGGATAAACAGAGTGGTCCCGTCAGCAGAAAGCCTTTCCCTGGCTGGATCCCCCACTGGCACTCTCACTGGAAGTTGGCTGCACCTCGTCAGCAGGGACGTATTGCTCCTCCCTGTGTTAGCTTCCCCTCTTCCTGACTCTCCGAGGCTCAGGTGGGCTGTGTGTGGCTGTATGGAGAAGGGGTGCCCTTGTGAGGCCCATGTGTTTGTGTTTTGTTGTGCTGTCACTGTGCTCTTTCTGCCCTGGGCTGGGCAGGGGGGTTGACAAGCTGAGATGGGACGGGTGTCACCGGCTGGGCGGCGCTTGGAGCAGGACCGCTCACTGTTCGCTGCGAGCCGCTTTGGGAAAGGAGGAGAATGGGTCCTACAGCAGGGAAGCTGTGTCCAAACGGACAGAGCAAGGACTGTGCTTGTGATGTGGGAGGAAAGCAGCCTGTGCTGAGGGGGCTGCTGGGGAGGACGCTGCTGTCCCAGCGTCGCAGAGGGCACTGAAGCACCGCGGAGAGGTGTTGGCAGTGCTGTCCTGTGCCTGTAATTGCAGTGGGTCAGGAAGTGAAAGCAAACTCTCACTGGTCTGAGGTGCAGGTGAGGAATAATCTTAAAGTTTCTGGTTGCTTTGGATGGATGCACCTTTCTGTTCCCATCCTGAGGAATTTATGAGGAGGCAAAGGAGCAGCTTAAGCTGCAGGACTGCTGCTGCCTTGGTGCCATGTATTTCCTTGATGGTGAGGCTGAAAAGCAGAAATGATACAGAAGAGTGTCCTCAACAGCCACTTCCAGAGGAAGCGGGGATCCAGGACATAGCCATTGATGAGGAGGTCTTTGCCTGCCTTCAAGTCTCCTGCCAGGAGGAATTTCAGCCTTGGCTCCTAAGCCTCAGACAGGGTCTGCATCTTCATCTCAGTCTGACTTCTGCCAAGAACCATGGTGAGGCCTCCCAGGGGATGACTGAGCCAGGTACCTAGCCAGGTACCTAAAGGCAGAAAGGGTATTTCCAGTCTGATCCGAGAATGAGGATGGTGGCATGAGCTTGCCTGAGTGCACTTTGTGCCTCTTCTCTTGCTGGGCCAGAATTGTGATGCTGGTTCAGCATGCAGTTCCTGTGGCCCTGAGTGGTGGCCTGGGGAGGGGTATGCCTGTGCCCATCCTGCCAGAGAATGTGTGGTGGGATGTGCAAGTGGGTGGTGCTGGCTGCCCACTGGGCCCTGGCAGGCTGAGCCCTGCTCTGTATGTCAGGGAAATGCTGAGCTTCCTCCCCTCCTCTTGCTTCCTTCCTGACAGGAATTCACTTCCAAATTTCTTGCTGCTTCTCCCCCTGCTTGCAGCACAATCACATGTCCCTACAGAGATAGCCAGAGGGGCTGGACAAGGCAGGTTAGACCATGGGGGCTGCATTGCTGCAGCCCCTTGGCTCCTGCAGCACGTGTCAAGGGGTGGCAGGGAGCTCAGGACGGGACCTCCCCACACTGTTTGTGCCTCTGTGCTCAGGAAGGGTTTTACTTCCTGAGCCTGTGTGTGATAATTTCAGGTGTTTCTGGCTGCTGACAAACTTCTTGCTGTCTCAGCCTTAGGCACTGACCCGCCTTCAGACCCTGCACAATGGAGGCTGGCTCCGTGGTACGGGCAGTCTTTGATTTCTGTCCCAGCGTCTCTGAAGAGCTGCCCCTCTTCGTGGGAGATGTCATCGAGGTGTTGGCTGTGGTGGATGAGTTCTGGCTCCTCGGCAAGAAGGAAGGTGTCACAGGTAAGAGCTGGAAATGCCTGCACCTGGGTCCATAGAAGTGCCAGCTAAATGTCTGCTCCATGAGCACATCTTCCCTTGGTGGGGAAGGACCTGATTTGATTTACTAATTCTTTCAGGGGACTTTGATTGGGACCAAGAGTGCAGGTTGCCACTGGTCTCCTGCCAGCTTTGTGTCAATTATTCAGACAGCTTGTGTGTTGTTTTCGAGAGAGATTAGTGAAGGGTCAGTTCTCAAGGAGATGGGAGCTTCACAATACTGGTTGTTCCATTCTCTTTGGAGAGACTGCCCATTTCCTGGCTAGTTTATGTGCTGATCTGCTGTTGCAGTGGAAGGGGAGAGAGGAAACAGATGCACTGAGAGTGGAAATGCATCCACTCTGGAAACCAGTCCAAGTGACCTTGTCAGTGGGAGATAGAACAACAGTGACCATGTGTCCCCCCAAGACCTCTGACTCAGCCCCACTTCCTCCTTTCTGCTTCAAAGCATCTTCCTGCACAAATTGTCACCAATATCTACATGCCTGAAGAGGTGTGCAAGTCTCTTAAACGTTTAGGGGGGTGTGAGAAACTTCTGAAACAGCGGAATGCTCTTAGTGAAACACTAAGAGTCTCATAGTCTCTGTTTAGGCAGCTCTTTCTCATCTTAATCCTGATGTTAAGAAGATGTGTGAGCTCTTGTGGAGATGAAAGCCAGGCTACTTCAAAGCATAAGCCTGCCTCTGTCTTCAGCATGAGGGTGGGACTGATTTCATCCCTGGCTGTAGAGATGGGGCTGCTATTGTAGCAGCAGTCTGGTCTCCCCTAACAGCCACGAGCTGTCTACTGTCTGAAACAAAGGTGGACAGGAGCACTTCTCTCCTGTGCTCCGTGTAGCTGATAAGTGGCTTTGAATGAGTATGTGCCTGATCCTGTTGCTGCTGCTGAAGTCACTGAACAAAAATTACGTGTGCAGTTTTCAACAGAGTTTTGTCTCCCAGCATAACTGGTGAGGTTGTTCTATAGAAGATGAAGCTATTAAGGAATAAACAGATGTGTGTCATAGCTCAAAGATAAAGAAACATGCTGAAGTCAAACTGAATGTTTTTTAATGACCTTTAACTCAAAACCCTGCTCTCCCTTGGAACAGCTGTTGTAGTTTTCTGCCCAGCTTTCTCAGTTAAAGTTGTAGGGAATTGCAAAAGCACTTTAGAATAGAAGCTGTGGAGGTGTTGCAGCCTAGTACTCATTACTCTGCAGAATAATTACTGTAATTAACTCCATGTACAGAAATTTCTTTCTTACAGCATTATGTTGTTTCCATGTACAGAGCAGGAAACTAAGATAAGGAAAAAGAGAGCTGGTTAAAACTGTAAAGGAAGCAACAGAGTATAGCAAATGCAAACTGCCTAAACACAGTGCAAAGCTCTGGGTGTCTAGGATATGGTGTTTCCACATTTTATTAGAAAATATTGGGTCATCCAGAGGCAATGCTGGATATGGTACTAGCCCATACTTCATCATATCCCCTTGCCTCAAATTATATAGGAAAGACATTTCTAGTGGCCTTTGCACATCCTATGCTCCCAGGACTGAAAATAGTATCTGACTGGTATCATGTGGTGGCCAACAAGTGTGCCATGGTGAAACAGGTACACAGAGTGACAAAGTGGGGAAGGTCCCTGGAGTCCAGCAGTGCTGAAGCTGTGACAGAGCCTGTGACTCACAGGTTGTGGCCATCCCGAGTGTGGCAGCCTGAATTCTGTGCTGAGACTGCACAGGGGCCAAGCCCTATGGAGGAAGGAGCACCAGGTGGCTATGCCCAGTCAGAAGACACTGGTCTCATGATTCAGCACTACTGGATCTCTCAGTCCTCACCATGGGTCTGAGTTGGGAAGGAAGCAGTAAGGGCAGAGAAAACCTAGTATGTCTGTTCTTGGAAGCTCCATGCTGATGGCACAGTCCCAGAAATGCACCCAGCCTGTGGTTGCCTGGAGTGAGCCAAGGGCTCAAAGCTTTTTGTTCTCTGTTAGCTCTTAAGTACTTTAAACCCCAGGAATTCCTGACTCCCAAACTCGTTCTTCTTCCACCAGGCTATTGAGGGACCCAGGGTAACTGGGTATTTTCCTTTAGCAAGAGATTAATAGATCCCAAAATCTGGAAGGAGGGTGGACATGGTGGTGGGTCACACGAAAGACTCGTTGCTGACAACTTGTTCTCCTTTTAGGGCAGTTTCCTAGCAGCTTTGTTGAACCTGTGGATATTCCCCCTTTGAAGCAGGGAGAAAAACTGCTTGTTTGTACCAATGACTTCACATCTCAAGAGCCAGGGAGCTTGTCATTGCAGAGAGGTAATCTCCATTCCCTACCTTTGCTTTGCACCTCAAAAGCCTCACCTGTCCTTCTGGATGGATGAACCTAGTCACAGCATCCTGCCTAGAGTGACAGAAGAAAGAGGTGAATCTTCTAATACCTCATGACATGGGTCATTGTCAAATCCACCATGGTCCTCTGGGCTTCTGCCACTTTGATACCAGTTTCTCATGATCGGTCATTACTCATGAAACCCCAAAAATTGGCATCACCTGATCACAGTAAATTTACAACTGCCTTTTAACTGACCTCCAATCCTCAAATCTTAGACTTGCATTTGGGGGAGAATGAAAGCTTTGATGCATCTGCACGGCTTTGCAGCCAAACTGTGTATCTTAGATGTTCAAGAGGCTGCTGATACTTCATGCTTTAACCCCATCCTGTGCTTGTGTGCATCCCCAGCATGCACTGTGCTCTGACAGAGTGCCAGTCCTTACCCACAGCCAGGAGGGAACACAGGGAGGCAGGAATAAGAGGTGGGAAGCAATAATGAGAGCAGTTTTGAACTGGTATGTCTCATTCTCTGCAGGAGACTTGGTGATCCTGGGGGGGTCCCTGGCCTCCAGCTGGCTCCAGGGCCGAAGCAGCTGGGGTTCCAAGGGCTTTTTCCCCTCATCATGTGTGAGGGAGCTGTGCCTTTCAGTTCGGAGACGTCAGCTGTCCCAGAGCACTCTCCTGGAGGTGCCTGCCTACTCACTGGGCCAAGCTCGGGCCCTGATGGACCTGTCTGCTCAGCTGGAGGAGGAACTGGACTTCAGGGAAGGGGATGTGATCAACATTGTTGGTGTCCCAGAGCCTGGCTGGTTTGAGGGTGAGCTCAGAGGCTGCAGGGGCATCTTCCCAGAGGGTTTTGTGGAACTGCTTACTCCTCTGCGAGCACCAGGAACATCAGTGGATCCAGAGCCCACAGGGACTTGTGACACCAATGGGACAGTAGACATGCCCCCCAAAGATGACAAGGAGCCAGGGAGTACTTATGGTGTTGCCCTCTATCAGTTCCAAGCCCTGGAGTCCAAGGAACTGGATTTTGATGTGGGTGACAGGATTCGGATTGTAGGCATTCTGGAGGATGGCTGGCTGGAGGGGGAGCTGAGAGGAAAACGTGGCATCTTTCCACATAGATTTGTGAGGCTGGAAGCCTCTGAGGCTTGCAGGGAAAAGGTGGGTACTGGGGATCTGCAAGGTGGAGGCAGCTGTGGATTGACCATCCATCAAGATCCAGAAAGCACTTGCTCTGAAACTCCTCCTTTGCCAGGGAAAGATAGCAGGGAAAAGGAGGATGGCTTGGCTGCATACCCTGAGCCTGCCACCATTTTGTCTCACAAGGTAGGGGGGTCAGAGGGTCCTCTTGGCACTGACTTGAGACAGCACCAGGCCTCTCCTAGCACAGGACCCCAAGAGCCACATCCCAAAGGCACAGTGTGCTCAGTCCCCTCTAACCACACTAAGACAGTCAATGGCATTCTCCCCTCTGCTCAGGTGCCTCCCCCACAGGGCAACAGGCCTGGCCAAGCAGGTGAGCCGGAGCCTGGGGGGACCATTTCAGCCTCCCCAGGAAACTCAGAAACTCACCCCCTCCCTCAGCATGATGGAGACAGCTCCACTGTGCCCTTGCAGGCTCCCCACTTCCCCCAAAATCCTTGCAGGAGCCAGGCAATTTCATCTCCTAACAGCTGGGCGGCATCCCAGCCCCAGGAGAGCCAGAGCAGCACCCAGGACCTAGACAACTGGATGGACAGTAAACAGGAGAAGTCCAAACCCTGTTCCAGCTTAGGAACTGCTCAGGTGGGCCTGGATGCACGGGCTGGGAGCTGGAGGGAGTGCTGCCCTCTTGCAGTGCAGGGGGACAGCTGCACGGACCTGGACTCCAAACTGACAGAGCAGCTGGCCCAGTTTGAGAAGAGTCTGTCAAGCACTGGTGCAGAGCAGGACAAGGTCTCCCGTCACTTCTCTATCTTGGACTACAGCTCTGAGAAGGACATTGTCCGTGGGTCTCCTGAATCTGTGTCCCACTCCAGGCAGGCAGAGAGGAGAAGGGCTCTGAGGCCACCCCCTCCTCGGCCCAGCAGCCTGGCGACAATCGCTGTGCACGTGCAGGGTGGCCAAGTGCCCAAAGGCAGGTCCCTGTCCTTCTCGGTCAAACCCTCCCGGCCTGCGCCCCGGCCTCCATCCAGCAGCCAGCGGAAAAATGTGGTCCCTGCACAGCTTCAGCCCAGCACCCCAGAGCAGCGGGTGGAGGAGGGACGTGAGGACTTGACACAGGCAGGATCAGCCTCCTCCAGCTCCATCCTGCTGACTAGAATTGGAGAGGTGGAGCGAGATCTGGAGGCGTACAGCAAGACCCGTGCCGAGCTAAGCCTGATGCTGGAGGAGCAGCAGGATGAGCTGGTGAGAGCAGAGACCATGGAAAACCTTGATTTCTGTGACTCCAACATTGAGAGCCTCAGCATGGAGCTGCAGGAGTTGAGAGGTGAGTCTGCAGCTGCATGGGATGGGGGATGCTTCAGGAGCACAGGTGCCTCTGCTGTTTCACAGACACTGTTGAAGGCAGTCTTTTATACCCTACTTTAATTCCTGATTTTGGTCATTTTGTAAGCGCTGTTGCAATACAAATCATCATGATTTTGCATTGGAGAATCACAGTGTCTTCCTCTGGATATCCCTTTGCCCTGGTCTTCCCTACCCCCTTTTCCTTCCAACTCTCCCATCTCCTCTTCCAGCCCCACTGGACATCCAGAGCCTTCATCTCATCCACTCCCAGTATGCCCTTGATGGAAAGCAAAACCACCGCTGCTGCAGTTCCAACCTCCCTGCCTCATCCCCTCTTATCTGTAGGGGAGCGAGCAGCAACTTCAGGGTGGCTTTGCTGGTGGTCCTGCAGTTGAGATTTGAGTAGTTGTCTGTGCTGTGACTGCCCTCAGCCTGTCAGGGCACTGGGTTTCCTATGGTTTCTGCTCTGGTGCTGATACAGACCTGTGGGGATTTATCACTCAGATGAGAAGGGGTGCACAGAAGGGGACTGAACCTGGCCTGGGAGTGGGATGGATTAGTGGGCAAAAAGTAAAGCTGGCCCCTGTGCTCCTGCCATCCGTGGAGTCCTGGACAAAAAAACAGCGCTGTTCTGTTGGTAACAGCAACAAAGAGCTTTCAATTGTAGCATATCTGTAGCTGAAAATGTGACTTTTGTTCTTGCACCCCAGAAAAAAATTACTCAGGAAAGAGGAATTTCCCATGATTATATCAGCACATTTGTTCCCTGAAACCTGAAGATGCCATGTAAAGATCAGTGCTGTTAATTACATTCACTTGATATTACAGTAGACCAATGGAAAGATGGGACCACAGACATCTTCTCCCACAGTCCCTTCCCAGGCTTCTCCCAGGAGCTCTGACACTGCAGTTCTGTTACCAAAACCCACGACATGCGGGAAATGTGGGCACTGCATGCAGGAGGTGGAGTGAAATGCCAACTCCTGCCTGGGAATTACTCACTCTGACTTCATTGCCTCCATCCTCCCACTGCTTAATCAGCGCTGGGGAGCCCAGGCACTTTGCTGCATGATCATGTCTGAGGCAGAGCACGTGGGAATGAAGGCTGATATGGGTGCACCAGGAAAACAGGGTGACAAACAGCCTCCACGTCAGTGGTGTGCGAGAGGCATGCTTGGAAGGAGGCCTAAAGGATTTGAAGCTAGGTGAAATAACTTGAAGGTAGGAAGAGAAAAATCTAGGCTGAATCTCAAGGGAAATTTTCTGATGGGATGGGTCTTGCTGGGAAATGTCTCCTACTGTCCCAGTGCTTCCTGGCAGAGGGCTGATCCTGTGGAACCTGTGTCCTGTTGGTTTCTGGAAGTGGAAGCTTTAGGCAAGAACTAATGCATTATCCTGAGGCATCCTCAAGTTAGTAAGCTTTCAGTAGTCCTAGGGGATTTTTCTCCAGTTCAAGAGACCTCTCTAGCCCTGTGATAAGGATGTGTCCTACCCAAGCCCTGTCATGTCCCTCCTGACACATCTAGTGTGGCCAGAGAGCATGTCTTGCTAGCCCAGCTCTAGTGCAGCAGGTCAGAACAGTAACTTGGTGTTGCATCAGCTCAGCAAAATGTGTTTGGGCCGTGCCTGAGGCATGACCTCTGCCTTACCACTGCTAGGAAAACACTGGAAGCAGAAAAGCTCTCACTAAGCTTTGACCAGCAACCAAAGCAGGGCAGGCATAGTCTTGAGGGAATCCAGCCCCTCAGTGTATCTTTTGGGGAGCCAAAGGAAGAGTAGAAAATATGTGGTTTTCTACAGTAAATCTTTAAAATCATCAGGTTGCTTTTTCGATGTGTCTTGTGAGCACACTGGGGTTTCGCTGATCACCAGGCTGGGGCAGAATTAGCGTTTGCTCTCCTGCAGTTGGAGTAGGAGAGTCTATTGGTTTTATTTTTGTCTTCTACCAGCTGAGAGCATGGGCTCTGCATTCCTAACAAGTGTTGCAAGAACCTGAGACATGGATGACATCCACAGACTCTCACACTCTCTGTCAAGGGCATGTTGTGGTTGTCTCTTGGTTTCTTATAAGAGCTCTGTGTTTGGCATGGAAAATTGGGAATATGTTGTGCCCTGCAGTGAGAGGTGTTACTGGAGTGCGTATTTCTATAGCCTCCTGGAAACTTATTTTGTGTGTTGGCACCGGACTCCATAACCCAGGTAATCCCTTCAAGCCTGTTCCTGTCAGCGGGTGGATCAGCTGTTCCCCCTGGAGCAGGGAACCAGGCAGCTGTGGCTGCATGGCACTGTGTAGGCACTGCTTTGTCTGGCAGAGAGCAGCTCCTTTCCTGATCTTCCCGTGACTGTGGGTGAGGACTGGGAAGGGGATGGGCTCAGCATCAGGGTTGAGCCAGGGGCAGCCTGAAGGCCTCAGTTTGCCCCAGCGAGGTGTGGAGCAGAGCCTAGCCTCTTCTAGACCACGTTGTTGCCTCCATGCCATCAAGGGTGGGAAGGCAGCGGAAGAAGATCTGGTATCCCACCTCTGGTTTGTGGCTTCCTGCAGTCTCACACACGCTCTGTTTCCCTTCCCTGAGGACATTGGTCTCGGGGCAGGGCCTCTGCATGCTCCAGTGCCCTCCTCTTCCCTGCCTCAGAGCTGCCTTCGGAGAGGCTTTGGCAAAGCCGTGGAGCCGGTTTGGGCGGTGAGAGCCTGCCCAGCCTGGCTCCCCTCCTCGCTCCGGGCTGGTTACTGATTACTTTGGGCAGCAGGTGGAGGAGGCCAGGGCCGGCAGCGATTGGGCCCGTGCCTTTGCTGGCTGGTTTCAGGAAGCAGCACCTGCATCTCACTTGGGACAGGAGTGCTGGAGCAGAGTGGAGAAGTGGCGTCAGCCCGGGGCTGGGCTCAGGGAGCAGAGAGTGAGGGGAGTTGGCCCCAGTGCCACACCCCACAGGACTATGCACGCCTATCCTTAGAGGAAACGCTGCATGGAGGATCCGAGACAACTGCGGCTCCTCAGCTGGGAATATGAGGACTGTTGTGCTGTACAGAGAGAAGACGTGGCTGGCTGCAACGACAGACCCAGGGCGACAAGGAGGCAGTACACGGGCAGCCGAGGAGCAGACAGCGGCTGGGACAGTTCCAGGAGACAGGAGGGCATCTCCGTGGACCAACAGAGCAGGAATGGAGACTCTGGAGGTTTTTGGAAGGGAGAGATGCAGTACATGGACTGCAGGAGAGCAGACGATGTTTGGGAAGGCAAAAGACAGGATACAGAGGGCAGAAACTACAGGATGTATGAGAGGGAGGGTGTTCAATACAGAAACTACAGTTCTGAGATAAGAGAAGGGCGGAACAGAGAGGACAGAGTACCTGGGCAGTATAGGGAGAGGGGAAGGCAGTATGGAGAGGACAGAGGCCTTGGAGACTGTAGGGAGGGGGGAAGGTGGTACCAGGACTACAGAGATCCTAGGGACTACAGTGAAGATGAAAGACATTATAGGAAAAAGGAACTGTGGCACAGGCAAGAGAGGGACTCTGGGGAGTATAGGGAGAGGAGAAGGCAGTATAGAGAGGATGGAGGCAATCTAGTATATAGGGAAGGGGAAAAGGGGTATAGAGATGATGGAGGCCCTAGAGTATATAGAGAGCAGGAAAGGCAATGTGTAGGTATCAGGGACCACGTAGACCAGGAAGACATTGAACGGCACAGGAGACCCAAAGGCCGAGTCATGGACCACACAAGTCCAGACAGAGGTTGTGAAGTTCCTACATTTGCAGTCAGGTCCTCGGGAGATGGTAGCATGAACCTGGGGTCAGGTACCTGCTACACACAGTTCAAGACATGTGTCGTTGACTACGACAGCTGTGGGGAGCTGGAAGGAGAAGTCCCAGGGCCTGGGATGCCAGCCAAGAGCAGCAGTGGAGCAGAGCGCTCGAGGGTACGCACGGGCCGGCCGGACTGGAGCCAGGTCTGGGAGCAGGAGGCCGAGGAAGCAAACAGGGTGGGCTCTGTGCTGCAGCGGAACAGCTTCTACAGACGGACGGCTCCCAGTGCCCTGCGGCACTCAGAGTTTGTGCAGACCAGGAAGAAAAAGCAAGGTACACAGGGAAATGGTGGGCAATTCCCTTGGGTGTGCCTTTACCCTGCCCTTCACCAAGGCACCAGGGCAGCACTGGGACTCTGGTACATGTGGGTGGCCAGCACAGACAGGCTCTCACAGGAAGGCTCCTCCCTGGGACTTACTGAAATGAGCATCATGGTCATCACCCCTCTGTACAGCCTCTGCAAGGGGATTTTGTGGAGGCCCAAGTGGGAGGGAAGCACAGGTGGCACAGACTCAATGCTGTCCTTTCTGTCGCTCCTTAGTGTTTCAGGTACACCCTAAAACTTGTGGCCCTGGTTTGTCTGCTCTTTTAGGGCCCTGAGGAGGTTCCTCATGAGAGAAAGGGTGAGATGCTGGGTTATTTCCACTGCCTGTTTTACTTGTATAACCCATCACGAGTAGATTCTACGTGTAAGAACCAATTCCTGACTCTGAGCATGAGTATGGCAGCTGTTCACAGGCAGCGCAAACAGGAAATAGAGGAAACTGTTGTAGCACTCAGACATATGCAGAGAGCAAGTACTCATAGTTGTGTAATTCACCTGGGCAGGACACTGAGGCACCTGTGTGTTGGAGGGTGTCACCGATGGGAATCTCCTGCATCACCAGCCCCTCAGTGCTGCAGTGGTCCCTTGCCTGTCCTACGTATTGCGTGTCCTGTGTCCTGGGTTCCCAAGACATCCCTGGGTCTCCAGTCCTATCAAATAGCACCCTGGAGCTGGAGAGTCACCAAAGGGGAAGGCTTAGGCTGTCTTGGCATGGGTGAAATCATTCCATTGATGCTGTGGCTGTGTCAGAGTCGACTGCAGACAGATTTGTGAACCTTGGCTGGTCGTTGCAAGAATATTGGTGGGAGATGGGGGGGAAGTGGCAGCTAGGTGCTGGGGTCTGGGCAGAGGGACAGAAGGAGCCCTTTTTGATGGACAGGCCTCCATGTGTCTGAAAACCTGTTAGTTCCTGTGCCCTTTCTGCCAGTGTCTGTCTCATGTAGCTGTGTGTGTGAACTCTCCGTGAAGTGGGATTGAAATGGAGAGGAAAACTGCAACAGCCAAAGTGATGGCAAAGCTGGAGGCAGTGACTACCTTTGCCTTAGCATGAAATCTGTCCTCTGGAGATATTTGATTAAGCAGGCTCCAATGGCTGCATTTCTGCACTCACCCTGTTAGGGTGGGACTTTGCTCAGCTGTGTCCCCAGGGTGAGGAAAGGGAGAGGCTTTGCAGTGCCAAGGCGTTCAAAGGGCAGCAGGGGAGCCAGGAGGAGGCCAGGAACAGAGTGGGATGGGAAATGGTCCACAAAGCCTTAGGAGGCTGGAGCAGTGCTGGCTTGTCCAGCTCTTGCTAGAGTTGAAGGGACAGACTGTGATGCCAAGTGAAAGCCTTCGCTCTTCAGGGCTGAAGGATTTTTCCCCGCTGTGGAAGGCTCAGGGGCATGGGAGTAGCTGTGAGAGGTGCAGGGCAGGATGCCCTCATCATCAGCACCAGTGTCTCACAGCAGGAAAGGAAGGATGAATGCTCCAGGTATTTCAAACACTGTCTGTCCACCCTGTGGCCTGTTTCTGGCTGCAACTGTTTGTTACTTTCCTCCTCCTGCCCTGCTGGGGCACAGTGCTGGACCAGCAGCAGCCCTCCTTGGCATGTAATGCTTTGCTGCTGTAGCTGCCTCAATGCAAGATCCCACCAGCACCTCCCCAAAAGAGCTCCCATTGTGCTTGGCAGCAGACACCCTCCTACGCAGCTGGCAGGGAAAAGTCAGCTCTGGTTCTCCCCTCAGTGTGTGCTCCAGGCACCTTTTCTAATACTGTTTACTTCTCTCAGAGGTTCCTCCTCCATCCCCTGAGTAACAGAAATTGGGACTTGAAAGCCCCAGTAGAGATCGTAGAATCATAGAATGGTTTGGGTTGGAAGAGACCTTACACATCATCTAGTTCCAGTGCCCCTGCCATGGGCAGGGATGGCACCCACTAGATCAGGTTGCCCAGGGCCCCATCTAGCCTGCCTTGAATTCTTCCAAGGCAGTAGAGATGATCTTTTCTGTTAGGAGGGTTATCACACTTCTTACAGATTTCTGTACGGTGTAACCAGGTGACAGCTACTTGGTTAGAGCGCCTGTGCTGGGATGAGACTCGGATATGACTGCCTGACACATCAGCAGGAGAACCCACCTGTCATAGCTTAGCTGCTTAGTCACCATCACTCTTAAAGGTTTTGCATGTTATGTGTTGCATTTCAGCTCTGAACCCCAGCCTTTCTCTCCTAAATTAGAGCTTTTTAGTTGATGGATATTCTTCTCAGGCAGGTACTGTCATTAAGTAATTTTTTAGTCTTCAGTTCTTTGTAGTGGAGTCTTAAAATACTCATTTCAAAGACTCACAGGAAGACCTTTAAGTGTTTATTCTTCCTGATGCTCACTCATTTTTCAGTTCGAACTCTTTTAAAACAGTGGACTTGAGAGCTGGGTGAGGCATTCTGGGTGGGTGTCAGCACTAGTTTACCTTGCTATGCTCCTGTGCCCTTGTCGAAAACCCCAGTTGTCCTCTGCAACATTCAGGGAACTCCTGCTGAATTTTGTCTGATCAAGCAAAATAATTACTTCCCAGAATACAATCCTGCATGTGGCTGTGTTTCTTGTTCCCATTAATACATTAATGCGTTTGTCTGCATTAAACCTGCTTGGTTTGAATAATTCCATCTTATTCAGGATACCCTGGATCACTCAGTGACTCATATGCTTCATCTTTATTTTGTGATCTTGTTGACTTGATCTTCAGTTCTCTACATGACAGCAGTGATTTTCCATTTACTTTATTATGTGGGATTAACTAAATCCAGTCTCTGGAGAACCTGTTTAGAAATGCCTTTTTTTCTGGATAGTCTCCACTGGCAGTGGATTTTCAAGGTGTTTTTGTTTGGGGCTTTTTTGCTTTTTAGAAAGAAAGAAGCAGAACATTTATTGTATAATTCTACCTTTTTGCCAGTTTTGTCAAAAATCATAGTCTCTCTGCCTACTTGTGGGATTGTGTCATTGTAGGGTTTATTTTGTCCTGGATGGAAATAAAGGTCTATTATAAAGTACATTTTATTTCCTCTTTTAAAAGATGAAAACTGAATTCTGCCATCCATGGATTTTTCTTGATGTCTTTCTTTTCCCATTTTTCTGTGCTTCAGAGGTCTGGTGTGTCTATTATCTATTATCCACTTTCTATGTTCATTTATATATTTGCTGTCTTTATTGAAGCACAGATGCAGGACAGATTTTTCATCAATACAGTTCTCCTTGTGGTTTTTGGATTGTCTATTTAAAGCATCCTTTTAAAGAACTTTCAGGTTTCATTCTTTTTTCCATCAGTGTTTTTGCTCACACTTCTGTTGATGCCCTGACTCAGCTTTAGCAGCCCAGCTCTTTTACACCATCATATTCACTTTTTTCTGTGTCAAGGACTGGAATCATCCTCTGCTCACACTGAATGCCATGGGGCTGTCTGGGCAACAAGAGGCTGTTTGGGGCGATGGTTGTGGTCTCACCCCACCAAGCAGGCTCTGCATTAGACGTGTTTGGGACACCAAGCCACTCCAGTGGCCCTAGAGAAGCATCCTTATTCTGCCCCCGTTCAGCTCACTGGTGTATTACGAGTGTCTGGAGTAAGAGTTTTCACCCCAGCCAGATCCTGCTCCTGGCAGCGAGTTTAGCCTTTGGCTCAGATTAATTATTCCCTGCCCTAGTTTCATCGCCTCCCCTCTCATGGTCGGCAGTGGCTCCTCCCCTCCTGGCCTCCACATACTTCAAATATTTGCAGCTGGTTTGTTTTGTCCTGAGTCACTGCTTGACTGTGCAGAGCTGTGGGCCCGGGGCCGGGTTCAGCTCCACCGGAGGTTCCTGTGATTGTCCCCGGCGCTGATGGGCGGTGCGTCCCTCTCCAGGGTGCATCCGAGCCCGCGGGATGCTGCCAGGTGAGCCCTGAGGAGGAGCAGCTGGGGGCGATGCAGACCTTGGGGTGAGCCCTGCAGCCTGGTGCACATGCATCCCATTGGATCTGGTCTTTGTGGGCCACCTCTGCTCCCAGAGCCGGGCAGGGAAAACCTCTAATTGCATGGGTGCTCCCACGAGGAGGCTGGGTCATAACAACTCAAAGTTTTCATTAATTGGAAGAAAGTTGATGACAGTGGTATTTCTCAGACGAGCAGGATGAGCCGTGGGATTGTGACAGCAAATCACAGCCTCCCCGGGAAGGGCAGAAGTGGGAGTGTGCTCCATCTTCACACCTCATTGCCAGGGCTGGGTTACAAGCTGGGTCTGGACCTCTCATGGGTCAGCAGGGGTACTAGCAAAGCTCAAAAGCAGGTGCTCCTGGGAGGCTGTCTCAGACCATCAAACCAAGAAGAGACAGGAGAACAAAATCTGAGTCTCTGAAAATTGTGATTGAGAACATTGTTTATGGAAATGTATTTCTGAATGCCTATTTGGCAACTGTGTCATGGGTAAAGATGAATTTGTCACTGGATTGGAATTTGGTGGCTTCATGAGAAATAAGAGTCATATTCCTGCAGGCCGACAAAGCCCATTCAAGCTGTGGTGTATGTCT
Source organism: Dicrurus megarhynchus (assembly GCA_013399195.1). Lineage (NCBI taxonomy): Eukaryota > Metazoa > Chordata > Aves > Passeriformes > Dicruridae > Dicrurus > Dicrurus megarhynchus. Next base: position 64,809 of record VXAD01004457.1, on the reverse strand, counting down.
TAGCACCTTCAGAGTTGATAGGCATGATTAATCAAATTGAAAGGTAACATTTAAATAGAAAATCTGTGAAGTAAAATGGAGATCTGTTTAAAAAAATACTTACTGGATGACCAAAACCCACAGCTGTGAAATTGGTGGGTTTAGTTAACTGCTTAATAAGCCTCATTTAGGGAAAGCTGCTATTAGACATACAAGAATGTGACAAACAGGAAAAAATAAATTTATGTAAATTAACAGAGATAGTATGAAATACAAAAAGTGAGAGTTTTTAAATGCATCAGAAACAAACACTAATACATATTGGTCAGATATAAGACCCAAATATTAAAAATAAATTCTGTATTTGAATATTTTGAGCTGCAAGTGTTTGGAAAGAAGTAGGACAACTTTTGAGTTCATTGCTGTAGAAGGATGCTGGACTAGTCATAAACAACAAAAGTCCTAAGAGGCTTGACTGCAACGTAGCCTTGTTTTTGAAGGAATCTTGAAATTTCCAGAAAGAGCAAGAAGGCCGGAGGAGAATTCATTTGTATGAGTTTTCAAAATCATGCAAATACTAATACAGTGGAAGTGGGTAGAACTGGTGCCCAGCATTGTGCCAGGTCAACCAAGCTGAGCTGATGACTACTGTGGGCTTAAAATCTGTGCAAGGAAGGTTTTAATTTCTCTTCCATAGGCAGGGATTTGAGACTTGCCAAAGAAGGGTGTCATGGAGCTGGTAATCTCACAAGTGTGGGTTGAATCCTTGCCGCAGGGTACTTTCTGTAAGGGCCTAACCTAGATTTACTTGCCTGGGGTTTGCTTGGTGGAGCGTGGGGAGCTGCTCTGTTTGCCAGCAGCGCTGGGCATCCCCAGCTTTGTTTTGGGGAGCTGGAGCCAAACACATGGTGTGAGTGCAGTTTAGCTATGGCTAAGGCTGGAGCACAGCAGGGTTGTTTGGTGGTGCAGTAAACTCCCGAGGTGTCCTGTACAAAACTTAATGTGGTGGCATTTTGCCTGGGGCTAAATATAAAATCCTGTTCTTTGACCAAAGCAAATGTAATCTTTTCTATTCGTCTTCCCAAATGCTGCTGCATGGGTCATTTCTGGCCGTGATTTTGGCTTGTCTTCATTTTCAAGATTCTTCCCAGCCCACCCCATGCAGTAGTACCATCTCACCCGCCCACCCCCTCTGGGTTTCACACACCTGTTTGCATTGCAAATTTAACACCTTCCTGTTTCTTCCCGGTTGCCTTCCCACTTGAGTTTGCTCTCCTGCAAAACAAATGCCATGCCTTCTTTAAAATAACTCATTTGTTGTTACTTCATTAACTCTCTGAGCCACAAAAACCTGCTGACTGTATTATCTTGGTGTTTAATTGTCCCTCCTGTACATTTTTCTGCTCATATCCTGTTCAGGCTCCAAGTGCTGTGTCTAGGGATATCCCTGTGGGTGTTTGTGGAGGACCTTGCACAGCAGGGCCCAGTCTGCTGCTGAGACTTTGCAGATGCTGTGGAAATGCAAAGAGCAAAACCAGTTAAACCCAGCATCTACTCCCAGGCCTTCCTTGCAGATTCCTGCTGCATTAGAGTTGATAAAGTTCATCATCAGGGACTGCTGGAAGGCCAAGACAGGCTCTGATGGGGTTAGTCTTAAGGACAGTTGCCAGTAGGAATCAGTGAGGCCTTCTCTTCCCAATGATTGCCTGCTAAATGTAGTGCTGGCTGTGTCACTGAATCCTCCTCCATGGAGCTGGTCGATTTGCCTCTCCCCAAGCTAGATTTCAAGGCAGGGCAGCAGAGATGCCAGCTTAGAGAGACGAGTATCTTCCCTCCCACATCAAGGGCATCTGGGTGTTTCAGCTGGATTTCCCATTTGCCGGGCTGGCAGTGGGAATGATTTTGAAGTTGTTCTTTCTGCAGAGAGGCACAGTGGTTCATCCTCAGCCCACGTGGCTGTAAGAACTTGCTGTTTGGTGCTGATGCTCCTGGTTTCTGCTGTGGCCGCTCTGCAATGGGAAGGGCCAAAAGGGCTGGCGTGGTTTCAGATAATCATGGGCTGAGTCAGTGTCTCAGCTTGGGTGTCTTCTTTCTCGGGTTGTTTCAGTGTGAAGACCCCGGCCTGGGAGAGCAGAGGACAGGATGCTTAGGCTCAGGCAGCAATTTTCCCGTCCCATGTTTCATGCTGCCGTGCTGAGTACTGCCATCACCCCACAGGGCCCGGCTGGGGGCTGCCTGCAGTCTGCCCAGCACCTGGGCAGAAGCAGCTGGGAGCATGGGGGTGCCTTGGGGCCCTGCACAGTCGGTGCTGTGGTACCGGGATAAGTCCCAAGCCCTGCTGGGTGTCCCCGGGTTTAATCAGGGCTGAGCCTCTGTTGCCTGAGGCTGTCACCGGAGAGGTCAGGGAGGTGGAGATCTGGAAGTGCCTGTCCTGCAGAAACATTCCCAGAAATGTCTGAGCTGGGGCATGTCTGCAACTCTAAAAAGTTTCCGTTGGTGGAGGGCAGATGGGGCTCCGTAGCAGGCGGCGCATTTCTGGAATCAGCCATTGACATGAAATGGGTACCCGAGGCAGGCTGGGCACTGCAAGGGGCTCCGTGCTGCCCTGAAATGGGGGAGACCCGAGTGTTCCTGGCCTCAGAGGGGTGACCGGGTAGCGGTCGGGGAGGGGCGGTGGGAACACGGTGGCCGTGGTTTCGGTCCGAGGGCACAGCCTTTGAACGCAGGCAGGTGAGGCAGAGAGCGGCGGGGCCCAGGAATCCGTGGGGGGATCAACTGTCTCAATGGAAGCGGGAGGGGGCTGGGCCGGCCCGGGGCCGCAGGTGGGATGGAAAACCAGGACGAGAGGCGGCCGCGGGGGTCTGGACGAGGCCGAGGAGGGCGGCCCGCAGCCCCGGGCCCTGCGGGCGGGGCGTCCCTGCCCAGCCCCGCTGGCCGGGCTCCAGGTCCAGGCTTTGCCGGCGGCAGCAGCGTTGCGGTGCCCGGGGCCCTCCGCGGCCATTGAGATGGAAATGCCCCGCGGCTGGAGAATGGAGACCCAGTTCCCGGCCTGAGGGAGGGGCGGCCGCCATTGCCCGCCGGGGCAGGGGGGGCTTCCCTGCGTGTCTGCAGCCTCCCGGAGCCGCGGGGTGGGAGAGGACCCAGGCCCCGGCCGCTGTAGGGGCAGACCGTGTGGAGCAGGTTCGTTGCCCTGTGCCGGGGCTTTGCGGCGTTCCTGGTGCTGCGAGGGTGGGCTGTGGGAGCAGCCGGGTGTGCCTGCAGCCCTGGGGATGGCCGCTCTGGAAAGGCCCTTGGTCTCTCAGTAGTGCTGTTTCTCGGTCTCATAGGTTACATGTGTCGCAGTTTAGGTGCTACTTGTCTCCTGTCCTTGAATCCTTGCTGGAGCACGCTGATCTCGTTTATCTGTCTTGCAGAGATGACTCTCCTGTCCTCCCGGACACCATCCCTGGAGCCATCCTCGGCTGCCACTGAGAGTGCAGAGCAAAGGATGCTGGAGAAGAGGGCCAAAGTTATTGAGGAACTGCTTCAGACAGAGCGGGACTATATCAGAGACCTGGAGATGTGTGTGGAGAGGATCATGGTGCCCCTGCAGCAAGCACAGGTAGGAGCTGGGAAGGGAGGGGAAGCTGTGGTGCACCACTGGTGGATTGGGGTGAGGATACTGAGTCCATTTAGTTCTCTAAGGCAACCACGCAGCACGGGAACCCATAGAGGAAATTTAAGCTATTCTGAGGGGAGGAGGGTGGTTCCCACAGCTCCGTGCACTTGTTGCAATAGCCCATCTGCTTTGAGATCCTGCTGAACTCTCATCCTTGCTGGGAGCAAGAGACCTGGCAGCAAGTACCACAGATTGATTTTCTGGGCCAGGAAAAGTTTTTCTTCATTTGGTTTATAAGTTAAATTCATTGACAGGAGAAATAAGATGTGGAGTCTTGGCATGGGGACAGATTTAGTGGGAGGAGAAAGAGAAAACCAGGTGAGCAGAGGCAGGGGTGGAATTGCCGGGAAAGAGAAGGACGCTGTGGTAGGACACATAAGGAGTGAGAGTTTCAGTGCACTGGGGGACAAGGGAATGTGTACAGCAGTCGCTGCGATGAGAGGAGGGTGCACCAGGTGCCTGCTGTGAAGCTGAGGACTGATGGGTTGCAGGAGGGCAATGGGGGGGACTGTTTGGTCTGACTGGGACATGTTCCCCATCCAGGACATCTCTTTTCCCATTCACTAGATGCAGAACATAGACTTTGAGGGCCTTTTTGGAAACATCCACATGGTAATTAACTTCTCCAAGCAGCTGCTGTCCACCTTGGAGGCTTCAGATGCTATTGGTATGAATTCTCTTGTTACCTTTTCTCAGAAGGCTGGGATGAGTGTTGCTGGTGGCAGGACATAATGGTTTAAATGGTGGGAGAAGATCAGTGGGATTGGGCTTTCTCCCTGCTGGTCCCCATTGCCACTCATCAGTCCAACAGTGAAGCCAAGGAGATCTGTGTTGCCCCAGGGGTCACCATGCTGAGACACAGTGCCTGTGGCCATCCGTGGCCCCTTGCCCCAAAGTGCTGCCAGCTTGAGCGATTCAGGCCTTGGGCTGCCTGTGCCTTTGCTCTGTGGCCCTGGTGACCAATGTCTCCCCTACTCCCCCAGGGAGAACTGGATTGATTGAGCTCCCCATGCTGGTGGGTGATGAGGAGGGGTCCTGCATGCTGTAGTAGCACTGCCTTCTTGAGCTGTGTGAGTGGAGCGGGGACACTGGATGTCTTATCATGAGACACACCAGTGTTTTTGGAGGCAGCTGGGGACCAGGAGACACTGAAGTCCTGCTTTGCTCCTGTCTGCAGGGCCAGTGTTCCTGACACAGCGTGCAGAGCTGGAGAGTGTCTACAGGGTGTATTGCCAGAACCATGATGAGGCCATTGCACTGCTGGAAACCTATGAGAAGGATGAGAAGATGCAGAAACTACTTCTGGACCTGCTGGATAGCCTCAGGTTTGAGCATCTGGCTGTGGTAGCCACCAGGCTGGGATAGGGGGATCAGTTTCCATCATCCCTGCCCCTCTGTCAGCAGTGTTTGGACAGTTCAGGTGGTGACTGGAGAGGGTCTGACGGTGGCACTGCATAGTTCACCAGGCTCTGAGTTCAAATGGCCCCCTGCCCCAATGCACAAGTGCTGGGAAACCTATAGACCCCCTTAAAATCTGCAGAGCAGCCACCAATGTATAGAGAAGGTGGCATGTCCTGGACTGAGGGCTCCTGTTCCCCAAACCCTGACCCACCATGGCTGGTGAGGAAGGAGCTGCTTTGCCTGGCTCAGCGAGTGCCAGAGCTCCAGCTTGTGGAGGTAAATGCCCCAGGAGCCGGCAGTGCCGACGGCTGCTACGGGAGGACAGGGCTGCCCACTGCCCTGGCAGCCTCACTGGCAGGGCACAGACACTGGCTGTGGGATTGCACACCCCATTAACCCTTGCTTTTCTTTGCTTTTTGGCACTCTGTGGGCCGGCAGGAGCCTGTACAGTGAGTGGTAAGTGCATCCTTCCTCTTAGTCCCTGCTTGTCTGTCCGTGTTGGTCTGGCAATTCCCTTGTAACTAACCTCCTGGCCACAGGCTGGGTGCATGCTGGGGGGCCCTAACAGTGCTTTGTGGAGGCACAACTGGGAGGAGAGTGGTGTCTGTGACATGATTGCAGCAGAGGCAGTGGGTGGGCTGCACAGGTAGGCAGCACAAGTGATGAGGTGAGGGGAGATCTTGGGCAGGAAACAGGATTTGGGAGCCCTCAGCCCCGAGGAGCCAGGAAAGCCCTGCAGTGACTGCAGTCCTGCAGTCAGTCTGTCCTGCTCTGGGGGGACAGATCTGGGCAGTTGGGTGGTAGAACAGCATCTGAAACAAGTGGCTCTCTGGCAAGTGTGAGGCTGTGCCTATGTGGGATTTCATGGTGGGTCTGGTAGTGGAGAGGATCCTGGCTGGGAAGGATCACCTGGTGCAAGTGAGGACCAGAAAGCTGGGGTTGATCTGAGAGCACCAGGAGTTCAGGAGTGCAATGAGTTTGGACATAAGGGTAGCATGACTTACGGAGTACAGTGGATTTAGAGGCATTGGAGTTCTGGGTCTGGTTGGCTCTGGTTTGAGGGGGCAGAGTTTGTGTGGCAGAGCTGGACTGACACCTGATACACCTCCTTTGTCCTGACTTCCCAGGGGTTGCACAAACTACATTAACCTGGGCTCCTTCCTCATCAAGCCCGTGCAGAGGGTGATGCGGTACCCGCTGCTGCTGATGGAGCTGCTGAGTGCCACCCCCGAGGCTCACCCTGATAAGGCACCACTCACAGCTGCCGTCCTCGCAGTCAAAGAAATCAACGTCAACATCAACGAGTACAAGCGCCGGAAGGACCTGGGTAAGGAGCTGGGCAGTGCTGGGCAGAGAGAGACAGGAGTGGGTGTGCTGAGGTTGGTGTCTGCTGGCCACTGAGCCTTAGCTGGCAGGCACAGTCACGGAGGAAATCTCACTGCTCAGGGGAGTTTGGCCCCATCACCTTTGTAACTGCCCTTCAAGCAGCTGCTAGTCGTGAGCAGATCCCCCTCTGCCTCCTCATGTCCAGCCTGCCAGGCTCCCCCAGCTCTTCTTGTGGGTTAGGAGCTGTGATTCTCCCACATCTCTCATGGTCTTCAGGCACCAAAACTAGACACAGTACCCAAGTGTAGCCTCCCTGGGACTGAACAGAGGGAGAAAATTACTCCTTTTGGTACCTGCTGGCCACCCTCCCTGTTTTCCCATGGAAGCCCCTGGTTCATGCAGATCTTACACTTTAGTCCTGCCTCATGGCCCCACTGAAGCTGAGGTGACAGAGGCTGCCTGTAATGATTGCTTGTATTTGCTGAAGAAGCAATATAGACACCTTCTGTATGTCCAGTGATTATTGTACACCATCTCCTAGGTCATCTTATGCTGGCACTATGTATAATACTCTGGAAGAACTTGAATGGTTTGTCTGCAAACTGTAGGGCATCTCAAGAACCAAATAGGTGGCACAGTGCTGGATGGGATGGGAGGTTATGATACAATATTTTACAAGGGTATGTAGTGATAGGACTGGATAAACTGAGAGAAAGTAGATTTAGATTAGATGTAAGGAAAAAAATCTTTACACTGAGGGTGGTGAGGCACTGGATCAGGCTGCCTGCAGAAGTTGTGGATGAAAGTGTTTAAGGCAAGGTTGGATGGGGCTTTGAGCAACTTGGTCTAATAGATGTCCCTGTGCATGGCAGAGGGATTAGAACTAGATGATTTTTTGGTCACTTCCAACTCAAGCCATTCTATAATGGTATGTGGGGTTCTTGGGACTACAGAGGCTTGGGGAAGAGGAGAACTAACAAGGTGACTATTAATGAGGCAGTGTAAGACACGGGTGTTTGTGCTTACAAGGGTTTTGATTTCTGTATCAATCTCTTTAGTGCTAAAGTACAGAAAAGGGGATGAGGATAGCCTCATGGAGAAGATCTCCAAGCTCAACTTCCACTCTATCATCAAGAAATCCAACCGTGTGAGCAGCCACCTCAAGCATCTCACAGGCTTTGCACCCCAGGTACTGTGCATCAGGTGCACTTACACCCTGCAGTGCTTCTCCAGAGGTACCTGTCTTCCCCCCACAACCCTTCCCCCTGTGCAGCTCTGACCCAGGCCAGCGAGGCAGAGTGAGCTTAGGGTCTGAACCACCCATCTCTGCTGTCCAGCGTGTGGACAGGAGGGCCCCACATCTTGCACTCTGGGAGGTGCTGAGTCCTGCATCGCCTCCCTTGAAACACTTTCTCTCACAGCTAAAGGATGAAGCCTTTGAAGAGACAGAGAAAAACTTCCGGATGCAGGAGCGTCTGATCAAGTCCTTCATCCGGGACCTTTCCCTCTACCTGCAGCATGTCCGGGTGAGTCAGTCTGGGTGTGATGCCCGTGGGGCTCACCATGCACTGCCCCTCCTGTCTGCATGGTGTGTCCCTGCAGTGCCTCTGGCCACGGCTCCTGCCTCAGCCCTGCAGAGTGGTCTGGGCAGCAAGCATGGCTCAGCTGACTGTATCTCCCTGCTGCAGGAATCAGCTTGTATGAAGGCACTGGCAGCAGGGAGCATGTGGGACCTGTGCACAGAGAAGGGAAGTGGGGACTTGGACCAGTTCCAGAAAGTGAATCGTCTCATCAGCGACCAGCTCTTCTCCAGCTTTGTGAGTGAGGCTGTGCTCTCGTGTGCTGGGGCTGCCCCTTTGGGGCCCATCCTGGGGGTCTGCTGCAGATGGGCAGGGCCTGGGAGGCTGCAGGGAGGGTAACCTGGGAGAGCTGTGAGCATTCCTGCTTAGCTCTGCCCTCCTGAGAGCTTTGATGCCTGGGAGTTATGAATGTAATGTGCCCGTTAGATACACATTTTTTCAGCCCTACCTGAAATGCTACAGCTCTTTATGTGAGTGGTTCAGGTATTCCCACAGAGTTACCCATGCTGGCACGGTTATGTAAGATTATAGAATAATTGCTGTTGGAAGGCACCTCTGGAGCTCCAGTGGGTGCCATTGGGAGACAGTGACTATACTGTCCTGGGGAGGTTGTGTGTGTTGCAGCTGCTGTGGGCTGCTGGCGTTCACACTGGGAGAGAGCACCTTGTCTCACCTTCTTGCTGCACCTCTGCCCCCCAGAAAGAGCGGACGGAGCGGCTGGTGAGCTCGCCCCTGAGCCAGCTGCTGAGCATGTTTGCGGGGCCCCACAAGCTGGTGCAGAAACGCTTTGACAAGCTCCTGGACTTCCACAACTGCACCGAGCGAGCGGAGAAGCTGAAGGACAAGCGAACGCTGGAGGAACTGCAGTCAGCCCGCAACAACTACGAGGCCCTCAATGCGCAGCTGCTGGACGAGCTGCCCAAGTTCCTGCGCTTCGCCAAGGAGCTGTTTGCCAGCTGCGTGCGGGGCTATGCCGAGGCACACTGCGACTTCGTGCGCCTGGCCCTGGAGGAGCTCAGGCCCCTGCTGTCGGTGGGTTCCCGCAGTGCAGGCAGCGCCCTGGGCTCAGAGCAGCACTGATCCCTGCAGGGTTTATCCCTGAGCATCACTGGGACCTGTCCCATCGTGGGGGAAGTTGCTACTGCAGTTTCAGGCCACAAGTGACTTGTGGAGGGCTCCTGTGGGATGCTCGGGGCAGGCATTGCAGGGTTATGATGCAATTGTGTGTAGAAGGCTCTTGGAGCAGTGGCAGGAGAGCATTCGCCTGGGAGAATCTCAGGTCATGAGTTTGAGGACCACTTAGAGCTGAGTCCAGGCAGGACTGCAGACCCGGATCTTATGCAAGTCACAGGCAGGACTCAGACCCCTGCCGTGGTCTACTCTGTAGCTCTTGGCCACTTCTCCCAGCAGCTCTCACCTAACCAGGATCCCTGACTTTGCTCTGGTTCCAGTTGCTGAAGGTGTCTGGCAGGGAGGGGAACCTGATTGCCGTCTTCCAGGATGAGCACAGTCGAGTCCTCCAGCAGCTCCAGGCCTTCACCTTCTTCCCAGAGTCCCAGGCGGCTCCCAAGAAGACTTTTGAAAGGAAGAGCATGGAACGGCAGTCTGCCCGGCGGCAGCCCCTTGTCGGCCTGGTGAGTGCCCTCTGCCCGGTGTCAGGGCTTGCAGAGCCCAGGACAGCCACTCACACCTGCCTTGTTCCTCTGCAGCCGACCCACCTCTTGCAGTCAGACGACGTCCGAGCCGCCCTCCTGGCCCGCTATCCCCCAGAGAGCCTCTTCCAGGCTGACCGCAATTTCAATGCTGCCCAAGACCTGGATGTCTCCCTGTTGGAAGGAGACATTGTGGGCGTCATCAAGAAGAAGGACCCCATGGGCAGCCAGAATCGCTGGCTCATAGACAATGGAGGTAGGTGGCTGTTCCCTGCCCTTGCTGTGAGTCTCCTCCTCTGGTCTCCCTGTGTCCCAATCTGAGCTCCCTTCCTTTCCCTCTCTGCAGTGACAAAAGGCTTTGTGTACAGCTCCTTTCTGAAGCCCTACAACCCCCGCCGCAGCCAGTCGGACGTCTCCGTGGGTAGCCACTCTTCCAACGAGTCAGAGCACAACAGCTCCTCTCCCCAAAGCAATGCCACCCTGACCTTCAGCCCCAGTGGGGCGGCCGTCACCTTCACTCAGAAACCCCTGCAGGACTCTGCCTCACCAGCAGATGTGTACCAGTCCCCACAGACCCCACTGGAGGTAGACTCGCCCTCCCTGCCCCAGCTTGGCTCTGGTGACAGGACAGCCCCGCTGGCTGGGACAGTGACATCTCAGCGCCGCTACAGCCGCCCTGAGCCGGGCTGCAGCCCCAGCGCTCGCAACGGGCACCCCACCAAAGCACATCTCAGGCCCACGCCCTCGGTGGAGGACAGAGACTCTGGGCTGGAGAACAGCGAGTCAGAGGGCAACCAGGTGAGTCTTCAGCCACTCTCATGGGGCTGGGGATGCCAAGGGCTAACCGCTTTGTTTGACTGGGGACTGAGTCATCCTCCTCCCTGGCAGTGACAGGGAAGATGTAGGAAGTGGAGTATGAGAGAGAGAACGAGGCTGCAAATGGGGGTGGGCAGAGGCCAGGATGGGACCAGGGCTGCCATTGTTTGGGGAGGACAAAAGCCCACACATCCTATGCAGCATCAGAGTAAGGTTGTGTGGTGTGACCATCCAGCTGATGCTCTCCCCTTGTCTGGCAGGTTTACTATGCTCTCTACACCTTCAAAGGCCGAAACACCAACGAGCTGAGCGTGTCAGCTAACCAGAGACTCAGGATCCTGCAGTTTGAGGACATCACAGGCAATCAGGAGTGGTGGCTGGCTGAGGCCCATGGGAAGCAGGGCTATGTGCCCTCAAGTTATATCCGGAAGACAGAGTACACGTGAGGCAGCGGACAGAGCCTGCACCCCACGCCTTGTTCCTGCTGGGACTGCTAGGGGCCTGGGGGAGGCTGGCCAGCCCTGCAGCCCCCGCTGCTCACCCTGAGGCTGTGCCTCTTACAGCTGTGCAGTGCTCCTGGGCCCCAAGACACTGGCTGCCATCACCCCTTCGGGGGAGGGAAGAAGGGTGGGCTGGCTGGGTAGGCAGGAGCAGGCAGCTTCTATGAGGGCAGGGGTGAGCTCACCCCTGAGGTGTGTTTGACCTCCTGTGTCCAGCCAGGAGCAGGGGAACAAAGCTTGGGGCTGGGGCCTGCCCAGGAGCGTAAGGCTTGACTAAGGCTGAGGAGCTGCTGTGGATTTAAATTGTGGAAAGCTATTGCCAAGTTTTTGGAGATTGTCTTTAGTCAAGTAGTGTTAAAAGCAGCTCAGACCTTGTGAATGTGCTCCCTGTGCAGCAGGAGCCTGGTCTCACCTGTCTCTGCAGGGCTCAGGGTGGGACATTTACACACTGCCTGGGGAAGCAGCTCTGAGGGTTGCTGGGAGTAGTTGAGCTCCAGGCCTGGGTTGGGTATGGCCTCTGAAACCCTCACAACAAAGCCCCCCACAGGTGCCATCTCCCTGTGCTTGGCCTTTCCAAGGTCTGCTGCTGCTAGCAGCCATCAGGTTTCTCATGTTTCAGGTGAGCCAGAAGCCCAGAATACCATACCCCTGTCAGCAAGGCAAGGTATTGGCTGTGCCCAGGACCCATCTTTGCACTGACATGCCCACCTGGCTGCTCTGGGCTGGGGCAGGGCAGCAGGCAAAGCACAAGCTGTCCTTCAGCCTGTTTTATGGGGTGTCTGACCAGAATTGCCTTACCTGTGCTTTCCTGCACAGCATTGGAGAGGGTGCTGACATTCTGGAATGGCAGAACCATCCCTGTGAAGGGTGTGGTGCCTTTTGCTGGGTTGGTGTGTGATACTGCTGCTGCCATGTCCTGAAGGGAAGAAGTTCCCTTCATGGAGCAACGTTTCTATCCCCTGTACTGCTGCTCTGTAAATAAAGATTGACCCTTGTGTATAGAAGGTGCCTTTGCAAGTATTGGGAGGGCTGGGAGGAGCGTCTGGCAAGTGTGGGGAGCAAAGACCACAGACTGCACGCAGACCCTACAGGGCCAGGAAAAACATTTCCCTTCCGGTGGGGTCCAGCATTCTGCTGCCTTGGTGTTTGTGCCAGCTGCAGCTCAGGCATGAGGAAGCCCTCAGAGGAACCCTCTGTATTAAGATGAAGTGGTTGCACTGCCCTCTTCCCCCAGCTGTGTGTTTCACGACTCAGCTGGGGCTGCAGGGGTGAGTGTTTGCCCTGCTATAAGTAGGCACCTGCTCCCTGCATGCCAACAGCCGAGGTCAGGCCCAAGAATAGAGTCAAGGGTTTGTCAACAATAACCACCACACTTTGTGAGTGGCTGTAGTACAAATGTGTGCCGGCTGCTCTCCAGCTTGTCTCCACCACAATCAGGTATGCAGTCTGGAGCACACCCCAAAATCTGCCCCACAAGTGGTTGTCATAGCCTCAGGGATGGCTCATTTATTTGCACTACCGTTAAAGGGAGCAGTAGCCACAGGGAAGGCAGGCAAGCAGCCCTGGTTTTGCCACAGAGTAGTGTTCTTGGCTGAGTAGAGCTGTGCCACTCAATTTGGACTGCCCAGCCCTGTGTAACCTCTGTTGGCAGCTCTCCCCACCCAAGTACTAGCCAGTCTTAAAGCTAAACCGAGGCTTACTTAACGTGCCTTCTTGACATCAGCCTTTTAGTTAGAAGACTACAGAGTTACAACAAGTAAATAAATTACAACATTCATTCTTAGATTATGTAAATTTCATTCCATAGTGCAAAAGCATCTCTAAGGTAGGTTCACCTGGCATGGTGAAATACAAAAACTAAGACCACCCCCAATGGAGGTCATGATCTCCCTGCCTGGCAGATAGCTTTTCCCCTCTATCCTGGAATAAATTATGCAGCTCCAGACCCTTGTGTGCACAACAGGCAGGATGTGGTAGCAAGGTTAAAAGCTCACTCGAGTCCAGATGCTCTGTCTCTGGACGACCAGAGAAGCCACCCTCTCTGCTTCCCCGCTGCAGAGAGGCAAATTCCTGGGCAGCTTGGCTGTGGGAAACACCGGCGCCCGCTGGGCGAGTGGCATAGGAGGAGCTGCCCCAATCCCCCGGCCCCTGCAGCGCTCCGCCTACAGGGCGGTGGTTTCTGCAGTCGCGATGCCGGCGTCCTTCGCCATCGCGGAGAAGATGCCCTGCTTCATGAGCAGCTCCTCGGGGCTGTCGAATTCCACAATCCGCCCAGCCTGCAGCACCATCACCCTGGCAGGAGGAAATAAGAAGGCCTGAACTGCCAGGATCCGAGTGGATAGCACTGCTATACCAGCGCTGCAGCCCCACCAACCCTCACCCCTCCTAATCCACTTTATGTGGTTCTCCTCTCAGCAGCAGTGAGGGCACAGCCCTCCTCCCTGTGCTGGCAGGGTCACACACATGAGGTCTCAACAGCAAATGCCTCTATGGTCTGCTGCTGTAAAGAAGGATCCCAAAAAATGTTTCTCCCACAAAGGCATAACTATTGCATGGGCATCGTTCCTGTGCTTCTGTTCTCTTCACCACTGTATATTACTGCCTGAGGCACTGCATCCACCCCTGCCCCTCTGGCTGCATTCTTGCTTCCGCTGCCGTCCACCTCTTGCCCCATCCTAGGAGTCCAGATCCCCCTTCCCTTTGCCCCACAGTACTGTCCCACGGTACCTGTTGCTGTCCATGATGGTGTGGAGGCGGTGGGCGATAGTAAGGACAGTGCAGTCAGCAAACTCTCTCCGGATTGTTGTCTGGATTAAATGATCAGTTTCCAGATCTACGGCTGCTGTTGCTTCATCCAGGATGAGGATCTTGGCTTTGCGGAGAAGGGCCCGAGCCAGGCACACCAGCTGCCTCTGCCCAACACTGGGATGAGATGAAGAGCATGAGTTACTAGATGGACACTAGCAGAGCTTCTGCAAGCCTACTGCCTCTCACTGCTCTGACCCCAACACTGTCCCTGGCCTTTCCTCGCTGACCATCTGCCACCCTGAGCCCCACATCCCTCACCATCTTGCTTTCTGGGCCACCACAGAAGGGTTGGCTCACACTGGCTTCCTAAGAGCCCTGACTCCTTGGCCGTTTTCTTCCATCTTTGCTTCCCAGAAGCTTCTGTGCATCATCCCTGGACAGCCACTTCACTGGAGGCTGCTGTTCCAGGCTGGACCCTGGGACCAAGAGAAGGGAGGGGAGTTGGGCCTGCATCTGCTCCTCTGCTCACCTCAGGTTCTCCCCTCCCTCGCTCACAAGATGCAGCAGCCCCTCGGGAAGGCCTTGCACATATGTCTTCAGGTGAGCCAGCTCCAGGGCCTTCCAGACCTCCTCGTCTGAGTACTGGTCAAAGGGGTCCAGGTTCATCCGCAAGGTTCCAGTAAAGAGCACAGGGTCCTGCCAGGGACAGCACCGTGTTCAGCCCCACCACAGCCATTCAGCAGGGGCAATGGCTCCAGGCCTCCAAGTGTGGCCACATCCTGCCCACACCACTGCCTGCAGCTGGCAGGGGATGTGGTGACAGCCTGCTGCTCACAGGCCTTTGGCGTGCCCACAGCACCCAGGGATGCACTGAGGCCATACACTGCCTGTGGGGAGCCATGCAGCAGCGGGATGTGGAAAGGTGGGAACCAGCTCACCTGGGGGATGATGGTGAGGTTCTTGCGCAGGTCGTGGAGGCCAATCGTTGCTATGTCCACTTCATCGATGAGGATCTTCCCTCCAGCCGCCTCCAGCACCCGGAACAGGCAGTTGGTGAGGGAGGATTTTCCAGCCCCGGTCCGGCCCACAACCCCAACCTGTGGAAGCAGCTTTTTAGACCAGCTGACAGGGCTGTAGAAAACAGGGCAGATGCTCTCCATCTTGGTCTGGTGGGCCTTCCTGCCCTGACCATCACCCAGATTGTCTGCTTTGGTTCCTTTCCTGCAGCTCGAGTCCCCAGTAGCCACATCCCATCACCATCCCACCCCAGTGCACGGACTGAAGCCGAGAAGAAGAAACAGCTTTAACAGAATCTCTGTAAAGAGTGTAGTGAGGACAGGCACCTTCTCCATGCTCTCAATATTACAGGAGATCCCCTGAAGAACCAGGTCAAGTTCAGGTCGGTAGCGAACTTGGTAGTCAACGAACTGGATTTCGCCTTTGCTGGGCCAGCCACGCGGTGGACGCTCTTTTGTCACCCATGGAGCCTGGGGGAGGGCACAGGAGCGTTAGGGGGTTCACTCTGCGATGCTGACTAGCACCAAGCTGTGCAGCTGGTGGTTGCCTGGACCCTGGTTTCCTCACCTCATTTTTCACCTTCATGTACTCATGGACCCGCTCCACAGCCACGATGTTGGTCTCCAGCTCCGAAGATGTCCGCACCAGCCAGTTCAGTGTCTGGGTCACCTGAACGGCAGAATCAGAGGATGCAGAGCTCAGTGGCACCCAGGAACAACCACCTCCCACCTCAGCCCAGGACTGAGACTCAGGGACTCATCCTGGGCACGAGCATCCGTGGCCTGGTTTCTAATGCTCCACTGCCAAGACACAGCCCACCTCTCTCCAGCCCTTCAGAAACTTTGTTGCACCATCTCTGATCCACAGCAGGGCCATATTCCTCCTCATGGCAGCAAGTATCCCACTCACACTGGGATGGGTACATACTTCCCTGGCTCTATAGCCACTCCCCAGGTGATGGGACACCGCAGATAATCCCATTTCCATGGATAACAGCTGGTGTCAGGGCAGCATCCTGCCGCCAGCCCAGAGCTCCCAGAGACAACCCTGTCCCAGAATGAGAAAATGCTTTCATTCACTCACATTGAGAGCGGAGGAGACAGAAAGACCCACGATGCCGCCCTCCAAAGTGCCCTTTGCAATCACTGCTAGAAGTGCAGAGAAGAACACCACCAGGCTCCCCACGAACTCCAGACGGATGGCCAGCCACCTGCACCAGGAGAGGACAGCTGAAGGGCCGTGAGAGAGGCAGGGAGGCATCTGCCTGTGCCCAACACAAAGCCCAGCAGTAACGGCAGCACTGCAGCAGCATCCCCACAGCCAGCCACGAGCCCGGTGCTGTACACACGGCACAGGTTGGTGCATGTACACAGCAGGTCGTTTGTGGCCAATTCTGCAAGCAGGTTCATTTATGTCAGTCTGTGTCTCACACAATCTCCTGTGCTGGTAATGCCATGTATCAGAAGAGTCCCAACCATACAACCTTCACACACCCGAATCATTTACCAGTAAGATTCAAAACCAGAAAGTGCCCACATTGCACTCCCACAGGGCCTGGAGGATCACCCTCTTCACAGAACTCACCAAGAGCATCTCAACCCTTGACTGTATAACTCACCCTGCCCGCCCTCTGGACACTTTGTAAGGGGGCATAAAAAAATCACCCTAAAATGTCCCATTGACACAGATGGTGCCCCTATCCTAAACTTCCCTAGTACCTACACAGACCCTCAATGCTGAGATCAAGAGGGAGAACTGCAGCATCTCAGGGACCTCCCTCAGGACTCAGAAGCCCCCAGGCAGAGGTGCTGCAGGCTGTGCTGTGGCATAAGGGGTAAAACTCACCTATTTGATATTATCCAGGAATAAACACTTTTCTGATTTATGTCCATGGTGGTCTCATTTTGCTTCAGGAACCGTTCTTGGTGTCCATAGGCCCGGATCACGGATAGGCCTGACACTGTCTCACCGAAGTGAGAGTAGATGGGAGACCTGGTGACGGAGTCCAGACGCCTTAGCTGGCGTGATGTGGAGACATAGAAGCGCTGAAACGAGGGACACAGCTTGGTTACCAACACAAAGCCCAGCAGCCACAAAGATACTGCTCTCAGCAGGGCAGAAGCTTCACTCAAGGCCCAGTTACTCACCAGCACAAAATAGTAGAAGACACTCAGGGGAACGATAACGACAGCAAAGAACGGAGTGGCCAGGCAGATCGCGATCAGTGTGCTAATGATGGCCATGAAACACGAGAGCCAGCTGCGGAAGGACATGGGAATGGTCTCATCCACCGTGAAGATGTCCTGGAGCATATAAAAAAGTACAGAGAAGCAGTCAGCGACCCCAGAGAGAAGTAGAAGCCCAAAGGCCCCATACATACAGGGTTCCTACACACTCATATGGTAACACAGTGCCAGACACTTGTAAAAATATTGGATGACCCTGGATCAGTGTTATGGTCACAGCATCATTTAGGGCCACAGTTCTTAGCTTGGGAACAGCTGAGTTAACAGAGAAACTTCCTGTAGTATTCCCCTGTTACACAGACCAGCTTTAAGAACTGCATCTTCATCAGGACCTGGGATGCAGGAGCAGTAATTGAAGCAGACAGGGACAGAGCAAACTCCAGGTCCATGCAGGTGCACGCAGGTCTCCAGCTGGTCCATCCATCTCCTAGCTGGGCACCACATACTCTCACAACTGAGAGTAAACCCAGGAGGCCCATAGGCTTTATTTCAAGAGAAATTTTTATTCCCAAAAATCAAGAGACAGCCTCAAAGGAAGAAGGGGAGTAGCAGCACACTTGAAATTTCCTGTTTGTATTTTCTCTCCTTTCTCATTTTCTCCTTGTTTTTTGACCTTCACTTACATGGAAAAGACTGTAGATTTTGCGGGAAGTCCATAACCAGAAGGACTTCTCATTGTGGGACATGAGCTCTAGGCTCATACCTCTTTTAGTAATCTACTATGGACCCTCTTCTGTTTCTCCACATCCTTCTTGCCCAGGTGACCCCAAATAGGACAGTATCCAGGTGTGATCTCTTTGTCACTGGGCAGAGGAGGTAACAACTTCCTGTGATTTACCACACTGTCTTTCTAGTATAGCCCAGGATATGGTTTGCCTCATAGTCAGCCTTGCATCCACCATGCCCTCCTGGTCCCTTCCTGGCCCTTACCTGGGCTCAGCTGTGCAGTGCTCAACAGGAGCAGGGTTATGCCAGTACCCAGTGCTCTCCAGACCTGCTGGAACGAACACCTTCTGCACGCTGGGGGTGTTCTCTTACCTTGGCAAACCTGTTGACGATGCGGCCGGTCGGGGTGGTGTCGAAGAAGCTCATGGGCACGCGCAGGATGTTGCTGAGCAGCTGCTGGTGCATGGTGCGGGAGGCTCGCATGGCGCCCTGGGCAGACAGCATGGTTGCGAAGAGCAGGAAGAGAGCTGCAAGGAGAGCACGGAGCTGTCACCAGCTCATGTGTGACACTGGCCCCTGGCACCCTTTGGCTGGACGGACACACCAAGCAGCACCAAGCTGGCAGCTCTGCAGCGAGCCACTGGGATAATCCCGCATCCCACCTTCTTGGGAGGCCACAGTAACTGCGTCCCAGCACAGGGGAGGAACACTAACCCTACTGGAAAGCCTTGGGCCCTAGCGCTATGTCCAATCTGATTAAGGAAAATGATCTTAAAGCTAAGGAGGCAACACAGACTTGGGGCAATTTATGCTGCTTTCAGACTGGTGTGTGTCCACAATTCAGCCAGGAGCTGGAAGGCAGGCAGCAGGCAAATGAACACAGTGCTGGGTCCCCTGCTCCTTGCTGCACTGCTGGCTGCAGACCTTGCAAGTCATATCCCTCCTGGACCACACAAGATGAGGTGAGTGGGAACCGCTGTCCTCCCACTCTCACCTTGTGACACCCCCAGTGCCCCAAAGACACCGATCCGCAGGTCCCGCTGCTGCGTGGGGTAGGTCTGGTTCAGGTAGCGCTGCGCATCGTCAGTCCAGGCACTGAGCCACAGGTTGGTCCCCACGTAGGCGACGTATTGTCCAACGTAGCCCATGACAATCCAGAAGGAAAAGCACAAGCCGACAGCACGCAGGTACCGCAGGTACATGGAGAACTTCACCTGTGGGCAAGTGAGCCCATCAGGCTGCAGGCAATGACACCCAGCACAGCCCTGGGACTCCACCTTGCTGCCCACAGTGATCCCCTCCACCACCCTGCCCAGCAGTCCCAGGCAGCTCTGTCTCCTTCGTGTCTCTTGGCTGTGGTGGGGCCACAGCCAGCCCACACCAGCTTCTCTGAGCCACAGGCAGGGTCTGGCAGCACTTAGCCAGGGCAGCACAGTGCTTCATCCCTCCATCCTCCTCACCCTGCCAGTTTCCACAGCTTCTTTCTCGATCAGTTGCTGTCCCCTCAGCTTCTTTGGGGGCTCCTCCTGGGCCTTCTTCTGGGAACTGGTGCTCTTTCTACTAAGGCTGCAGGGAGGTGATGAGTACCATTAGTCACAGGGTGTTGGATCAGTCCTAATCTCCTGGGGGTCCATCCCTATGCTGCACTGGGTATCCAGTGGTGGAGTCCTCTGGAAAATAATGTCCTAATTGGGACAGCTTTGAGCGAGCCTTGTGGAAGCACTAGGCATGTACAGCCATAAAATTATAGCCTCATTCCCAAAAGCAGAACTAGCCAGCAGCATGAGTTTCAGGGAAGACCGCAGAGTAAGGCTGTGGCACACTGCTGTGAGTAAAGGCAAAATCAGGTGCTCCTGACCCAGAGCAGCTTGTGGCAGGAGCAGGCAAGGAGGCTCCCAGCAGGAACTCCCCGGGAAGCCCCCAGATCCCTGTCTCCGAGGGAGCAGTGCACGTGGCAGGGGAAAGAGCTGAGAGCTCAGGTCATGTCCCACCTGCGACTCAATTTTCTCCGATGGATGCTGGCCTCTCGCTTCAGGGTCATGGTCACCACATCACCAGAGCTCTCCTCCATGCAAGGATCGACATCTTCATCAGCCTCCTCTTCATCCCCAGCTAAAGCAACAGCTACAAGCACAGGGATGGGGGAAGGTAGGGTCAGGCACTGAAGAAAGAACAGATCCCATACACCACACCGCTGCTGTGCTCAGCTCCACGCCCCACCCTAGGCCTAGGCCGTGTCCTACCACCACATATCACACCTTCTCCAACCTTGCTGCAAGACCAGCACAGCAGGAGAAGGAAGAAATACATTGTGCAGGAGGGAGAACTGACAGGGGACATAGGGCTAAAGGCCTGCATGGAGGCAATCCCTGCTGCTGACTTATCCCAGCACCACTGGCCAGACCTCAAGCAAAGATTTGTGCTAGTTTAGTAGGTGCAAGATCTGGTAGGTCACATCACTCCAGCTCAGAAACATCTCTTGGAGCAGGTGGAGATGGGCCCTGTGCAGACATACTGGGAATAGCCAGGCTGCAGCTGGACAACTCAGCTGAGCCCTGACAGAGTGAGCATCCCCCTGACCTGACACCATTCCTCCCCACAGCACTGGGGAATGTGATAAAGATGAAATGTTATCCAGCGGGATGTTTAGAACAAACCAAAGGATCTTTCTGACCCCAGCATCACAAAAATATGGAGCCTGTTGCCACATGAGTTTTTGGGACACATAAAAAATGAACTAAAAAGGGAGTAAAAAATTTAAACAGGTCCTGTGCTGGATGTCAACATAATGCCTGAATGCAAATCTTAGTCAGGAAGTCCTTGTGCTGCTGATTGCCAGAAGCTGAGAAGGAGTCACAGCAGCCACCACTGGTGCCTGGGCTGCATAGGGCCAGGTCAGGCTGACAGATCAGATCTTCACATCCCCAATACCCATGCACAGCCCCCCTAACTGCCACAGCCCCACTGTGTTCCCAGTACCTGTGGTATTTTCCTTTGACACATCCTCCTCCTGGTTGCCGTACAAGTTCAGGAACTGGGCAAAGGCCCCCTTGTTTGCAAGCAGGGTGCTGTAGGAGCCATGCTCAGACACTGCTCCTGCTGCCAGCACCACGATGTTATCGACCTGGGGCAGGAAACTGATACTGTGCGTCACCAAGATCCGTGTCTGCAACAAAGGGGATGCAGGGTAGTGATCATCAGAGCACCCCTCATCCCCAGCCATGGGTCTGCAGGCTCTCCATCTCCTACTTGGGGACTTCTCTGCTTATCAATGCCTGGCTATGAGGACACAGGGTACGCCTCTGGGGACTCATGAGGCCTCTCCTGCCTGCTGCAGCCCCACCTAAAAGCTGCAGAATTTCTCTCTGTCCCAAGCAAGCAACCTCAGACTTCCTTGGATTGTTAACACCATGCCAGTGCCACTCCAGCCTGGCTGGGTGGTGGGTTGGAGAGGATGGGTGCTCACCTTCTTTTGCAGCAGCCCTTTCGGCCCCAGCACGTGCTCGAAGAGGTACTTGCCCACGTGGGCATCCACGGCAGACAGCGGATCATCCAGGATGTAGATGTCTGCGTCGCTGTACACCGCCCGGGCCAGGCTGACCCGCTGCTTCTGGCCCCCGCTCAGGTTGATTCCCTGGAAGGGAAGGCCCTCCCTGAACATGGGGCTGGCACAGGGCAACAGCTCTGACCTCTGCTGCAGGTGCTATCGGAAACCCATAGTGCCCAGGGCTGGTACCTTCTCTCCAATCTCTGTCTGGTCACCTGCAGGCAGCAATTCCAGGTCTGGAAGGAGGGCGCAGGCCTTGAGGACCTGCTGATACTTGGCTTCATCCAGTTCTGACCCAAAAAGGATGTTGTCTTTCAGTGTGGCATTCTGGATCCAGGCCTGCTGGGGGACATAGGCAAGGGAGCCCTGGAAGGAGACACAAGAGCAGCTACTTGTCAGAGATCAGCCTGAGCACTGACACCTCCGGCAGCCTGTCCTTGCCCTGAGCCACCACTCTGGGACAGTTCTGCTTCCCCACTGAGCTCCCAGGCAGCCCCAAAGCCCCCTGCACCGGCTGGCTCCTCTCACCTGGATATTGATGTGTCCCTTGATATTCTCCATCTCCCCGAGCATGGCTGACACCAACGAAGATTTGCCTGAGCCCACAGCCCCCACCACAGCCACCAGGCTCCCAGGTGTGATGTCCAGGGTGACACTGCAAAGACACGAGGGCTGAGGAAGCAGCACTGCCAGGTCGTCCATCAGTTCCTGTGTGGGACCAGCACAGAGCAGTGTCTCTGAGACACTCATGTCTAGCAGCACTGGGAGAGGTGATTGCCCTCCCTCACTAATAACACAGGAAGCCTCCCCCTTCCCAGCCCTCTGCCCCTGATGTGGCACAGAGCACTCACTCTCTTATGGCAGCGTCGCCGTCCCGCTCCCAGGCAAAGGTGGCCTCCGAGAAATGCACAGCACTGCCTGTCAGAGAGATGTCCCTCAGAGAGGGGAAAACCCAGGGCTGGGCCAGCCTGAGACACACAGGGAGCAATCTGGAGGTTCACTTGCCTGCAATGGGGTTGTGGTGGATAGATGAGGTGTCCAGGTCTTCTCCACTCAGGTAGCGCTCCAGCCTCGCAGTCGACACGTTGGTCTGCCATGGTAGAAAGAGGATGAGGACAGCACGTGGGCATGGGGCACAGCTGGGTGGGCTGGCAGGAGCCCCACAAGCAGAGCACCACATCACAGAGTCCCCACTCAACCTCTGAGCCCCAAACCTGTGTCATGCATGTGAGTCCTGTCCCACCCCACTGCCAGCAGAGTCCTGTGCATTGACCCTGGGGGTCCATCACACACCTGAGCCCCATGTGCTGGTTTGGACAGAGGGCATAGGATCCCCCTACACCCCCGGCCCTGTGTGAGGCCTGACCTGCACCAGGGAGGAGAGGACCATGGGCAGCATGGCCATGGGGAAGCGCAGCACATTGAAAAGGGAGATGGCAGTAAAGGCCTTCTGTGCATCCAAGATGTTGTTCTCATCCACGAGCACGTAGACAGCAAAGCTTGCCAAGGAGACCTAGGACAGATATCAGGGAAAGCCACCATCAGAGTGGTTGTGTGCAGCCCAGACCCTCACACTGCCCCAAGGCCCCAGCAGTGCCTTCCTGCTGGGGACCTGTTATCCTCCTGCTTCCCTTCTCCTTTGGGCCCCATTTCACCACCCCAACAAGACCCCTTTTCCACCACAGCTCTCCTGCCAGCAGCCAGAACCATAATCTGCGCCCCAGGCATCCACCAGCCAGGAGCACTTCAGCTGAGGTTCCAAATATTTCCCACCCCGTTGGACACAGCCCAGCCCCAGCTCAGAGGAAGGTACACGCCTCCCCAGGGCTGTTGTCACTCACCAGGAAGGGAGAACATGTGAACACGAAGACAGAGACTGACTGCAGGTAACTGAAGTTCACCAAGTTCTTGAGCTCACGTGCACGGATATCATTAACTCGCTTCTCAAAGGAGGGCTCCCAGGCAAAAAGCTTCAGGATCTGCAGGATGAGGAGCATGAGCAGGTGTTGGTCTCACAGGAATGCCCACTTCCACACTCAGCTCGCTGGTGGCCAGCACCTCAGAAGCCTG
Organism: Dicrurus megarhynchus; assembly: GCA_013399195.1. Taxonomy (NCBI): domain Eukaryota; kingdom Metazoa; phylum Chordata; class Aves; order Passeriformes; family Dicruridae; genus Dicrurus; species Dicrurus megarhynchus. The sequence continues at coordinate 41,603 of VXAD01004457.1, read as the reverse complement.
CTTGGCCACTGCATCTCCCCTCTCCTGTCCTGCCCACGGCTTGCAGCATTTCCCCACTGCACTCCCACTCCCTCAGCCTCAGCTTACAAGTCACTGCCAGCCTCTCTGCCACCATGCCACTACCACAGCCATCCAGGAAACACTCAGAAAATCCTCTCTTGGCTCCCAAGTCCCAGAGCTCCTCCCCAGCCAACTTTTCAACAGATGAGGAAGCCAAGGGAATTGCCGAGACCCAGACACAGGGCCCCCAAGCTAGACTAACACTGGTGCTGTAGGGTTATACAGGTGTGCTGCCTCCAGTACAGTGCACCAAGAAGAGGGGTGCAGCAGCTGCCCAGAGAGCCTCCACTCCACTGCTCACCTTGATTCCATTGAGGATTTCAGTCATTATTTTCATGCGTTCGTCCTTGTTCTTCATGTTTCTCACCTACAAACAGAAGAGCCAGGCATCACCTAAACCAGACAGAGCTCACCCTTGGAAATACATCTGGGCTGCTCCACAGCCCAGAGAAGTCATCTCTTGAAAGTGAGCCTTGGCTCCTGGTGGCTCTGGACAAGCTAGGGAAAAACACCACCCTGCTGTCAGGTAGAAACTAAAGCTTCATCTTACAGTTGGCAATATCTCATTTTTAGTCCTCAAGGCTGTGCCCAGTCTGGTTCAAGTTCAGCTGTGATGGTAGAACAGATCTCACCTGTCTCCTACTCATGGCAGCTGATCACCTCTGGCTCAGGCTAGAGACACCCCCAGCCCAAGTGAGATCAACTTCCTAGGCTGGGAAAGATCCACAGCATAACAGCAAAGGGTAGGGAGTGTGAAAAATGAGGGAGGGGAGCAACAGTGGGGATGGACGTGGGGGACCAGGGAGGATATTGCACCCACCACTGACCTGAATGGTTTTGGCCTTGGCAACCAGGAACGCGTTTATGGGGATGAGCAGCACCATGGTTGCAATGCCAGCCAAGACAGAGGGGCCCAGCTCTCCCCAGAGGAAGACAATGGACAGGATAATTTGCAGGGGGGATGACCACAGCTGGTGAACAAAGTTGGCCATGTCCATGAACCTCTGGGCATCAGCCGACATCAGATTCACAGTCTCTCCCACCGTGGACTCCTTGCGAGTGGCTCCGGACATGGTGAGTGCCTGGAAAGAGAAAGCACAGTCACCACAAGCCAGTCTGGGAGCAGCCCTGCTGCCAGCAGCGTGGCTCAGAGCAGGGAATTAGCAGGCCAGGCTGAAAGCACTTCTGAGTTTGCTCCTGGTGCCTCTGTACTGGCCACAGGTGCTTTCCTCACTGCCTGCAGACCTGGAGCCACTGCATGCTGGGTGCAAATAAATGCATCCCTGTGCAGGAATCCCAGTGGCACCTGCCCTAGGTGTTGCACTGCTCTGAAGGGAAACCTCCCTCGGCCCCTGGTAGATGCCAAAACATGGCTGCAGCACCCAGGTCCCAAGCAGAACTAGGGCTCACAGTGTCCCCAGCGCAGGATGGGTGTCTCCCAAGCTCTCCCTGTGCCTTCTGAGGAGTAAAGTGCACACATCCCAGTCACCCCAGGTTGATGGGGCAGGCAATGGATCATTTTATCCACATTCCAGCTTGGAGAAAGCCAGCGGGGGGTGATGACAGGACCATACAGACCTTCTTGTAGATGGCAGCAATGAGACTGGCACGCACGTTTATGCCAAGCTGGAAGCACAAGCTGAAGTGCTGCTGCAGGCAGAGGGACTGGATCAGCGCCGTCAGGAAGAGCAGAATGGCATATAAATAGCCTTGCCAGGCAAAGGAATCCTCGTCCGACACAAAGGCAATCAGCAGCCTGGAGGGGAATGAAGCTCGTGAGACACACACCCTACTGAGACAGACCCAAGCAGGGTGTTCCAAATGAATGCAGGGAGAGCATCCTCACAAGAGTGGTGATCAAAACCCTGCCCCAGAGAGCTGGCTATGCTCAGCAAGCTGGGAGCCCTGTTCTGCCAGGGACACAGCAGTGGGTCACTAGTGTAAGATCATCCACAGAGCTCTGCAAAACAAACCAGGGAGGCCCTGCTGGGCTGAGCTGCACTGACTCATGAGGGGCCCCAAAGAAGAGCCAGGATTGTCTCCAGGGAGGGAGAAGGACTGCATAACAGAAAATGCAGGGAACAAGATATTACACGTAAGAGCTGGCAGCCAGCTCAGATCAGTTCTTCATTAAAGCGTATCCCAACACATTCTCCCACTTTTGGTGAGGGCACAAAATGTCCCCAGGGTCTGTGGTTGGAAGAGGCACACATATGGAGATGGTGGGGCTGGATACAGCGCACACACTGGGAGGTGGTGGGGCTGGGTGCAAAGTCAGGACAGGGACAGAGAGAAAGAACTCACTTCAGCAGCTGGGGGCTGACAAACACAAGTGCATCATGTACCACCTTGAATGCCACCGCTAGCAAGAGGTTCTGCCAGAAGGTCTTGCACAGGGTTTTCATCAACCAGCCCCTGGCGTAATCCTTGGGAGGGCCAGAGTCCTTGTCGTCTCCCGCCTTCTTCTTCTTCTTCTTCGGCTGCTTTTCCTCCTAGAGGGAAGTCCACACAGAAGTGAGAGAGCTGGTTGTGCAGGCATCCTGCATCTGGAAGGAATTCCAGGGCAGCAGCTCACAGACCCCAGATCAGGTACTCTAAATGAAGCCTTAGCTTTAGCTCCTGTCACATTCCCTTTCACTGATCTCTGATTATGTTGTACACACCCAGGACTAACACCTTCTCTTTTGTACCAAAGACAATTGTTAAAACCCAAACCAGCCTGAACCTCTCAGGCCAAAATTCAGGCAAAAATCATGAAGAATCTGAGGCCAGGGGTGGTCACAGAATGATGTTCACTCTGACCACGTTGCTGTAAGTATCTGAGGTAGGTACACATAAGGGAACTCCTTGTACTGCAGATTTGAGGGTGGTTCCTGTCTTTATGTAAGGCAGAAGGATGGACTTTCTTGGTCTCTCAAAATATGGGGATCTGCCAAGGACACAACAGGAAGACCCTGTCATGGGTTCCCCTATCCTTGCCCATGGTCCTGCAGGATCAAAGAAGGGAAAACCCAGCAAAGAGGGCTGCAGGGAAGTGAGGTGACCCTACTCCCCAAGGCTGGTCCTGGATCTCTCAGTCTCATACAAGGCCAAGGGTAGGAATGGATTTACCAGCACCAGAATGTCTTGGCTCTGGGCCTTGCTCATGTTGTTCACACGGTCTGGGTCACTTTCCTGGTGTCTCTTCTTGCGTTTCCGTTTCTCCAGTTCTGCTTGGGCCTTCCGCATGGCGGTCTTCATGTTCTTCTCAAAAGCAGTGTGAAGAGCCTTTGTCTTGTCTTTATCTTTCAATTCCCAGACATCCTCTATCTCCAAAGGCTTGCGATAGCCCTTGAAAACCATGCTGTGGGACAGAGAAATCCCGTGATACTTGTTGGAGACAGACCCCTTGCTGCAAATGCAGAGCCTTCACATCCAGCCTGGCCCCGGGCTCAGGCTGCACCCAGTGTGGTGCCTCTCCCAGCTAACTCCAAGCAGCCTGTGCTGCAGGTTCCCCTGAGGCACCCCTGCATTTTGCCAGCCCAGCCTCCCTCAGAGCCCTGCTCACCTGCTGTACCATTCAAAGGTGATGGAGCTCAGGAAGGAGGCTGTCACCTCTGGGTTCTACGGTACAAAGCAAAGCGGGTACTGAGAGACTGTTGATGCTGGGGGATGGTGTTGACAAAAGCTGATTTAGCACCCCCAGCCATTAAGGAGCGTCATAGGTTTCAAACCATGCCAGCTCCAGCCCCAGAAACCTCATCTCACAGCCAGCAGCAGCCCCCCAGTCACACATGCAGATGCCCTGTGCTGCAGGCTCCAGCTCTTGCTGGGCTCTGTGGTGAAGTCTTCAGGTCTTCTCAAGGAGCCTGGAGCCTGCATGGAGCCTGCCCTGCCCCACACAATGCTCAGGATGTGGTGCCCTGACCCCACTCCCACATAGTCCTCACACCTTCTTCCCGATTTCCTTTGTTTCTGGGGCGACATCTGAGAAGCCTGAGACAAAGAAGAGCAGCAGCTGGAGCCCGTAGGAGATGAAGAAAAGGATAAACCGTGGCAGGTCAGAGATTGGTTCCTGCAGGAATGGAAAGCTCAGGTTATTGCTGGGGGTTATCTCAAGGCCACCTGGTACTCAGAGACAAGATCCATCCCCTGGCTGAGCCCAACAGAGCATTGCAAAACTCACTCTGAGTCTTGGATCAGCTTCCCTTTGCCACTTCTCCCTGCTTCTCCCTGACCTCCTCCCATAAGTGTTTAAGGGGAGAAATTAGGCCTGGAGAGCTTATACTTCCCCAAAGAGACAGGATGAATTCCAACAGCAATTCCTTTTCAGGTCTTTTCTGGTTCCCCAAGGTCCCCAGAGCAGCTGGGACCTCAATGATACCACAGAGAGCTTGTCAAGAGAAGAGTACGAAGAAACTTTCTTTGGGAAGAGAACAAGACCGGGGGAAGCACAGAGCTTCCTGCCAAATCCAACCTGCAGGGCTTTCCGGACGAGCGACTGGAATGGCAGTATCCCACAGAGAAGGGACAGTATCCAGAAGCAGAACAGCACCCCCGAATCTCTGCACATGCAGAAGCGTCGTGCATGATGGATCAGCAGGACCATGATCTGGGGGAAAGACAGTCAGAGGTTCAGGTAGAGCTGCAGGACTAGGTCTGGATCTAAAAGTGCCTTTGGAGCACATGTCCTGGGATGCCAGCACACAGGATCTGCTGGGATTCACTGTCTTGAATACCCTGAGTGCCTGAACACACCACCAACCCTTTGTAAGTTTCAGAATTAATTGCATAGGGCAAAGGTTTATTTCAGGAAGACATAAGATCAGGTTTGAATGTACCCTGACATTACAGCAGGGCACTATCACTCTTTTTAGCTGTTCTCAGTCCAGACTCTCAGACGTGTCCAGCTGTGAGGGGTCATACCCTGTCTCCTGCACATTGCCTCCAGACCTGGAACTGAGCCCACATCACATCCCAGCAGTGCAGCCTCTCTGGGCAGTCCCCTTACCTTATCATCTCACATGGACTCTGCACGTGAAACTAAATGACATGACAAAATAAGAAGGATAGCAAATGAGGGTGTTACTTTTGCTTTCAAGTGTAGCTCCTGAGCATTTGTTAAGACCGTTAGAATATCCCATGTCTCACACAAGATGTCTGTAACTTCCATGCACATATTCCATCAAGCTAATAGCCCCTAGGTCCTCAGCTTTCTCCTCTGCCTAGGAATCCTGTGGTACTTCCTGGCTCTCTGCACAAAACTGAGCAGCAATGTACAGGAAGCTGTGAGACATCAGAGCAGCAAGACATGGTCTGATGTTCACACTGCAAAATCACTCCTGTGAAACCCACACTGCTCCTAGTAAAGCTTCTGTCAAAGAGCTCAGCTACACTTGCAGGCATAGAACCATCCCAGTTTTAAGGGTAACAGCAGGGAGCACTGTAGAACCAGGCACCTGCCCTCAACATTGCCCTCATGCACCACCCACACACATTTGGGGCTAGTCCTACCCGATCTCCAGGCTGCCCTTCCCTTGTGGAAACAGCTTCCCACTGATGTCTGTGCTAGGGAACTTCTTGTGCTGCTTGGTGCTACTGTCCCTGGTGACACACACCACACTCCTGGCTGAGCCCTTACCCAGGTGGCAATGTACAGGCTGGGGTTCGTGTACTGGACAGCTGGCACAGAGTCCTGCTCGGCGTCGTCTACAAATGCCAGGGCCAAATCTGCCACTGCTGTCAGCATCAGCAGAACAGCCAGGACCTGTGGGGAGAGGGGGCCAGCCCATTGTGGACACTGGGAACCACTGGGAGACAACAGAATTCGGCATGAAATACACCCATACACCCTTTTCAACCCAGACTTGGCCTGGGAGAGCTTTCAGCCCTGTGAAGCTGCAAAAGTCCCACAGGAGCACTGCCATCATTTTAAGTTCGGAAGAAAACAGCCCACAAGATGAGAGGCCCCAGTACACACTCTGCCCTCCCTCCCACTGCATCCCAGCCCTGTTATCCCCTCTATCCCAGCTATGCCTCATGCTGGACTCCCCTTTACATTTCTGTCCCAGATGGTCCCCTATCCCATTGCTCCTTCCCCCCTACACTTCTCATCTCCCCATCCCACACCTGACTGTAGCACAGAGTCTTCCCAATCACACCACCTACACGTCAGGCTGCTCCAGCCTGTAATCTGTGCTCCCTCAGCTCCACTCTACCTGTTTGACGATGTAGAGTATGGTCACAGAGGATTTCTTGGCTCTGGATTTGCACATGGGCAGGAGCTGCCATGGGGCCAAAACCCAGAAGAAGCCAAGGGGGACCCAGACCAGCACAGTCTGCTGGAAGCACACAGGCAGGTCGGCATCCGGACGAGCAAGGTAGGAATCATTCTGGGGGCAGCAAGGACAGAACACCGAGTCACTTGGGATGGCTTAACTCTCACTGGGCATACAGGACAAGAGCCAACATTCCAACAGGTCCTGCCCACCCAGCTCTACCCCATCGCATCCCCCCTTCAACACCCACCCTCCTGGCTGAGCATTTCAGCACTCAGCCGAGGTCTGAGTGACATCCCTCTCCCCATCTCTCTGCCTGAATGTGGAATGGCCATTCCTTGCTGGAGCCAAGCCAGCAGAAGCAGCTGAAGCCAAACCATTCCCCGGGAAGTCCATAGAGGGTGTCCTGTGTTCCCAGGTGCGCTAAAACAGGACAGAGCTCACTCAGGGAGGCATCATTGCCTCACTGTCTGGTGAGCACCGTGCTGGCAGTGCACAGCACTCAGTGCCATGGCAGTCCTGGATAAACACCAGAACCTCTGCCAACCACTGGCAGGACAAGCTGTGAGCCTTGGAATCCACTGCTCTCCCCCTCCACTGGGTGTCCTACCCCGAGAACAGGCAATGGGGATGGAACAGCCACTCACCCAGAAGATGGAGCCGCAGAACTTCTCCAGGGCTGCTGACATAGCTCAGGGGAGAAGAAGCGGCAGCTCCTTCCCCTTGCTCTGCCCGGCTGAGAGACCCGGGTGGATGCTTGGGATAAAAGTCCCCCCCACACCCTCAAGCGGTCTTGGGACAAAATCCCTGATGACACGCAGTTATTTATTAACTTGGTACTATTGCACAACCCCACAAACCAAAGCGGTGACCAAAAGGGCTTGGGAAGCTGCACAGGCTCAGGAGAAGGGAGGAGAGGAAGACCCAAGAAAAGAGATCAAAGGGGAGATACAAGGAAGTCACTGCAGGACACCACAGCCATTGCTCAGAAACCACAGCCTTGATCAGTGCACACCAACAGACACAAACTCATCTGGACCTGCTAAAGACATTACTTTGGTGCAATGGAATTCTCCGGTGAGAACAAGCCCGCTGAATGCCAACAAGAAGTCCAGCAATGGCTGGTGCCACAGTGGGTGGTGCCACCTGGCAAGGGGGCCCATGACACCAGCAGGGCCCCAAACCTGGGAATTTGCAGTGTCTGGCAGCTGACCACATGCTGCACCGCTCTGAGTTCTCAGGATCCATGTTCCTTCTACTAATTTCCAGCCTGCAGAGCCTGAAGATTTTCCAAACTCCTCCTTTTGCTTCTTTCTTTCCCACATTTCCACGTTGTTTGTGTGTTATGGCAGTTGGCTGACCACAAAACCCCAAAGAGACTTTGAATCTTCATTCTAAGGTATCCCCCAACATCTGAGACAGAAAGAAGACGATTCCCGAGGAGAGTGATTGCCACTGAACCCTTGTTGCTTAGAAAGGCCTAGGCGTGACAGGGACAGGTGGGGACGGTGCAACTAAGGCTGGAACTGGATTTGCTTTATCATCATGTGTGCTCTTGAGGAGCAGTAGATTAAAGGGGACAGTAGGGTGACTGCAATGATTATATTGTCTCATTGTACATGGAGTTAGTAGATAACTCAGAAGTCAAGGGTGACACAATGAGTAATTGCTCAGGAACCATCAATACCAGAGAAAGGCTCAATGTCCAACTCAGTAGTTAATTATTAGCAGTTTGTCTGATTAAATCCACCTGTTTCTGTAAATAAAACTACCCCTAGTGCTAGGTCCTCCAGGCCAGAACCAGTACACTGCCCATGAGAGCTGCAAACTGATGCAATGACTAAGGAGTAAGTGAATGGAGCAGTCACTCAGACCTTGTCCATCTGCACTGCTGCTGTAATTCTTCTTTCTGACACAGGTACAGATGTCCTCTGGCCTTGCTCAAAACCACTTGGAGCACTGCTGCCAAGGGGGCCACTTGCTTATGACACCTTCCTATGTAATGCCCCATCCCATTGCTTGTCTCACTTTTTAGTACAGGTCACAGCTCATCCTCACCCTGTCTTTGGTCTCTCAGAGTTGAAGTGTTGCCCTCAGCACAGGATTCCGCTCTCTTCAGTGTTCAAGGCAAGCACACCTCCACTTTCCCTACCCTGACAGCTGGGACATGCTCCTCCTAAAAACCCACAAAGCCTTACTGTCCTTCAGCTCCTTCCATAAATCTTCCTCCACTAAAATACCCAGAAAATGTTCACTGGGACCAAGATAAGCAAAGCAGTAGCACCTCTTTGCCAACAATATCAGTTTCCCTGTCTTTATCCATCTGTTGTCCAGCATGTTGTAACTTTTCAAAACTAGGCATTGATTCACGCCGGTCTCACACAGGGTCTGGTCCAGAGGTCTCTGCTGGGCAATCTACAAATTCCTCCAGCCCTCACTGCTCATCTCTTCTCTGAAGGGTTTGTCTCTCTGCCTTGTCATGCTGTAACCCCACGTGAGTTCAAAAACCGGAGGGGGCTGGGTCAGCAGAATATTCATCTCAATTGAGCTACCAGTATCGTAATCATGACCATGACTCATGAAATCTCAAAACATAAGCCATGAACTCTTAAAGCAGGTATTCCAAACTATATTGACTATAGCCACAAATTTAATCACTCTTTACAAGTTTTGGACCTTCCTTCCCTATGAAGATCCATGTGAAAAGGTGGATGTACCCTTTAGGCTGAAAATATGTAGTCTTGATGATTAGTTTTCAATGACATGATTCTATTTAAGGTGACAAAGGTGCTGCCACCTTGCCAAGTATCACATTTTTTCCATACATTCTCACAGGCTGTAAGCTATTGCCAAGATGGGAAGAGAAATCTGTACCCTGCTTTTGCTTCCTGAAGTCCACTATCTCTGCTGTCAGAGGGATTCTCATCAGCTTTGTCATATTTTACAGAAGAGCAGGCAGCAAGGACAAAGCTGCTTTACCTCTGGGTCTCTGCTCTTCTAATAGACCACTCTGATGCCATTCAAATCTTTCATTGGGTATTTTACAGAGTAAGTGAAATGAGTCTGAGGCTTCAATCCTGACTAGGCAGCAATGACCCAACAGGCACACTCCCCAAGCACTGTCTGGAGAACAAGCAGTTTATGCTTTATGTTGGGACAAGAACCTGGAAACTCCCTTAAGAAAAGCACCTTCTCCTCCCAAGAAATCTCCTCATACACCAACCCCACCTTGAGCACTGAGGGCCCACAGCCCAGGATGTCTCACAGCTTCCTCACCTCATCAGTCAGGTGCTTCTCACCACTTACAGCTGCTGCATTGCTAATCCCCACCTATCCTACTGGCTGACCACAGCAGGCCTCATTTCCCAGCGGTGGCTATGATGTTTCCCACCCTGGCATTCTGGATGTGATTGTATTCTCTGGCACAGCAGGGTCCTGATTAATTCAGGCTATGCAACATGGGTCACAGTCTTAACTGAAAATATAAATAAACTTTAGAAGAGCACAGCAAGAGGGGGGCAGCTGCAGTGTTTATTTGACAATCACATGCAGTGCTACACAATTCAGTCCCCCTACTTGCTCACCTCCCTTCCTCCCAAATGCTGCCGAACAGCAGTTGCTGCAACATCTGGGAATGAGTCCTTTTATTTAAAATGGCCAACATAAGTTTCCAGGCCAGGGACTTCAGGGGAAGCCAAGGGAAGAGGTGTCAGGCTTCATCACCTAGTGCACATCCTCTGCAGCCTGAGGACGGAAGCAGTACCCATCTGTCCGTGTGCCAGGGCAGACCCTGGAGTCTCAGCGTTCTTGTCCCAGCACGGTGTCCACTACAGAATGTTCTTGGCAATCGCGTTCAGGGTCCTCACTTTGGCCACATCTGCCACCTTTATGGAGTACTCCGGGGCGGAGAAGGACGCTCCCATGGCAACGTTTGGATTTCTGTCAGGAAAACCAGTGATTAGTGGTGATCTGCTGGTGATACAGATGAGTAAGACCCACCAAGAAAAACACCCCCATATTTCCCCAAGTCTCAGCACTGGCCAAAGATGGTGCCACGCAAACCAAAGATGGGACAGTAATAGAAAGAAAAATAATCCAAAGGAGAGCAGACCTACGGACAAATAGAACCCATTCCTCACTCGTTTCTCAGAGGCACATCCCACTGGCTTACCAAATCCTACACGCTTATGTTAAAAGTCTAAGGCAACTACACCAGCACCTGCCTTCCCAAGTGCCCTCACAACTCCTAGGGCAGCAGTAGCAAGAGAAATGCCCCAAGGATCTGGTTCTGCACGGAACTCACATCCACATGAGGAGCATTTCTGGATTCATACACAGCAGAATACAGTGTCGGGCACCAACATCCCAACCATTAGAGCATAACTAGCACTCAGGAAGCTGTTTGAAATTTATGCCAGTTCTCCAAACTCACATTCACATTCACGTAGCCTTTCCCTCGTAGAGTTCTGCTAAAAAATAAATAATCAGTTACCTGAACTTCATCCCTGAGTCCCGAGCTGAGCGAGCAGAGCAGTGAAACTCAGAAGCAGTGGAGCCTTCCAGAATCCTCTGCAGGTTGCGCTCCGTGATGCCACCTCCTGGTAGGAACAAGCCCAATATCACACACCGAGCAGATGACACTATTCCAGACCTGACATCACCCCCGGACCTCACCACTAAGGGACAGGAGCCATACACACTGAAGGGAAAAAACAGCCCTTGGGACAACAGAGACTCAGGCACATGAAAAGAGACAGGAGAAGCCTTGGCTCATGTTCTCCCACAGATCTAGAACTGTCCCCAAATCCTGCAGGGAACAATAGCTGCAGGGCTCTGCCCTCCCCAACAGGCTGCGTGGCCTTTACTCACACCAGGACAGGAGCTGCTCCTCCTGGGCAGCTGGCTCAGAAAGCCAGATCAGAGAGTGGATCCCAGGACAAGAGGGTAGGAAGGAAGGGCTAGGGATTGCAGGACCTGGTACAGATGACAAAAAACCTTACCTGGCACCACCACAATTCTGCCCTTCGCCTGAAAGAAGAATAGCATGTTAGTGGTATTACTGAGCCCTACATCCACACGTGCAGCAAAGAAACCTCACGTGCAGCATTTTACAAAAGTTCATAGACGTCACCATGGTCTATAATCTGTGCACTCTTACCCATCTTTTTTGTACCATTCATGTTTTACAAGGAAAAGTGGAAAAGAACTTGCAGTTACAGCTAAGACAACCTGTCACCATTCCCTCCTACCTCTCCATCCCACCTGGCTACCTCTCAGGTACACCTGTTGCACTTTCCTAAAAGGGAAAGTGCTGGGACACCCAGCAGGACCTCACTCTGCTGTTTACATGGGTTCATCACACCAGCTGTTGGAACCAACTCCCACCACCCTCCCCTAGTCTGCAAGCAAGAACAACCCAACCAGCCTTTGCTGCGGGAGACTTCAGGGCCCAGCCCACTCTTGGACTTGGGGAAACATTAAAGCTAAGCACTCCTTGACAGAAGTCCCCTTCCAGAAATGAGGGATACCATAAAGCAGCTGCCTGCAGGCAGTGCCTGGGGAGCAGCCACAGTAACCCAGGGGAGCACAGCAAACACTCACCTGTTCTGCAAGCCTCTTAATCAAGGACAATCCTTCCAGTGCTGAGCTGTCACAGCCACTCGTCAACACCCGCTCAAAGCCCAGGGAAATCAGGGTCTCCAGTGCCACCAGAGGGTCATGCACCATGTCGAAGGCTGAGGGACCAGAACAACAGCTCAGAAATCGCTCGGTTCGTTGTGCTCAAGCCCCGTCCCTCAGCCAGCTCCCCCGAGGAGCCCAAAGGCAGTGACAGGAAGGGTCCTGCTCACACCCTGGATTCACAGCTCCTGACTCTAACACTCCCTTTGCAGCAGTGCCAGGGCCACCACACTCAGCTCCTCAGACACCTCCTCTCTCACAGGACAATGAGACAGCCTCCAAACCTGAGCCTGCTGGACCTTTCCCCTTGTGGGGAACAGCACAGCCTGCAGAGCTTTCCCCCTCCAAAGAACATCAAGCTCAGCTCCCTCCCAGCCCCACCTTCCCCCAGCAGTGGGACACAGACTGGGCCCTGCCCAGGACCACTGTCCCTGGCAACTCACCGCGGTGAAATGTGACTGGCAGGGGTCGGCACACAGCTGCAAAAAGAAGACATGTGGTCAGTCAGGGCTGGTACAGAGTGCCTCGTGCTAGAACCAGAAATGTACGCGACATGGAAGAGGGAAAAGGCTTCTCAAGCCATTCCTGGGGAGCTCAGAAGAGTCCCCATTCTTGCTGAGAACAATGCAGTGGCTGCTGTTTATCCAGGCTCTTTCGTGGGGAAGAGCTCTTCTGCCCTTTGAGAAAGCAACAAAACTTTGTTTTTATGAGTAACCCCAAAATCCCCCATCTCATCTGGAACATGCAGAACCCTCAATCCCACCACAGATGACTTTCTCTGCAAGAAGGTTGTATCATTTACCTGGGAAAAGGACAGGACCTCTTTGAAAGCAGGAGAGATGATTTTTGTGATTTCTTTCACTACCTACAATTTCTGCTCTCTGACCACAGCAAACTTCATCAGAGGTGCTCTAATTACTGTGCAAAGCTTATTTATTTCTACAAAAAGACATCCACCTGCTCCCTGTCCCGGAAACAGCAGAACACACGGTGGCCTAGTGGAGCTAAGTCCTGGCAAGACCCTTTTCTTTTGCTGCACTCCTTACAGCACATTCACCTTCACATGAGAACCTCAGCACCACATCACCAGGGAAAGGCTCAGCCCTTTTTAGCTTTGGCTATAGCTCCCCAAAAACATGCAAAAAGAAAGAGAATTTGCTTCCGCATGTTTGTGGTCTGGACTAACAATCTCCCACTGCAGCTTCAGTAGCTTTTTATGTGTTCACACCTCTCTCTCGTTATCTTTTCTCCCTGTGTGTGTTAAGAGAAAAAAATGAAGATGAATTGCTAGCTACGCACAAGGCCAAAGTCCAGGAGATACAAATCCTACACACCTGTAGCAAGGACATAAGGAAAACAATAAAGGGCAAAGAAAATGAGGAAGAGAGAGAATCCAACAGTTGAATGCCCCCAAAACAGCTCATCAAAGCCTTCTTACACTTTGCTATTACGTCCCAGGTGGCCTCAAACTCTGTGTGAACAGCTTGGGCCTGTGGCCCTTGGTCTGTAAAGTTTCTTAACTACTTAATGTCTCACACGCATGGCAAATGAAACCGAAAAAGGTGGAAAGAGACGGCAAGACAGCAGAAAGGACGTGCAGACCGAAGCCCTCTGTACAGTTCTACGGCATCAGCCGGAGCAGCACTGCAACGCTGCCACAGCACAGAGCTTTGCCTGGAGACCCGCTCACCCAGCAGCGCCGTGCAGAGCTCCGTGTCGATGCGCCCGTCCTCGGTGAGGGCCCCGAACACCAGTCCGTCAGCCCCGTGCAGCTTGGCCAGGCGGATGTCGGCTTTCATCACCTCCACCTCCCGGTCCGAGTACAGGAAATCCCCGCCGCGGGGCCGGATCATGACGAACACCGGGACCCGCACGCACTGCTTCACCACCTGCAGCAGCCCTGCGGGCGGGACAGGGGCGGCTCAGCACCCGCCGCGGCAGCTCCGGCCCCGGGGCGGGCAGGACGGGACCGGGCACGGGGAGGGAGCCGAGCGGGACAGAGGGGAGCGGAGGGACACCGACAGGGAAACCGGCACAGGGGCGGGCGCGGCTCACCCATGCTCGGGGTGGTCCCTCCTTCCACGAGGCCCGCGCACAACTCGATCCGCCCGGCACCTGCGGAGAGGCGCGTCAGAACCGGCCCCGCCGCGCTGCAGCCCCCTCCCGCGAGGCCCCCGGGCCTTACCTCCGCGCTCCGCGTTGACGGCGGACTCCACCGAGTCCACGCACACCTCCATGAGGAAGCCATCGTCCATGCCTGTGGGACGGGAGCGGCGCGGTCACCCCGAACCGCCCCATGGCGCCTGCCCGGGCCGCACCGGCCCCGCCG